>JAVJGJ010000060.1:62638485-62670646 GCA_035590215.1 Microhierax caerulescens | reverse complement strand
GCATTGAACTTCACTTCGGTGACTGGAACATGGAAGTGCTCAGCAATACTTTGTGATCTGTAACTTAAACTCTGCTGTCAGTAGGCAGGTCCTCGAGGCTAAGAGTTATCAAACCTGTACAAGGAGTTTGGTAGAGACTATTTTGCTGTTAGTCTGGAAAATATTAGGCAGTTGTAACTTTTCAAAATTTCTCACATACTTGATTTCATCACAACACCTCTTTTGTTCACTTTGTATATTTTGCCAGAAAAGAAAATCTTACAGACAGTCTTGCAATATTGACAAACGTAAAAAATTGTGACATTAGAATACTACACTCCTGAAATAATTTTGGCTCTTGACTATGTATCTGCTGTTCACCATCTGTAATGTAAGTGGAAAAATGTATGGAAATGTCTGTATGAGCCTTCTAGCTGTCAACAGTGTTAAACTATGCATTAAATTTGCATCCCAATTAGGAATGTTTGCAGCTTATTTTGCCAAAAACAATAAATGTTTTATGTTGAGCGGTCAAATGATAGAAATGACATGTGTAGGTTGTAAATGTTTGTAACAAATAATTTTTCGTGTGTTCAGTCTATTCTGCTAAACAGACCATTTACAGCCAGCCTCACGCTCTGTTTACTGAAAATGGAATAAGCCAGACTTGTTTCCATTGCCACTAACGTATCAACCATGAAGCATTAACACCTATGCATCTGCACAAGCAATCAAATTAGTCTGCAAATTTATATCATCTCAGTTTTATGGCACCTGCTTTTATAGCACATTGTGTAGGCATCCAGCAGCTCTCGCTTTTCCATTTTTTATCATAGATTTGACAGTAAATGTTCATTTAATTAAAACTTTTGCTCACTACCACCTCCAAGTGGCTGTCATATTTCTTAACAATATGAGAGTTCCTCGCTGTTACAAGTCCCCTTTGAAAAGTGCCCAACTGCAAAACTCATTTCAAGTCGGCCACCTGCCCCAGCTGTGCCTCCTGTTAAAAGGACTGCTGCAGCAGGCAGTGGGAGCTTCAGAGAAAGGGCTCTAAACTTCCACAGGCACAGAAGAGATAGGGAACCCAAATGGGCAGTTCAGCTCGGTGAATAAATAAGACAGCAGATAAAAATTTTATTTTACTTGTGTTCACATCGATGCCAACATAGAAGTTATATGTAGGAACAAGACAGGGAAAAGGGTATGTGGTACAACAGAGTTGAAAAGATAGTAAACCAAGGTGATTTAGGAGAAGACTGGATCCGAGTGGGAAATGGTATAACCTCAGAGCTACCACCCAAGCTCAGGTTTCAGGATGAACTGGGAAAAAAAAAATAGCAGTGCTGTATCCAGTATATTACGAGCCACCCTCTCCACTGTGAGGTGTCCTGTGGCTGTTGAAATGACAGCCCATGCTGTTTAAAGACTTCAGCCCAGGCCATTATCACCAAAATGTGATGTATCAAAGGGGCAGAGTCTACCCCACCTGCTCCTGTGCTGTGGTATTCCTGTAGGTAAGACAGACAGTTTAAGGAGAGGAATCTTTGGTCAAAGTAAAAGCGTGAAAAGAAGAAACACGTTTCCTCTGGTTTCCTGCAGAAATTAGGATAACGCTGAAACTGATAACCAGGTCCAACCATAGCTGACAACTATGATAGCTTTCAGCTGACAGCTGAAATAGCTAAGTTCTTGCAAAACATACAAATAATCATTTAAAAGGAGAAAAGATCCTACCAGTGCATCTTATGAGCGAGCCAACTGAGGAAAATTTTCAGTAGGAACTTGTGCCTTATTTAACACTGAATCCCAAGGGACAAAGCGCATGTAAGCCTTAGTCTGGGCTTGTGCCTTTCCCAACATTGGTATCAATCAGTCACAAAGGCTGATAGGACATCAAGCTTCTCTAATTCTGCTATTCATGGAGCTACTTGTAGAGGAATGAAGCTGGGTTAATTAGCATTGATAATATACAGCTGTGGGCTGGCTTCAGGGGCGGTGGGTTGGTCGATGTATACAAGGTGCAGCTGTGGCTGGTTCTGGTAAGGGGTTGAGAGCCAGTGAAGAGGGAGCAGCAGAGGAAGAGAGGAAGAAGCAAGGAAGAGAGAGAGAGCATTCCCTGAGTGAGGAGGAGAGACGAGGAGAAGGCAGCAGAGGGACTGCATGAAGAGTGTGTCAGCATGAGATGGTAAAAGACCTTGTTGCAGTGTGATAGTTTGGAGAGTGCTGTGACAGCTATTTTTTTTTTTTTCCATAAATTACTGTATAACTGAAACTGAAGATGGGTAGTGCAGACAAAAGCACTGTATGCAGAGGTGACTAATAAGATATCCACTTCTGGGTGCCCTTTTCTGCGTAGCTAATGTCTGAATGATGCTATGAAAACCTGACCTGCTTGTAACCCCAATGTTTTATGAACAGTCTGATCATCTGTGTAGTCTGGCTTTATGCAGGAGTGCTACTTGGAGTTACAGCAGAAGCCTCGTGTAAAGTTGGAAGATCAATTCTGTTTTTACCAATGTGATTAATGGTTTTCCACGTGGCCATTCCCCAGAGGCTGCAAGAACATGCACTGAATGACAGGGACACTAGGTACCCCCTCTTGAGTAAACCTGGGAGTCATTGATATAGACAGCTGTGGGACTAACAGAGAAGACAGTCAAGAAATTTGTGAGGACCTAAAGAAATCGGGCAGGAGTTTCTTCTGCCTCTTTGGTTCTGCTTTTAACAGTCTAACGGTAATCTACAAAAATGAGGATGAATAAAAGGAACAAGTACAGATCTATCTGGTGCTTCTCTTGCTGACTGTACTGACTGGGTCTCCAGAATTCTGTATATTTTGTATTCAGTAACCACCGATTTTATTGTCTCTGTGAGGCCAAAGGGTTATAACAAAAGAGTAACTACTAGATAATAATGCTAGTTATAAATCTTGAGTAAGATAAATAATTTTATCAAGGATTGTATTGTGAGAAAAACAAATCACTGAGAGGACTGCAGACTTGTTCATTTGAAACTGTGTACCCTGCGCAGCAGCCATGTCACACTGGAGACTAGCCAGGACACTTATCCTAGTGGCTGTCATTCATCTTATGCTGTCACACAGCTGACGGGTGGATTTTAAAAACTTTTAAAAATGTATGCTGCAATGAGATTGCATTCTAGGAAGAATCTGGGTGTGACGTATCGGTGTGACAAAGCACATTTAATTCAAACAAAACGCAGATGTGACTATGCATTTTGGAGTGCCTTTCCTGGTCATCAATATGTTTATTGTCATTACGATTCCAGCATTTCTTATGCCTCTTGACAAAGATCAGACATTGTGCTAATCAGACAGCAAGCTATAGTTTACAATAAGGAGTTTACTATGTAAATGCACGACATGGACAGAAGTTCAGGGTCAATAAAACTATGAAGCCGTTCATTAAGCTGCGGTCAAATCTTGATTAAGTCACAAACAAAAACAGTGAGTATTCTTTAAAAGAATCAAAGCATGATGTCACCACAGCAGTGATGAGACTCACTTTCATCTTTTCATTTTCACCCTCTCTGGCCTTGCAGTGAGCCTGCGCAATTTTCTCCTCCTTATTGCTGATTTCTGCTGGGAGTTCACACGCCTCCGGATCACCTGATCACATCTGTACCAGCCTCTCCCTCTAAGAGTGGAATGTGACAGCCCATCTTCCCAGCTCTCCTCTAGGACTCAGCAGGAAGACCCAGACACGGTCTCTCCTCTGGGTTCTGGCTCAGTGTCTGTGTTTAGAGCATCTCATTTGAGTTTCTCACCTGTTCCGTGTCACTTTCCTGCGAGCTCTCTCTCACCTTCCCTCTCTCTGAGTACAGTTTTTCTCCTTTTCTTGGAAGCTCCCCTTCCTCAGACCTACGTGTGCCTTTCTTCCAGTCTGTTGCCAAAGGCAGCACCTTTTAGTGGTTAAAACCAATTATCAGGCTGGCTGCAGCAGTTCCTTACGGCCTGTTTTGCTGCCACACACTTGGTTATAGTCCATGTAGCCGAGGTGAGGTCTTGCGGCACCTCTTAGCTGGCCGCAGGAGTTCCTACGCTATCACACTGTACCTTAGCCAAAAGGGCCAAGAAGCAGCTCTACTCCATGTTCCTGGCCTATATCCCTCTTCAGTCCTGTAATTCCAGGCAGAACCAGACCAAAGTCCTGTCTTTTAAAGTCTCCCGTCACACAGGGTGGTGGAAGGTGCAGGCTACAGCGCAAAGACTCTCAGCTCTGTTCCTTGCTTCTCTGCTGACCCGTTACGCGACCTTGAGCAAACGTATTTAAATTCAGTGGTCATCACTTTTGGCATTTTTGTGCCAAGTGTAACTCATCTATAAAGTTAATATTATAGCTAATGTTTTCAAGGGAATTTAAGAAACTTAATGCAGATATCCCACCCTAAGTATTAGCTTTGGTCTAACCAGTAAACGGCTTTGCAATTGCCCGCTTCAAGCATTTTCTATTATTACTATTTATTCTTCATACAAATGGCCGTGAATTGGCATTCTTCTTACCCAGTAAGCATTAGTGTGAATATATATATTCATATAGTGAATTTTTCTATGAGGTGCCGAGAAGTACTAAAACGTATTTATGAAAGTATTCTTTCTCATAAGATATGTACCTCCAGTGATAGGAAAAAAAATGTGAAAAGATATCAAGACAAACATCCAAATGTCTAAAAATAGCTTCCGTTTGACAAATTAATATTTTTTGACCTCTTGATTTTTTTTTTTTTTTTTTTTTTTTTTTTTGCTTAAAAATAGGGTTAAATTGTAAGTTTCCCTGTGACACCTTCTACCACTTTTACTCAGACTGAACCAGGCCTCGCAAAGGGAAAACAAGCCGTATTCCCCAGCATCTCTGTGGTCAGGTTTCCAACCACCGTTACGCCTGGTGGTGGGCTGTCCGTGCTGTCTCTTCCCGCTTGCTTCAGGCAACCTGCCTTCGGGACCTTGAGCTCTTCCCTTGAAGGTACCTATTTCTCTCCCCTGCATATGCGAGGGTGTTGTCCGACCTTTGAACCCTTGGATTGCACCTAAGATGGATAGTACAAATATATCTAGTATGGTGAGTCAAATTGATTCTAAAATGATTTTTCAGTTATTCTGAAAAAAGTTACATTTACTGTGTTCCAAGCATACACGCCTTTACCAAAGGGTTATTTCACTACGGGATCAATATCTATGCTGATTAAGTGACTGTTATTTGTTCGATGTTATATTAATTATTTAATTAGAATTAATAATTGAATTAATAGTATTATTAATTCAATATATCTATTGAATTAAGTGACCTTCCTTCAGTGTGGGTGAAGATAGTCTGAAAGCTTTTGACTGAGATCAAAGATTTAAACAAAGGTTTTGACAAAGTGCCCAGCAAATAAACAAGTGAAAGAAGGGGCAGGGAAGGGAATGCCCAGGCTTTGGAGACTGAATCTGATAAATTAAAGGTGTCTCCAGTGGGTGACACTCTCGTATGTGGGTGTCTATGTGCTAGTTTAGGGCTAGAATTTTCTGTTGCTAGAAATTACAGAACATAAAAGAAGGAATTAAGCAGTGTATGATTCAGGAGGAAGTTTTAGAGTCTCCACTTATTTAAAAATATCGTGATAGGAGTAGCGAGGTATAAAAAACAGAGAGATAACATCTCACAATTTTTTCTCCCAAAGAAAGCAGGGAAATCCAGCGGGACATGCATAGCTATGGCATTTATTAGTGATGTCTGCTTCTCTATTTTTAATGGCTGCTGGTTCTCACAGGGCAGGGACTCAGGTGTGCAGGAAATGTGACTGTGAAGAGCATGGTAAAAAGGTGAGATGAACACAGGTTGTGTCATCCAACCACAGCCAAGTTATTCCATTGTGAATAAGCAAACTGGTATTTCACTTCCTTACGGTACACTGTACTGTGGTGTGGCCCCATCTCAAGTCGAGTTTCTGTTCTGTATGTTCTGCTCATACTACATAAAAATCGACTTTGCTTAAAAACAGAATCCTTGGATGTTTTTCCTCCAGTTCTGCTGTTTATGAAAGAAAGAGGAGCCTGTCATAATATTTTTTCCTAACGTACCACATATGAAACATGCAATATTGGGTCAGCAAACGGCACAGTGCAGAAGCTGGTGGCAGTAACATGACAGTAACTGCCTCTGCTAGCCAGCTGCAGCATTAGCACTAGACAGATACCTTATCCTTAGGTCTCCTTTCACAGGATGCTAGACTGTTAGGAATATTTTGGCATTGTCCATGGGGTAGGAATAGGACAGATTTTGGTGTGAAAAGAAAGACACTGCTTCCTGACAGCACCAACTTGCACCTACCTGACAGGCAGCCAATGTTCCTTTGTGTAAGCGTTGTTGACAGAGGCAGAAATTCTGCTTGGAAATCTTTTTTTCAATTGGAAGCATTAGCACAGTAAAACGCCACTAAGCTAAGCTTTTACAAAAAAACAGCTTTCTAATTATTTTTAATGGCTGAATTTATTTTTAATTTGTTATTCGAATGAAATTAGCCAGGTTTTAGAGTGATGAATGCCACAGAAAAACCTTTCCCATGAGATATATAATAAAAAATCAAGTTACATAGCAAAAGTAGTGTCTACTATAGCACACTTGGTTAGAATCCAGTTTTATGAATGGGCAAAATACTGCCTTTCAACTTTGTCAGAAGTACTGTGACAGAAATAAAGCAATTTGGTTTCATTTATCTTTAGTTGTGCTAATGCAGTGTCAGGTTTAATTGATGCTGGCTTGGTCGGACACCCACTCTATCCTATACTCTGTGGCACTCTCAGTCATAAAGCAGGCAGCTCTGGCATTGGGAATTCACCAAAATATGAAAATGTTCAATCATTCAAATCTAACATAATTGTCAGGAGCAGCAAGGCTTGCAATTCAATGTTTAACAAGTAAATATTTTTGCTTGACACATATTGCCTAGCCCAGAGGGCAAACCACTGTGCTTGGCACCGTGGAAGAAAGTGTACTTGCGCCAAATTGCTTGACAAAAATACTTCAAACCATTCTGGACTATGAAAAGTCAACAGAGCAGTGGTAGCCTCCTCGCTGTGGCTGGATTGAGGAGGTTAGTTCAGTCTGGAATAGTACTTAGCTCTCAGGTGTGCGTATAATCACACGCCTGCTGCCTGGAGGTAGGTAGGCACCATGCTGGACTGGGGCTGCCATACTGCTGCCCCTCGAACTTCAAAAATGGGTCCTTTCTTCTTCTCTAGATACCAGAAATATTGGCTTAATTTTATTTGCATTTAAACCACTGTCAGTACGTACAGGATAAACAGAAAATTGTTGCTAAGCTTTTTGCTAATAAAGCCTTGCAATTCTTTATGTACCACAAGCCATTCTAATTTTTAAAAGGTATTACCAGTATGTTTCATGCTTTGTGAAAGCAAGTTGTTGAGTTTTTCTGCAAGTAATAAAAAGCCCTGTTGATTTTGACATTTCTCTCTAAACACCTGTATGGATTTCATCCAGTGCATGTTATGGAAGTTTTAATTTACATTTCTCATTGCTAATCTGGAAAGGAAAACTTCATTGTTTCAGTCACAAATGTACAGGTTTAGGAAACAAAGAACTCTTTCATTTTGATATTGTGCTGATGTTATAACATGAAAAGATCATTTGGTTTTTTACTGATGATTTTCTATAATTAAAGTACCTTCATGAAAAAAAAAATGGAACTGCATATATAGACTGTGATACAGCACAGAAATGTCCTTGCTGTTGAAGACCAATAGCAAAAAAAATATGTGCCTAGGAAATACCCTGGAACACACTTTGCTGTGACTTCCACTACTTAGAGAAATAGGAATAAACTTGCTTCAAGACACTTTGACTCCCAGATAAACTCTTTGATGTCATAGAAAACGCCAAGGTAGGAGGTCTTGCCGAAAGATCAAATAAAACCCAGTTGCACTGTGACCTGCGAGCGAGCAAAGAAGTTTTTAGATGCACTTCCAACCTGCTTCTAACTTTTACCGTGAATATAGAGTTCAGAAACAATCTGTTGTAAATTCTTCAGCCAATTAGCTGAACGAGTTACCACCGTTCCTAATGCGCAGAACGTGGAGGCTCTCTTGCAGTTGCGCCGAGCTGGATTGTTAATAACAGGAAGCTCGCACTTCTCAGTACAGTGGATCAGCTACATGTGAAAATAAATGTAAAAAACCTGGAGGGGAATGGCAGCAGACTGAGATTAGCCTTTATTTAATTTAGCATTTGGGGGTCCAACACACAAATGAGCGTTTTAGTAGGCTTCATGGTGGAAGTTGCTGTCATTTGTAAAATATTCTGGCCAATTAGCTAATAGTGTGCTTGGATTTCTCCTGTTTTGATACAGTAATACTAAGTACATTGTGAAGCCCAATTATACAAATCATCCCCATATGCCATACCAGTCTTTCTTTATGAACTGTGTTTATAAATCCTGTGTGAGGAAATGTGTACTTCAGCAATTTAGACCATGTGTAAAAACATAGCCAATAGGATTGTCAAGAAAACAAGTTCCAGCATAGGAAATCCTAATGTGTTCCGCTAAAATAACACGAGTGTGTTGTGTTGTGTGAGTTTTCTGATTAAATACATATTACTTTATAGTGCTTAAACTGCACAGGTCCTTCCGTTTCCCTTTTTATTCTTTTTTTCTCTCTTTTTTTGTAGGATCCAAATTTGGAGTTTTTGAGGAAGTTTGGAATTGGGCTAGTCTCAGGAACAATAGCCTCAATTATTAACATTCCTTTTGATGTTGCAAAAAGTAGGATTCAAGGACCACAGCCAGTTCCTGGAGAGATCAAGTACAGAACCTGTTTTAAAACTATGGCAACAGTCTATAAAGAGGAAGGGTAAAACATTCTTATTTTAATAAATGTCCAGACCTCTGTTTTAGTTCATATGGGTCCATAAAACCACGTTGTTATATTTCAGATTTGACGAGGACCATTAAGCCACCCTGAACTCACATATCAAAAGAGCACAACGTAACATTTTGGAAATGTATTTTAGAATTACAAGGAGACAGCCTCCTACTCCATGTGAACTTTTACAAAAGACTTACAAGATGATTATTGGGCTGTCAAAATTGACGTTCCACAAATAAATGCTTCATATATCTCATGTGTAATTTTTTTAACCCTTCATTTTGTAAAAGCAAAATATCAATGGAAAACAGAATATTTCCCAATTTAATCTAATTGCAATTATACAGACCTCTGTACCTTTACAATGACTGCTGAAATAATTAGGCAGATCTTTGTGGCAATAACACTTTCCAACTTTTTAAAAATATTTCTCAAGTGGGGACTGAGTTGTAGCTTTGATACTCAATTATAGCAGTCATTTCGTCCATGTATGCAGCTGCTGTTAACAGACTTGTCTTGAAAGTAAAACCATCTCACTGATTAAAGTCATATTTCTGATTGGCTAGGCTCACAGCATTGCTTTTGTGACTGAACATTGATTAACTTTTTCTCTTCATCTGATCTGGCTCTGTAAAATGTTAAAATCCAGATACGGCCTGCTATTGAACATGTGTAATTTCAAATAATTGCTTCTAAGTGCTCTGCCAGCATTTTAACAAACACATGCTAAAATTCCGTTCTTCTTTTAGAGCAAGAATATTGTTTGAAATGTTTTGTTTATGTTTTTTTCTGCTACAGATTTCTGGCGCTCTATAAAGGCTTGGTTCCCAAGATCATGAGGCTTGGTCCAGGTAATTTTCCCTCTGTCATTTCTATATTGCTTTGGTTCTTGCTCTCTCTTCCTGTTTTTCAGTTTCTTGACAAAATGTAGTGAGCATCAGTGAAATAAATGAAACAGTGTACCAGCAATCATCAAAATCTCTTCCATCTTTGAATTATATCTTTTGATAATAGCAATCTCCTAATAGTATCATAGATGGAATTGGCTAAACATCTGTCTAACAAAATATCATTTACACATACATACACATCAGAGGATCGCAGATCCACATAACTGCTGAATTGTGCAATTGCTTCGTTTGTGAACAAACCAAAGTGTATCCGTGCAAATGCCAGAACTCTAAAACCTTTGGAAGGGTTTCTTAAAGCTTCCTATTCCTGCTAATGTGACTTTTTGTTTGTTTGTTTTACTAAGACCCATGTAAAATCACCTTAAAATGCAGGTTAGAGTCTCCCCAGCATAAATGCTCTCAACTAGTCAAAGCATAGACCAAATTTATCAAATTCTAGTTGCTTTCTTCTCCTGTGCTCTGCATGGGCTGTAAAGAGCAGACACTAAAAGGCCAACAGCATGAGCTGGGAAGAGACTTACGTGGCCTTAGAAGACTGAGAGGACAAGGATAGCTTAAAACTGGGTTTGTTGATTGACTCTCTCACTAGTTGTTACTCCAAACGCAGGAGTGCAGTGGTTGAGAGCTAGGTCTTCTTTGACTTTTAGACTATTTTTCCCTGACTGGTTTTGATTAGTCATGAAAGCAAAGCACTGGGTGCTTAGGCTTTGGCAGCCCACAGAGGCAGCCTGCGTCAAAAAGAACAGAAGCCCCAATTTGAACAGTATCCCATTCTCATGAAATGGTATTTCCAATTGTGCAAGGTGGTTTAATAGGCAAGAACACACATGGTTAAAAGCAAGTAGGTACAGAGTCTGTTCTGGAGTATAAAGGAGGAATTAGGTTTGTCTGTAAATGTTTGTGTATCCAGCCCATCTGGCTGAGCGCTGGACCATGCCTGGCTGTTGTGCAGGGTAAGGGAAGAAGGTGAGGAGGGGAAACAGGGCAGCTAGACATAACTGGAGCTAAAAGCCTTTTCCCTCATACTCCAAAGATACTAGATATACATAAAGGACAAAAAGGAGGCAGAGTTTCACTTCCCCAGTACCCATTAGCACAGCAGATTTTGGAATAAAATTTTCCATCTTACAAATGACTGTGTGTTCTGGCTCAGATCCAGCAAGTCAGTTAAGTGTGCACTTCATTTTAAACACTTCTGTAGTCCCGTTGACTAATATGTAGATTTGGCTTTTCGATGAAACAATAATGCAATCTGGATTGTGACTGGAAAGGTAATTCCTTCTTTCAACACGTGAATGCTTTCGGGAAAAGGGATACACAGATCACACAGTGTGAGAACTAGATTCAGCCTTGATTTGAGTTCAGATCACATCTTAGAGGTTGTGCCTGTGATTGGTTTGTTGGTCGAAGGCTTTTGCAAACTTTTGCTCGGTCTAGCTGTCTGTGAGTCGCTGTTCGTAGAGAATTTCCAGTCTGACAATGGTTCGTTAGGATAAATAACACGGGAGAACTCGTGTGGTAGTTCTGTGTGCCTGGCTGTCCGAGCTAGCCCATCTACCTGGAAGGGTCAGCCCAGTTCAGCAGAGGACTGGTTGGTCCGAGGTGCCACTCTAACCCACTGACTGAGCCAACGGGCAAAGGAAAGAAAATAAATATTTGTGTCCCAGTGCTGGCACCCACAAGCAGCACACTGTAACACACTTCTATTCTACTCCTGCAGCCTGGAATCTGATTCTCTTTCCCCGTCTTCTCCAAGTAGGAGCTTCTCTATATGCTTAGTTATATTCATCATACATATACATATATATATATGTAGATATATACAGATATATATATGTACACACACACACCCCTTCTGAAATATTCCCTTCCTTAGCTCATCCAGCAGTTACAGCCCGCTTACAGAAGGGCTTTGGTCTGGCTTCACTAACAGTAAAGACACGTCGTGGCGTGCAAGCTGGGATTTCATACTGTTATCAGTCCTAGCAGATAATGTCATTTCATCCGATCAGAACTGTGCCTGTGGATTCATAGCCGGGTACAGGCGCGGGAAGAGTGTACTCATTTCAGCGCTGTGATCTTCTGCTTTAGACATGGTAAACAAACAGCTGAGAAGTTCTCTTGAATCTTACTTGGAAGCATTTTCGTCACCCTGGTGATGAATTTTTGTCATTCTGCCATTCAAGTTGCTCTTTCATGGCCAAATCTAATTCTAAACAAACACACAAATGCATACGTATTTAGATGAAAAGCTTCCCTTGTAAAAGAACAAAGCAAAATATTAATCTTGAAAAAATGTTAAAAATGACACTGAGGGTGATTTTGATTTAATACACAAACTTGTCACATCAACTTTATGGTCTAATATTAAATAAAATTGGTATAGTTTAAGAATTGGTGATTTTTTTTTAATGAATTAGGGAATTAGTAGAATTATCCATTTTGCAAATTAAGCTTTGCCATATCCTGGTTTAGATTATACACTACAAATGCATTACAAAATCTTGAAAATACTGAATTTTTAATGTAGTAAAATAAAATCTTTTCTTCCAGGTGGTGCAGTGATGCTTTTGGTTTACGAATACGTTTATGCGTGGCTTCAGGACACAGCTGATCACAAGTAGCACTTCTGAAAAAATGTACTCCTTAAAATTATATGCATTCTAAAATACAATTTAATAAAGTAAAAGTGATTCTCATCCTTTATGGTGCTGAATGCCCTCAGACTACACTAATGTTAATATTTGGTCTTCAGGTCCTGATCCAAGAAAACATTTAAACATATGCTTTTCTGTAAGTGCATAAGTAAATAGCAGAGTTGATATTTTACTTTTATAATTTTTAATTTTATAATTGTTTTACTGCATCAAGAGAAAATATAAAGGAGGCATAGGACAAAGTTGTTTTTTCTAGGACAGACTGAAAATTCTGGACACTGAATTATACTATGTAGTCAATACACTTTTTAAAAAATTTCAGCTGAACTGGCAAAATAATAACTTTTCAGGGACTTTGAAGAAAAAAAATGGAATAATCCTGAGAGGCCAGATACTAAGGTAGTGTAAACTGACAGCTCCATTGATTCCAGGTTAAGAACATGATCCATACTCTGCAAACTCTTGTGTCAATCTTGGGTCCAGTTTCAATTCAGTCCAGTACGATTTCAACATTGATAGAAGAGCTTCTGAAGTTGTTGAGAGTTAGGATAGAAAAAGGACAGCATGACTAGCCACAGCCTTAAAAATACACATACTTTTAAAAGTGTCCTACTTGTTCTTAGCTGTGCATATCATAGAAATATTACTCAGGTCACAGAAGATACTGAAAATAATTAGTCTGAGTCAAGTTACATAAATCTACAAAACCACTGTGGGAATCGTAGAAGCAATAAATTAAAAAAAAAAAATGAACAGAAATAAATACTTTTAGGCATATAAGATTTTACTGTGAATTTTTCATCCACCCTCATATACTATTGCTTAAAGAGCTGTCCTGTGATAAAAATGCTCAGCTCACCTTGACTGCCCCTTTAGCCTTTCATTACCACTGTGGGATGGAGAAACAATGTTCCAGACTGATAGCACACATGCAGTCGTAATTAGCTAGCCACAGACCTCAAAGAAATTCACCTTTCTATAGATGAAAAGGTTGCTCTAAAGCTAATATTATTGCTTTTCCCAGCCACTGTTAATATAAATATTTCAGTGATGTCCTCCTGTATCAGCCATTCCAGCTGATAATTTCTGCTATGCTGATTGAAGACACAATTTCAGTTCATAGAGTTGTGCCATTCTAGTTTCAAGAACTCTTTAAATAACTTAGAATTGCACATAATTCTGTTCCCCTTATCTAAACTTGGTTTGTTGTCAGATGAATCCTCATCTTGGAATTGCTGAAGGTTTCTGTATCACCCCATACTACATTTCACACTTAACTTTAAATGTTCTTCCTCTTAAGGAGATAGAAACCTTTTTCCCAGCAACCCTAAAGAAATCTCTTTCCAGATTGTTACTTGAAAATGACAGTTCACATGTGAAGTCTCGTCTCACGAGTGTTTTTAATGCATTAGAAAAGCAACGAAAACTAAAAATAGAAGTGCATTCTCAGCGCTTTCAAGGATGCTTGTGCTGACATGCTCAATGAACCTCTCCTTTGTCTGAATTTGAGAAGAGCAACTTCTCATGCCTTTGCTACTTCACAGCAAAAATCAGTCACATTAGCTCTGTTACAGGCTATAATTCTACGGCAAATGTTCCTTGTTGCATTTCATTATCAGTACTTAGCCAAAGAGAAGACACTACTAAGATAGTTCTGGAAATTAAAAGCAAAACGCTTTATAATTAGTCTTTTATTAATTTAGAGCATTCAAAATATAAAAATAAAAGGCTTTAAACATACTGTATATACATATATAGCCTTCGGTTTTACATCCTTTCCAACATGATTTTTTTTTTCAGTTAATAGCTCAGCCTGATCTTTGATAAAAAACACAAAGATTACAAAGCACAAAAAAAAGCTTTTTTTTTTTTTTTTTTTTTAGAAAACAAACCCACGAACACGTCAGCCCAGTCCCCCATAGCTCCTGGTGTAATTAGGGCTCTGATTCACTTTTACACTGGAGCTCAGCTGTAGCAGGACCATGCAAACACAGCAGGGATGTCATACAAGGGAGTATTAGGCTTCACTGGTTTCTTTAAAAACATTTGACACTCTGGGAATGGAGTGCAGGTTTTTCAGATTAAAAACTTACATTCTGCACTCACATATACTGCATATTTCCTAAATTAATCCATTCACCTCAGTGGGTTCACTCCAGATTTATACCCCTTTCCCTGACAGCAGCGGTTGACCCCTGTTTATTGTTTAAAAAATAAAAATATAAATCCCTTTTTCTCCTTTGTTTATTGTAAAGTGGCTTAAGTTGTGTGGCAAATAAGCTAACTTGTTATGTTTTGCAGTTTACCTTCAGGTATAAGCAGGGAAAAATGTCCTTGGGCAAAGGAATATTCTGCATCATAGGCTTACATTAAAAAAAAAAAAAAAAAGTTATAAAAATTCACACCAAAAAAAATCCATCACAAGCAGTTTACCAAGAGCCAAGGTCAGGTACCTTTACTCACTCTGAGTACCCCGTTCTGCACACAGCCTGACTGACTTTCTACTTGGGGGCAAGGTATTATATACGGCAGGCAGAGAGCTGTACCTAAACTCAAAACAAAAATGGTTTGTGATGGTGTATTCCCACATGCAGAGTAACGAACGTCATGTCTTGTCCTTGCTTTAGAAATTGTCCTCATTTAGCTGAAGCCAACATAATGCAAACAACTGATACAAGCTAAGGATGTGTCTCTTTAAGTATCTCCCAAAACACACAAATGCCTCGTGGGAATGTCAGGAAAGACAACATTTATTCCAGAAATGACCGCTTGTTGCTCAGGAAAATTTTGAAAACTTTTAACATAGGCACGCTTTGTCACAGGCTTCCGAATTCTGGGAGCACAAAAAGCTGTGCTACGGAGACTCCTCTTCCTTTTTTGAGTTGGGTCTTTTTTTTTTTCCTTTGATGTACCTTGCTTGTGCTGTATGGGTACAATAGGTGGACTTAGTAATTCTATAATCCAGTAAAACAACTAGGTTGAAAGCTAAAATCCCGTTGCCAACTTAATCATTTATTTACTTGTGATCTTTTTCTTATGGTTTTTTTTTTCTCCATTTTATTTTTAGCGAAGAGCTTGTCTAGAATTAAACCAATTTATTTTCCATGGTGTTAAGGCTCATCTTATTTCAGCTACAACTGCATAAAGGTAGGATAATGCCTGTCACATCACTAACAGTGCGGCAGAGTGGAAGGGCACTTGTGTGCGCGTTACCTTTAGTGGTTTCAAAGAAACATTCTTTAAAAAGCGTCCTACTGAATAACAAGGGCTTCAGCATCTCGTTAAAGCTAAACAGCTGTCGAATGCCTTTGAGGCTGAAGAATCCAGGATCACATCGGAGATGAGCTCTTTCTTTCCTTAGGGCCATAATACAATACCTGTGTTTTTTACAGAAATACGGTTCCGTTAACTATTTTTTAATGCAAAAAAACAAAGGTGGCAACAGCCAGTCGAGTCCGTCTATATTTCAGCGGATATACTGTACATAACATATGTACTGATTACTTAGATTATGAAAATTCACCCACAGCCGTCTTGGCAATGAAAGCTGGAAATACATAAAGAGATAGAGATGTCTATATTTTAAGAGGGGACTGTATTTTACCTTCCCACTGAATGAAGATTTAATATGGTATGCAGATAGAGCAATATTTGAAGAATGACGTTTTCTCCTCTGCTTTAACTATCTCTAGTGTAATTTAAGTTATTGCACAACATTTATAAAAAAAAACACAATATATTAATATTCTATGAAGAATATGAAATGTCACACGAGGCTTAATTTTTTTTTTCCACTTTCATATTCTGAACATACCTACAGCATGGGGAAAGCATTCTGGAATAATAGTCAGAACTTTATTATTGCCCAAGGAAAACAGGTAAATTTTCAAAGATCAGAACGTTAGCTCTCTTGGGATTAAAGTTTAAAGCAAAATAACTGGCACAGAGTAGAGTACTTGCCACTGGATACAGAAATGTAGAAAGGGAATCTGTTAATATTAAATAATATCTGTGTTTGTAGCACCACCACCAGTATACCTACTAGGGAATAAAAGGCTTTAGAACAACAGTGTAAACTTTACCTAGAGCCATATTTTACATCCATTAAAGCAGAAATTAAAGACAACTTCCTCTTGAAAAAATTACAACATAACCTTGGAGCCAAAAATGGCGGACACAAGTGAGCTGACAAGGGTGGTACAACTCTGTTTCTCAGTGGGTTTGTTGGCTGACACAGCTTTGTCAGCATCTCTGCACAGCTGCACACTAACGGCATCTTCCTCCACAGTTTTCAGTTCTGTTCAGATATTTTCCACCCATCTCTGCTTGTACACTTAACACGAATGTGGTGTCTCATGAATCTGGGAGGCTGGCTGTAGCTGGGGGAGAGTTACTTGGCTGGATTTCTGGCTTCGAATCTTCTGCTACAGGGATAACTGCATTTCATGAGGTGTTGAATCCTCCACTGTAGGCACAAAAACATGATGAAAAAAAAACTTACCTAAACCTTATCACCTGAGGCTATCACCCCACCATGCAAAGACACAGAAAATAACTAGAAAGTTACCATTTTAACTTAAAAAAAAAAAAAAGGAAGTAGAAATAAATGTACTGGAAGGTGAAAACAAATGCTGTCAAAAGCCTGTATTTACAAATGGATAAAAACACAAAGGTACTACTACTGCCTGAGGATGGTGACATGCCAGAAGCATCTGAGAGCCACCTATTGCCTTGGTTCTATATTTGATTACCAAACCCCAACAAAACAACCAAAAAGTGATCTCTGAATAGCAGTGGATTGTATAACCTCATCGATGGAAAGGTTGTTCTCTAGGCAATCGGCAAACGCCTCCCGTTTAGCCACCTTTGCTGATTCAAGGCATAGCAGAATTTTCTGTGGTGATTTTTCTTTATTGATTTTTACACAAAACTTAGTAACAATTGCACATTTAGAAAGTCTGTGATGATTAAGAATAAATACGTGTGGTTTGACCAGGAGAGAGTGGGACAAGGCTCCGTGAGCCCTTTGAGGGACACGAGCTCTTTACTTAAGAGTGCAACACCACACTTCTCTCAGTTTCTGATGTTGTCTTCAGCGCTTTCAATCCCAAAAGCCTTATGGGAGACAAGTCATGAGGAGAAATGCCAGGTATGGCCAGCACAAAGTCCAGGAGCCGGGCTCGGGGGGGCGACCAGCCAGCGGGCTCGTGGTGGTCCTGGGCTGGCTCCTGCATCAGAGCGCCGAGGCTGTGACCGAGTGGCTGCCCTCCCTGGCCGTCTGCATGCCCTTGAATGCCAGCGAGGCGGGGATGTCGCAGCTGTGAGGGGACAGCGGGGTGCCTCCAGCGTGCTGCCAGCCATGGCTCGCCATGTAGCTGGACGGGGCGGCGCTGTATGTCATGTAAGGTGACACTTGGGCTGGTGTGGCATAGGGAGGCATGGCTGGCGCTGACACAAAACTGCTGACGGCCGGGAGGCCGTTGGGTGCCTGAAAGGAAAGGGAAAAATGTTTCTAAGAGAGTAAGACACAGCGGAGCTGCCATAAAGAAACTGCCCTCAGATGCTGCTGGGGCTTTTGTACGAGAGCCGGGGCTGGTGGGGACACCCAGAGAGCCCCCACAGCCACTCTGGATTTCAGGGGCACAGTGGCCCCCTCGTGCTTTGCTTTTAAGACCCGCATCAGCCCCGCACACCTCTCCCAGCAGCCTGTCCCGGCCTGGGACCAGCAGCAGGCGTTTAGGGATCACACAGTGGGAGCAGGGCAAGAACCGCCGAGCCCCTGCATGCCCCCCCCGCCTTCCCACCAGCTGCTGTTCACAGACTCCTTAAGCCCACGTTGCACCCACTCATTGCATTTGAGAGCTACTTGGAGGTATTTGCGGTGAGTTTGTCCCATCTCTCTTGCTGAGCACCTTCATCCTCTTGGCAATGAGTCCCGTGGGTGGGAGCAGATGGGCTGTAATAATTACCCATCTTCCCCAAATCTCGCACGGGGTGTCTGTCACAGCGGCCAGGCCCTGGCAGGTGGTGCAGTGGCAGTTTAAGCTGGGTGTGCAGCGACCACAGCCCATTCCAGCGGCAGGAGAGATGGAGCCATCCCAGCGCCTCACCCACCCCAGCCCCCGAGCAGGGTGGGCTCAGCCCTGAGCCGCAGTGGGCAGGCGCAGGCACAGATCCTGAAGCAACATTCCCCGGAGCAGAGAGGTAACAAGCAGCTGGGGGAGGCGGGAACATCTGAAACTCTTGGGTAACTGTTTGTTCAGAGCGTGAGTCAGAACTATAGTATTATTATTACTATTGATGATGTCTTTTAAAAATCTGTTTTCTAGGTACTTGGGATATAACCTTGCAAATGTTCTTTGCTCACAGCTTCTCCTGGTTTCAATAGGGCTTCTGTGCACAAAACAATTGCAGGGCTGGGTCCTTTCCTGCAAGCTATTTTCCTAGGTCCTTCCGTGGGCTGGGGAGAAGGGTTTCTATTTAAATAGAGAAGGGAGAGTCCTTCAGTCTGCCACAGTAGGATTTCACAATGAATGACTCCTTATTTAAATAAAAAGTCTTTGGTGGTTTATTTCACACCCTGTAAATGCTTCTTCAGCAGAACAGGTACAAACCAAGATCATTCATCTTGCTTAATTTTTGATTTGTGCAGCGTCTATGTTTTAAGAATTGGGGCGGTATTTTTTCACAGAAGCATTTCTTATCTGAATATGAAAGAACAGGTATCAATTCAAGAGATCATATATAGTATCTCCGATTTTTAATCACCTGGTAGAACCGAACCCAGCCTAGGTAGTGCAGAGTTAAGAAATGAAACAGGCTGTTGTTTCTGCTAAAGCTTCACACGATGTTAACATTTTGCTTGTTCAGTTCCTCTCTGCATTGCACCTGCTTATATTTCCAGTATTTACCTCCATAAATGGCACTGGCCTGGTTTCAGGCTTATGAGTTTCCTACTAGTGTAACTCACAGTTCCCCTGGCTGGACTATCCTCTCATTGCCACTTGGGAAACCAAGCGGTAATCCTGCTGGAGTCAATATAAATGTGTACAATGATCTAAAACAGCAGGAGACAGTGACAGGATCCCAGGCACAAGCCTCCAATAGGTGTATTAATTAGTACAAAACATACAGCTGCAGCAGCAACATAATTGTCATTCCAAATCCATAAACACTTTGTTGAAGCTGAACTTGCCTTATTCTTTTGAAAATCCAAATATGTGACCTGACCTTCAACTCCAATTACACGTCCCCTACTGTGTCTCAGAATTACCCTTCAGCCTCAGCTCTAAATATCAGCATTTGCAACAATACTAATTAATACAAACCTTCAAATAATTGCACTGTAAATTAGTACACTTCTTAAATAACATGGAAAATTATTTCACTGACTTTACTGGAAAGTAAAAAGTGTGACAGGCCCTAAAAAGCTGCTGTTCTCCAAGCTGCCTGCCTCTTGCAGTGTATAAAGTGCTTTTCAGAAGAACGTGAAACAAGAGCGAGCACCTTTCTGGTTTTTGTAACAAACAGCAACAAAAGGCTTTGCACGGAGACAGCAGAGCCATTCCAGCCAGGCTGTAGCACTGAGACATCAAAAGCCACAACCCAAAGATATCCTGCACAGCACCCAAAAGGGGTGCTGGAAGGAGGAAATACCTGGGGCAAGTCCCTGAAGAGTCTCACAGCCCTTGGGAAAGCACAAACATCCAACCCCTGAACCTCGGAAGGGGGATTTTGGGCTCTGTAAGGCCACCCTGCTCCTCCAGGCTTGCCCACTCCCAAGCAGGCTGGTACCGAACAGTGGGGTCAAGGCTGTGCCTGGAAAGCCCCATTTTAAGTAGGATTCCTCATTGAGTGCTCGTGTCCCATGAACCCTTGACTGTGTTTTTGAAAGGGTTCCTCCTAGGCTGCAGAGGGGTACATGTCCCTCCAGTCTCCTGTGTTGTCAC
Source organism: Microhierax caerulescens (assembly GCA_035590215.1). NCBI lineage: Eukaryota > Metazoa > Chordata > Aves > Falconiformes > Falconidae > Microhierax > Microhierax caerulescens. Next base: position 62,650,266 of record JAVJGJ010000060.1, on the reverse strand, counting down.
TGGGAAAAGCCAGAGCCACCCTCCAGCACAGGGAAGAGGAAACGCTTCCCACGTGCTGTACAGACTGCCGTGCTGTAGGATGCTCTCCGACCGCTGGCACTTCCTCTTAGACCTCTTTGGAAAAGGCAGATGCTCGAGCAGCCTCTCATCTGAGGAAGAGTAAGACTATAAATGTGTCCTCCGAAGCTGTGCATAGTGCGGCGTTCTGCCAAGGGGAAATACCGCTTGACGCAATGGCTGTGCCCAGCAGCTCTCCCCACCCCACCACCACAGGCCAAGGGTACATGGGTGGAGAAAGGCAACTTTTGGTACTCCAGAAATCCAATCCTGTGTCCAGGCAAAAGACAGAAAAATCCCTGGTGCTGATGACTCTGTGTGTACCTGTAAATAAGAGGACATGGCCAGTTCTTTGGCCCTGAGGTCGAGCATTGCCATGCAATACCCAGCCACACAGCTCACCCGCTCTGCCCTGGCTTCTGCCAGGAACAGGGGGCCCTCACCCATGCAGCCTGTCGGGCAGGGTCCCCAGGCTGTGCCCTGCCCGGTCCCATGCTGGGGCAGTGTCTGGCCACCTGCGAGAGGGACGAGGCTAGACCTGTGCCAGGCAACGTGCCAACAAGCCACCTTTTTGTGGGTCCATCAGTGCTCAAGCCCATGTCCTGGCCTCCCGCAGCTCCTACAGATGAGGCTGCCAGGGGCTTCTCAGCAACAAAAGCCTGATCACTTTGCATGATCTGGGGCAAGTCTGAGCTCCTGAGAAGCTCACATTAACGTGGGCATTGCTGATATATATTTAATCCAATGATATATATGTTCCCCTAGTTCTATGTATCATGGTGTGGCCTTTCTCAGCACAGTCCTATGGCACAAAGCAAAATGAAAGTCTGAACTCTAGTGACTGGAGAAGCCCTCATTTTTTACTGAATTACACTGGAGGTGCTCCTTGGGTTGTTATTGATAAAGCAGACGGGACTTGACTAAGGATTCACTAGTTTTTGTAAAAGCTTAATTTAAAAGAATACCTATCCTGACTTGTAACAGACAGAAAAACCCTTTTACACACTTCCCCTTTACTTAATTTACTTAAATACCGTCCATTGTGATCACTGTTGCTTTTATAGTGTCTATTCTGAATGTGAGAAAGATCTTGCCCTCATACTGAGAGCAGGACATGGAGGCAGCTGTGCAGGGACCACCAGTTGCCACCTGTCGGAGGCCACCAATGCTGGAGAGCTGTTGTCACTGCCTCACTGAATTAACGAGCCATTCTTACTTCTGTTCCAGTGCTACAAAGCTTTACCGCTCACAACCATGGTGAGGCAGACACCAGTGGGTGCCTTCAGCAAGCAGGCGGCACTGGGACGGGTAAGGACTGGCACAGCACCGAGTACGGGTCTGCCCCAGGGGAGGTTTGTGCCGTACCCCAAAGCAGCCAGAGGCCTCCTCTGGACTGAATTTAAATCTGAGGGGATAAAGAAAACCTCACCTTATGTGATTTACAACTATACTACTCAAAAAAAAAAAAAAAAAAAAAAAATCCAAAACCTGATTTTCATCACTGACTTTCATCAGTGAAGGACCTGACCCAGTAAGTTTAACCGCAAGAGGTTTTACTTCTAAACAGCTTTAGATACAAAGTGTAGGTTATCAGAAGGGTTGAATCTTGTCTGTCAGTCTGGCACTTTCTACAAACATGACATTCACTTAAAATAAATGGAAGGGATTAAGTTCCATGACCCTGTATATACTGGATGAATAATTCATCCTGCAGTATTTCAATCAGGGGAAATGAACACCAAAATCTAAACATTCATAATTAGGAGTGCAAGAACCCCATGGTGTTTATGGATTTTAAAAACCCTTAGAACTTGTTTTAAGAGCAGAGCTGCTTGAACCTGGTTTTTAAGTTTTATAAATATTTTTTTTCTTAATTTAAACCATTGCTTTCCAAGGGAAATCTAATTTTTTAAAGCAAACAAACAAACATGTAGATCTATCTGAACAAGAACCTCTGCTGTGCAAGTAATAAGGATTCCTGTTTGAAAGCCCTTAATGTCCAGCTTCTACAAAGACCAGAGAAAAATGATTGCTCTGAAATGCTGCTTCTATCAATGTTTTGAGACAACTGATAGAATAAGTACTTCCAAATTTCAGAGCTGTGTTCAAAATCTAGAACACATGACGTCCCACCCATTCATAAATTCAGTTAAACATGTTATCACAGATACCAGCAAAATGACAGTGGCTGGGTCAGGATCGCAAGCTGGATCTGGTGCCTTTCTGCCAAGTTACTGCTGATACAACCAGCGCCACTGAAAGGAATGTCCAGGCCAGAATTCAAAGCCAAGGTGGAATCAAGTCTTGCTTTAGGTCACACAAAATGGTGCTGCTGAAACAAGCGGACTGCATGTATTTTCATCAGTGAAGGAGTTGGTTCAGTAGCTTTAACAGAGGGGGTTTTTAGTTTTAGACACTTTAGGTACAACACCAACTGGAGATGGCTTTTATTGTCATCGTTTTCAGTCGGTTTGAGATTTGGGACACAGAAAGGGTGGTGGATGAAAAGCAAGCCTAGAACCAAGCTTATATGGGATTGTCTTTGGAACAAGTAATTTCCATTAGCCATTGGGCCTCCTGAAAGTCAGAACAGTTCCTCTCTAAACCAGAGGTCACCACAACACACACCTCGATTTCTGTTTTGAAGGTTATGCTGGTACAATATGTCACACAGCTTCAGCTTCCCCTCTCCTGCATGGTAAGGAGAGACGGGGCACAAGTTCCTGAACAAACTTCCCAATCGATCCACATCAGACAAACTACCTGACTTTTTTTTTTTCTTCCCCTGCTTTGGACATGTTAATATCAGAGAAATACACAAGCTAGATTTCACTTTCGAACATCATGGTATAAATCCAAATTCTATATTGTAATTAATTGATATTATTTTGTTTTATTTCACCCCCTTCTCTACTATTCCTTCTCTGCCCTTTGCTTGCTAGATACATGTTCTCTCAGTCTCAAAATGAGACTTTCTCCTGTGATACCTTCCCACATGGCTTCTAAATGTTTCACAAAATAACCCAGAGTTATAGCATTCAAAATCACAGGCCTGCATTTACGTTCATTATCATTAACAGCAATAATGCAAATTATCTCATTTCAGGTTTACATGTATACAAACAAGAGCAGATTTGATGCTGCAGGCAGATGCTACAGTAAGCGTCTGAAAGAACGTGAATGATTCTTGGTTTAAAAGTAATTATTTCCAACGATTTGAATCACTTGCCTGTAATTGTTACAATCTTTTTGTTGCATAGATAATTTATTGCATAGACTAAGAAAGCATGTTTTGTAGAAGTATTCTAAAGGCCCATGAGAAAAAAAAAATAAGTGTTTCTGGAGAAACAACATAGGCACCAAGCTCAAGTTAGCTAATTCACCAGCCCTGATGAGCTCGGACAGTGACGGAGCCGCAGCTGCCCTGCCGGAATCAGCAGTTCAGCCTGCGCCAAGACCTGGGCAGCACACCTCTAGTGAATGAGATTGCCGTTTCGTCTGCATTTCTCAGATCTAACACTGACTTGACGGAACGAATCCTTCCCACCCTTGGATCAGCTAGCTCAGCGCATTGCCTTGATCTGGCAGCAAAGAGCTTTCCCCACCACCACCACCCCCGAGAGCAAACAAAGCAAATCTGCGGCGGTATCGCAGCCGCCTCAGAATTGCTGCTCCCCAGCCAAGTGGAGGGCTGGCAGCAGCGCTGCCGTAGCCCCACAGACAGGCATCCTCCCACCGCTCGTTTTTCACAATGAAAAACTTAAAAACAATTTCTGGAAACGCTGGGTCTTTTCTGATGTCCTGAAAACATAAGTCACAAAGTAGCGACTGGAGAAATATTTTTTCCACAGCAAGGGAAAAGCGTAGCAGGGAGCAGAGCTGAATATCTAGTCCTTGGATCGGAAGAGCAAATTACCTTAAAAACCCAGAGGATAGCTCGTGTTCTTAGTGACGTGCACATAATCAGTCAAAAAGGTTATAGTAACAACACTAGGAGCAATCAAACACAAACTGCAAACGTAAAGGAAGCAAACATGTTAAATCTCCCTTTTTAATTGGAGGTTAAATATGATTTATAAATCAAACCAACATATGGGATCCCAAGGGAAGAGTAAACAAATTTTCCAAGTAAAACATCAGCAGCAGGCCTGTAATGGAAATCTCATTTAGGAAAATGGCATTACCTAAAGATGTAAGTAATGCATCTATGTTTCTTTTAAAGTTTTAAAATTAATAACCTTAAATAATATTTTGGTAAAAATTGTAGCTAACTAAATTAGGGGTGAATTCTGAAGCTGCTATTCAGTGCTATACAGCATCATCGGGAAAATTGGCATGATCCTACAAACACTCCTTCAGATCGGTGTCCCGCTAAATTAATGTGCCTACGCAAGTAAGTCAGCGTTACCTAAAGAAGAAGGATTGCAAAAGTGAGTACTGAGTAAATTTATGATAACGCTTTCTATTAAAAATCTTTTTAAGTAAAATATAACAAAATTGCTAAGCTGTATGTGAATAACCTAGTTAAGAGTTGACCCTGCAGATCAGGATTTGCTGTCTTTTTATGATGCTGGGAAAATTTCTTGCAAAAATCTTTTCAAATTAGACTATATATCCATGTTATTAGATGAATGAAGTTATTTTACTGAACATATTCCCCTCTTTGATTTGCTATTAATTTCACCGCAAGCAAAAGAAAATAAAACAGACTCTGAAAAAATGAGGACTGTCATTAAATAATTTTGACATCCAAAAAGTCTTGAATAGAAGGGGAAATGTTTTGTAGGTGGGTTATTACTTTGAAATATACGCCTTTATTTTCAAGAAAGACTAAACAGTGGTAATACATTGGGATTGAGGAGCTTTTAAAATAACACATGGGCAAGGGCTTTACAGTCAGCCTGTTGCTCAGCTGAGCTGGGTTGAATCCCAGAAGACTGAGCTCTGAAAAATGGAAAGAGACCTTTCAGGAATGGGGAATTACAGTATTTCTCTTTCACTCTAAGTCGCATAAAGCAATGCTGATATTCTGGTTGAAGTCACAATTAAAACAGAGTTATTTGCATGCTTGAGTGCTTTAAGATTCCAAAATAATTAGCTACCCAATCCTACACAGTGTCTCTTACAAAGATGCCATTTTCTTTATAGTTATTTCTGCCACTACTAAATTCAATGCATTACAATGTACTGCATGAGAAAATCACACTACTTCCTTCTAAAATAATGTTCATTTCCTTAATAATGAGCAGATCCCACTGCCCACATTTAATGTGCTTTTTTATTAACTTAAAGTTGTTTCCTTTACTTATAGACATCCCCAGCTGCACTGAATAACACAGAAATCAGATAATATCAATTGAGTGTTTTAACTATAGTTGCGACATGCATCAAGATCACTCTTAATTATATTTTCTTATCAAATTTTAAATCTCGGCCTCTTCAGGGAAATAAAAACCTGGTTTTGGAAATACGTATGTAGACACCATCACCAATCCTTTCCTAAAGGAGCCAGGGGCATTTTATGTCTTTTCCAAAACAAACTACAGCAGAAACAAAAGAAAAAAAAAAAAAAAACTCTTTCTCAGAGGCTGAGGAATCCACTACAAAAACAAGAGAAAGGAGAGGTAGGAGGAAAAGGCACAATGGAGACAAGGCTGACGGAGGTTGTTGTAAAACCTAAGCGCCCTCTGAGGGGAAAGGGGGGAGCAAGGGTTCCCAGTGCTGCTTCAGAAGAGGGACGGGTTTACAGGGGTTTCACACTGAAGTGAGATCTACCACACAGAGCACACCAAGCACACACCACTAAGTCCACCTAAAATGTCTCCCAAACGTAGATCATCGTGCAAAGTCTGTTCTTCACTGAATGGTTGCTTTCCATTAATACTCCAGTTTAGGGAGCATGACACTAATGGAAGTCACCGCCTTCCCAGTGAAGGTGCTGGACCTTGGGATATATTCTGTTATTTGACAAACCTCAAAACCAGACTGCCTCAAAGTGGAGTGAAAACAAATTCTGTTTGCTGTGAGCACAAAGCTTGACTTTAATGACAAGGACCCAACCTGAGTCTCCCTTAGACAGATACACTGGGCTCATGAGATGAAAGCTAAGAAAAAAATCATGCTGTATCAGCAAACGCTCTTGAGCAGGAACTAACAACAGACTCCTGTAGTTTCACAACAGATTTGCACAATAATTCACCCTTAGTATTTTGGCAAAACCTGGAGTCAGGCAGGGCACGCATGGATGTTAAACAAGCCGATACAGTGAAAGGAATAAATTTGTTTTTTCCACGCTGATGGTTAAAACGGTGATGTAGTAGCAAAAGGGTTTATGAAAAATGCTTTCTCAATATATTTAACAATATATCGTAATTTCAGTGTGGTGTTATCTAAATGAAACTGAGGTTGGAAGAAGGAGACTTAGGGATGCAGAGACGTCAAAGGGATTCTTGATGACTAGAGGCTAGGCAAGTATGGGGCCAAACTGGTACAGTCCCCACTTTGTCCTCTTTGGGGAGAGCCAAAACAGTGGCTCCCTTTGCCTAATAAATCTCCGATGCTGCAGAGGCAGCTACTGGGAAGCTGGTAAAGAGTGAAATCACAGCCCATCAAATATTGAACGCCCGTGGTCATTATGGCTAGGTAGGCAGGCAGTTCCAAAGAGCTGATAAATTGCCACAGCAGACAAATTCAAACACACCATCCAGAAGACTGAACAGATTAAGTCCTATCTAATCCCCCTGCCCCTGGCACTCTGCTCCTTGGCTGTGATACATATCTCCCACCACTCTCGCCTTTCAGTCCCTGGTCCTCTTTGTCATTGCAGAGCTCCTGGTGGGTTGGGGCCCTTTGAGCAGAGGGTGCTCAGAGTGCAGTTTGCGTGTCATGATACCATTCACTCACCTCTCTGACTTTCTTTATTAGTTTCATCCGGGTGGAGTGCCCTGAAGCCATGTGGGTTGGTGGGCAGGGCACTGTGTTTTGGCCGTGGAAGCAGGTGGCCAGTAAGAGGCAGGTCTCACAAATGGGGTTCGAATGGGGTGCCATCCAGATCACCTGGGAAGGAATCGGGTGCATGTAGTGGGATCAGCTCATGCCCCTCACCCACAACATGCAATGACATGGATGCCTAGACCTCGAGCAAGCCATCCCAGTGACAGTATTTGAGTAACAGGCACTGGTCTGGAGATCCTAACGAGAGTGACACAGAACCAGAAAGTCTCCAAGTCAAGGTCTGAACCTCTGCACCAGACAAGAGCTCTGCTAACAGTTCTGCTAGGCACGACGGCAAGGAAGCAAACAAGCACCTCTCCTCAACACATTTCCCACCCCCACCCTGGGTATGAGTGGTGAGCAGGAGGTCTGGACCTTTATCATTGATGGATTTTGCACAGACCCATAGCAGGAATCCAACCACCTGAATCCTGAGTTAGAAAACAAGATGCCAAATAAGAAATCTGTGAATTAATTTTCAATAAATAATCTGTGTAGGAGGGTCATGTAACTGGCCATAACATTCAAGGTTACATTTTCATCTTATCTCAAAAGAAATTACCATATGTTGTGGGTTCTAAGCACTGCAGCTAAAAACAATTACAGATGCTTTGGCTACTGCATATACAGTTCATTGTTCATCTACAATCAAAGATCAGGAACTAAATGTTTACATTGCCTACATTTTCTGCGCAAATAACTGTCCAGAATTGCACCCACAAGTATTTGCAATCACTTGCCCTAAAATGGAGCCTTCCCTTTATGTGCTTACAGCACACGGTGCTCATGACCCATCAGAACGCAACCAAAGGACGCAGAGTGCTATCGCAGCAGAGCCCAAAACTCAAGCCACCAACAGCTGACGAAGTCAGAGGAAGACTTCACTCAACCCACGGTCACAAGCCCTTCTGAATTAGAAGGAGTGTTTTCAGCAACACTGGTAGGATTGGGAGCAGGCCTCTGAACAGCGTACCCCTTCCAGGAGTGAGCCTGCACTAACCACTTGCTCTCAGACCCCCCAGTTACAAGCTTTTTCCGGGTAATGAGTATCAGCTCCCTTTGGCGATGCACACATCTGCTTCCTGCAATGCACACAGCAAATAATTCTGAAAAAAAAAAATATTTCCAAAGCTATTTGCCTCTCAACAAATCATACAGACATACGTCAGATCTTCTGCTTTTTCATACATGTGTAAATCCAAACCACAATTTTTTCAGTTTGCATGTCCGTGACTTTAGCCCAGAAAGTCACAAGCATCAGATGTCTGAAAACTGCATTTTATATATGATACATATTTATTACATGCTTTCATTTCAAATGCAGGGTACAAATAGATTTGTATTTCAGTGATTTCAGCTTTTTTTTTTCTTAATACAGCTGCCAGTATAAGCTGTGCAATGCATAAAATACTCAGAACATTCATCCTTTGTATTAATAATGTAATTATCTGTAGAAGCCATGCCCCCAGTGCTACGCTGAATGTGTCTCTCCCTATTAAATCCTGCAATATAATGAGCTCTGTATTAAATGTGTATGACCCAAAACTGTTAAGCTCTCAGAAAAATCTATTTTCCTTTTCAGTTTCTCTGTTTCACAGTCGCTCTGTTTGCAAAGCTCTACAACAAATTTGTGACTATGATGCACCGGGAATATATCATGCAATTGCTTATGTATAAATGACAACTTGGGACATCAGGTAATTCAAAACTGAATAGGAACTTGACAAGGCATCTTTATGATTTCCTCGGGAATGTTTGGTACAGAATCCCAGCCTGCCAGTCAGAGCTTTCAACTCCCCAAACCCAAATACCGAACGACACCGCAAACAAAGGCCCCAGAGACACCAGGAAATTCATAATACTCCAAGTGAAAAATGTCCTACATCTAGAGGTTCAGTGTCACGCTGAACGACTGTGACTGCATATTGCTGAGGCAAAAACGTGAAGTCTTCCTGCCTTTTTTGTGGAGCCCTTTCCTAGGTGAATTCCCTGATGTGTGGAGCAAGGGGTGAAATGCAGCCGTTCGAACCCATCGAAGAGACCAGCCTTGCCTGCCGGCTGACAAGGCTGCAAGGTCACTAGGAGTTTTGCCCAAAAAAAGCCTACAGGGTCCCGTGTGTTAAAACAAACGGATGTCATTTAAAAGGAGGGATCAAAATAATATCTTTTAAAAGCACAGAAGACCTTGTTCATCGGGCTCCATTTTTCTAGCCTTCCCCATGCAAAGCGAGTTTCCAGGGGATTTCTTGAGAAGTAAAACATTATCTTCCATAATTAAGGCTGGAGAACAAGTCCTTCGCTCCCTAGTAGCTATGCTACTATGTGCAAGCTGTGGATAGGTGAACCTTGAATGTTGCTGATGCTTAAAACGTAGAGCTGCTACATGTTGGAAACAGCAGAATTCCCTATCACTCACACAAAATCCTTTGTTAATGTGCTTCAGAGCACATTCCCTCTACTCCTGTTGTGTAATTGGAAAGCCTAAGTAAAACACGCACGCTTGATTCCCTGCTGCTCTACTCCTCTTGTAGGCGCCTCTGACTTTGGTAATACAGACATAAAACTGGAATACTACAGCACAGTCGCTTCTCTTCTCTGGGGGAAATCTGCTGGCTGCCTCCTTAAGACCCAGCTTTTGTAATGAGCTTTGACCAAAGGAGATGAGGAAAATAGCATTTACCCCGGAGCCCAAGGACAGAGCCTATTTCACCGTAGTCCTTCTGGCATATAAATTATGACTGTGCCTTCCCCATTTTTCCACCGTTCCAGATAGCCCTTTGCTAGATTCACACAAATGAACCAATGTTCTCTCCTGTCTCCTGCTCATCTGTTTACACCCAAAGCGGCGCACATTGTAGGAGACTGAAAAGATCCAAGGAGGTCAAAGACTTCTGGTGAGACTTTACTGTCACAGACTGTCACCCCAGACTCACTGGGCTTCAGCGAATGGGCAGCTAGTCAGTGCTACGTGCGGCAAGAATTTGGTTCATAAATTCTTTTAGCACCTGGTTGGAACAAATATTTTTGCAAAAATAATGTTGCAAAAACCGCAAAAAAAACCCACATTTTCACATCCTTATTTGACTCAGGTTTTTTTCTGAATACATTCTAAAATAGCAAGGTAGTAAACTTGTGACTGATGAAGCAATTAATGTACATGTGAATGAATTCTCTGGTAAGCAAGTCTGAATACTACATGAATAGACTGGTCTATACGTTAGAACTTTCCAAAGCCAAATTCTATTTATCTATATTATTACAGGGAAAAGGGGGGGAGTGGGGTGGGGGGGAATCTCCCTGTGTCTTCTTTTAATGAGCAGGGTCGTGAAAATGACCTTTTGATAAATACTTTTTAGCTTTTCTGCCCTTTTAAACTCTCTGGACAATGTATTTTGATAAATTAATTTCATTTTATTAATAGCAATTTGCTTCATTTTTAAATAGCGAGTATGTTTAAATTACATTTCTTAGGTGATCTGTCAGGTTGAACAAAACTTGACAACTGGTATTGACAGTAGAACAGCGATATATTATGAAGATGAAAGCATAAATACTGAAAGAGTGAAAAAAGATAAAAAATAGTTTCCAACACCAGCATTGAAAATAACCCGATTTACGTAACATTGTTCCTCAACACATCTGTTGAGGCAAATGAGATTCCAACAGAGGCAAACGGTTTATAGCTTGGGAGCCTGATCCTGCGAATATTTCAGCAGAATCATGTGAAGAAGGCCCAGGCTGGAAAATAAGACAAGGCAGCCGCAGCACAGCTGTTCTTAACAGAGTAATGCCAAGCTATTTCCATCATTTTTAGTAAGACTGCTAACACTTTGTTTCGTTTTTAAAGAAAATTGTGGATGGATGAATAGTAACTCTAAATCTAACTCTATCGTTAACCATACACGCGTGCCTATCCTACAGTGCACGCTATTTGTGATATGCAATGAACAGAATAATAATGGGTTAGTAGAAAAATGTAACACAAAACAAACAGGATAGCATTAAGGGTGGCATACTGTTTGCAAGGCAATATATGTAATAAAGTGGTGGTTCGCTTTTGGGGCCTACAGTACTTCCCACTCTGCCTCATCCGCCTCTTTGCAAGCATCCCCGCTGTTTGCGCTCCGCATCTTGAATTCGAAAGGGTCTGATCCTGCTACTCTCAGCACCGAATACGAGCTACAACAGTCTCCTCGACATGGAATCCAAGACCAGACACAGAACTCGAAAGCTGTGTCCAAACCCTCTGTCTCTGAATGGAAACACGCTAAACACGAGCCTGCGGTTTTTCCTCGACTTCGTTATAAGTGTAACAAACGAGTGTCCGCGAAGTCAGTGCAGCTGGGAAACCTGTGATACCTTCTGAAATGTTTCCATCGCACGGAAAAAAAAAAAAAAAAAAAAGTTTTCAAAACCTGTGCTTTCCCAACGAGTAACAGTTGGGCCTTTTATAGCTTTTCTCCTGGCATGGGATTTGATTAGCAAGTACAAAGATTTAGACAGAGATTTATTAAGTAACAGTTATATTGTGTTGTAATTAAAACGTAGGAAATTCGCCGTCTACTTAAGCGTTTAAAAATGCTTAATGTAGGAAGCAATTACACCTCATTTTCAAATTATTCCCCTGCCTACAGAGCACGCTGCGGAGCGGGCAGGCGGCGGCTCTCGGGGCGACGGCGGGACGTGCCCGCTGACACGGCACGGCACGGCCCGGGGCGGGGGTCGGGGCCG
>JAVJGJ010000060.1:62588404-62625937 GCA_035590215.1 Microhierax caerulescens | reverse complement strand
CCCCCCCGGGCCAGCACGGGGCGTGGGCTGGGAGCACTTCCAAAGGGCAAGGGCTGTTCAAGTTTTCCTCCAAAACCTCGTCTGCCCTTGCATTGTACAGTCACGAAACATGGAGGGTTGGAGTTTGTTTGGGGTTTATTTTTTTTCCTGATAGGGTAGTAAATGCGAGCACGAAGCAAGCTTTTTGGCCTACGCGGAAAGATTTGTCGCCATTTTAATGTTTTGCAGCCTGGAGAAAACCCGACCGTTCCCGCTCTGAGGGTTTCCTTTCGTTACGGGAATAAAACGGGGGAAAGAAAGAGACGCGGAGCGAGAGCCGAGCTGCCCCCTCTCCCTGCCCTGTCCCCTCCTGCCCCGCGCGGGGCCGCAGCTGCGCTCGACGGCCGGTCCCCGGGGGGGACCCCGCACGGCGCCCCTCACCCCGCTCCCCGAAGGGCCCCTGGCGCTATTGAGGCACGTGAGAACAAACCCTTTGCGACGTGAAACAGCAAAGACGTGATGGGGCGCGGAGTTTGCGGTCGCTTGGTCTATTATTTTTTTTTTTGTGTAGGAAACGATAATTTCTGACTCCCTGGCTCGGCAGTTTCTGCGCCGAAGCAGTGTTTTTCACACGGGGGGTGCGGGGTCGGGGCCTGCCCGCTCACACCACACGTGGAAATCCAAGTGTCATTCCACCCACGCTGCGTGCCAGCCAAGTGCCAGTTTGCCACTATTCCCAGCAGCCTGCGCTGCTGCTTCTCCAGCAAAAGCCCCGCGCCGGGCCAGCGCGGGGGGCGGGAGGGCGGCAGCCACCGGCGGGGGCTGCAGCCGGTGGGACCGGGGCAGGGCGGCCGCTCCCACCGGGGAGCCGCTGGTCCCGGCCGTGCAGAGCTCGGGGGGCGAGTTTCGCACCGGGCCGCCCCGATTTCGTTTGCAAAATATTTCTCTCCTGCAACCGCGGTGTAACAGCAGAGGGTAAAACCTACCCAGCGCATTTATGATGTTAAGACGCCGCAAAATTTAACGCAGAATTGTGCTGTAAATATTTTTTTTTTCCCCTTTGGACAAAACCGGCTGTTTCGAGGGAAGAAGACCGCTGCCCCTCGCCACTGCCCACCTACCGTGACTCCGCTCCCAGGGAGAGGCAGAAGCCGCCCGGCGCGGAGATGTTTCCCTTGGGCTTCTGTCGGCGTCAGAAAAAGACATTTAAGAGTGGGTTCTCGGTGGGTTTTCTGCCAAACGCAGCAACAAGGAGTAACGCAGGGACGATGCGGGGCCAGCCGTGGCGCTGAGGGGCATTTTGGCTTCCCCCGTCGTGCTGTGATTTTGCACACCCCCCTCCTCCCCTTTTCCAAGGGCTGCGAGCGCTGATGGCCGAGCCCCAGAGCCTGTAGCTGTCCGCCAAAGGGACCCCCCGCCACACACACCCCGCCGGGACCCCCGTCCAGCCCTAAGGGAGGGGGGCGGCCTGCCAGCCGGCACGTCGGAGTGATCCCTTGCCCCCTTGTGCAGCTGCCCACCTCCAGCCCCAAATCCCGGCCCCCCCGCCCAGGGAGGGGGCGCAGCAGGACCAGTGCCTGGGCTGCAGAACCGCCCCGCTCTTGGCAAGGGAGCGCCGGAGCATCCCCGACGAGGGCAGCTTCCAGGCTGGAGAGCCGGACCCGGCCTTCGCACGCCACGCACTGCCTTGGGGTTGCTTCCAAGGCGGCAGGAAGGTGAGGGGGAACGCTGCTGTGTTAGCCCTGTGCTGAGCACCGGCGCGTCGTCCCAGCGGCCGCGGGCGGCTCCACGCCGACAGGCAGCGGGGGCTGCTCGTTGCCTGGCCCCGGCCCAGCTTCCCTCGGGACATCCCAGTGCCACCGACCTGGCCCCGTCGGCAGGGCCCCGTGTCACAGCGGGCTGCTGCTCACCACCGCTGCCCCCGGACTGATGGCTGCTGTATCCACCCGGCCTCTGCAGTGTTTCCCTTGACACTTCTCCTCCTCTCAGGGATGAGATCTGAGATATCCCCATTTGGGACATTTTTCCTTAGAGTGTTTTAGGTCATCTCAGAGGTCTGAGACCGATAGGCAGGTGCTCAGCGGTGGGGCAGGGGAATAGAAGGGCCGGGGGAGGTGTGGGCTTTACCTGCTTCTTGTAGGAGACGAGTACCTATACGATGGGAAGAAAGGTGATGCCAAGACCTCCAGAGAAAGTCTGCTGCCAAGACGTCCAAGCATAGCTGCGGCGAAGGTCTCCACGCAGCCCCGCTGGAGATGCTGCATGGCAGCTTCCCTGCACCCTGTACCAGGGCTTGGCTGCATGACAGAGGTCGGTGTGTATCCCAAACCAGGGAAAGCACGGGTGCAAAGCTCCCTGCCGTGCAGTGCCAGGTTTACTGCATCTCTGCGACTTCCAGGGTGGAGACCTGGAACTGATACCTAACCCAGGAGAGTGACCCTCGAGCTGCAGGTGGCTGGGCAGAGGCAGGGGCAGAGGCAGAGCGAAGTGGCTGAGGTGAGGCTTGGCTACAGGTTCATAGATGGGTGCCCATATCTACAAACTCAGCAACTGCTCAGCAAGGTAGGAAACTCAGCCCAGCTGCTTTGGTTCATTGTCAGCACCCGCAGGTCTTTGTCCGCGGTCTCTCTTTTATCACGCAGAGTCCTGTGAACAGCCTCTTAGTCTCTGGATACCAGGGCATAAGCCACACAGGATCTTTCTTCACTCGTGTACAAACACCCTGCACTTATAATAGGAGTAACAGATGAAAGTGTCACTGGGGGGGGGGGAAGGCAAACAATATCCCGTTGTTCTGCACATTTGAAGGGTTTGTTTATTCTTTGTATGCACACAATTTAGGATGAAGGCAGGGGCTTCCACGGGATTTGAATAAGGTGCCCTTTTTACCTTCTAGTTTAACCTATGCTTTCCACTCATCAATTGTGACTATGGAAAGACTATTATAGACCTCACTCCTGTTAAATATAGTTGCAAGACCGAATAATTGCGATATTCTGAACGGAAAATGCATTTTAAAGAATCAAATAATAATAGATGAATTATTCATGCATTGGTATTGTAAATTAATAATAATTTTGTATAGGGAAGAGCTGCAGCACTATAGAAGATACAAAACACTCTCAGGACCAGCTTCCTATGTTAATAATATGTAGCTTTCTTAAAAATAATTGTGGGCGGTTTCTTCAGGAGCAAAACCGGTTTAAAACCTCTGAATCTGTTACCTTCAGTATTTCTGCGCTTACACACATAGAATACAGTTTCTTATTTATGAACAAATCTGAGCATACTGTTCCGAGAAACAACGCAACAGAGGTAGGATTACACTGGGAATGTGGTGCGGATTTAGACAATGAAGAGGAACTTTAGGTTGGCTTTCAGAAATGTTTTTATTAAAAGCCAGCTAAATTTTTTGTGCTCCTATCGCCCGGTCAGTGTTTTCTTTGCGTGTACACGTGCGCATTAAAATCGGTCTCCTTCAGATAGATGTATATGGCTATATACATACGGGTGCAGCTGGTGGGACTACGGGAAAGGTATCAGGCCGGTAGGAGGTCCAGATTCAGTGGCAGCGGAGAAAGGACAGGATCGGAGCTCTGTATTAGGGAATCGGTGTGGAAGAGCCGACGGCCGGTCGACGCCCGCCCCCCGACACCGAAGGACCCTGCGGGCTCTCCCACCCAAGAGATCGCGTCCCGAGCCCCCCAGGCGACAGCCGCCCGGTGCCAGCTCAAGGTGACCGCATCAAAACCGCAGAAAGCAACGGGGCGAGCGGGTCCCGGCGGCGGCACACGCCTGCAGCCCCTCGCAGCCCCTTCAGCCCTCCTTCCCGTCCCCCAGCCCCGGGGGGCTACGCGGCCCCCGCAGCGGCCCTGTGCTTTTTGTGTCCCTCACCCGGCGGCAGGGGACACCGCGAGGCGACACGGGCTGTGCACGGGTTAAAATTCGCCGTCGTCCGTTTTTTTATCCCTTTCGAGGCGCCAGCTCTCAGCCCGGGAAGCTGTACGGCGGGTAGCCTCAGGCTGCCCACCCCATCCCCCCCCTTCGGCTGGGGCACCCCCGGGAAGGAGTGGAGCAGGGGGGTGCGCAGCGGGACGGCTGTGCCCTGCAGCACGCACCTGCGCGCAGGGGGCGCAGATCCCCGCGGATACTGCGCGCAGCGCCTCGCCCGGCTGCGGGGCGGGGGGTGGGGGTGGGTGGGGAGCAGGGGGAGCCCCCGGAGCCCAGAAATGCCCTCGCTTTCTCTCCCGACGGGAAGGACAGCGGTAAGTGCCAGTCCTTTCCCATCGCACGGTCCATATATACTCGTATATACATCTATAAATAATATATAACGTATATATAAATGTATACATATGTTTTCAGCGTGGTTGTGTCTTACACGAACCGGGACGTTTTCTGGGAGCGGGAGGCGGTTCGTCCCCGGGAGCTTCGCCGGGCCAAACCGCACAACTTCTGCCCCCGGCTCCCTCGCTGGGGCTCCCCGGCTGCGCGCTTCAACCCAGCGAGGATTTTCCTGCTCTTTTGTTTCTCTCTCGGTCGCTTTGGGACTCCCCAGACGAGCTGCCAGTAACGTCCCTAAATCCCTTCTGGCGTCCGAAGCAAACGCAGGCGCTTCTGCCTCTCTTTGTCATCTCTCCTTGAGTCTTTGAGCCGGGTGGGAAGCGGGGGGAGACACGACCCACCACACTGATGTGGACACAGAGAGAGAAACGTGTTTTCTTGAGCCTGGAGAGTGACCCGGACCCGGTGCAGGGTGGGGGGTGGGCGCCGGGTGGGGGTTGGGGAGCCCTCGCCTCCCCGGGCCAGCTCCGATCCGTCTGTTTGCCAAGGTGGTGGTTGCCCCAGAGGCCACCGTGCTATTTCTACAGCGTTTCTACCCACTACATGGTAGGAAAAAGGAGCCCTTGTAGCATCAACACCGTGAAATACCTGGCATTCTCTCTGCCCCCCACCCGTGGTCTTCAGGGCTGCCTGAATTTGCCCCATCTTCGTGTCTGTGGGAAACCTAGTTTTATTCACTTGCCAGGTTGATATTAAGAGTGATTAGCAATTTGGAGCAATACTCACCTCATCCTGCTTACCAGAGATCCCTCTGGGAGCAACCGCTCTCCCTTCCAAATGTCCTGTGTGTGGGTCTGACACTGGGGAGCTTGGAGGGGGCTCAGGGATGGACTTTGGTGCCAGGAAGACACTGGCTGTCCTGGAGGGGAGATGAGCCCACCAGCTGCTGTGTTTTGATTTGTTATGATTTCTTTTGTTTTTCTCAGGTCTTGAGAAAGTACCTCCAGGAGAGAAGGAGACAGAATGCTAATGAAAGGTCCCTCTCCCGGCATTGCATTCCCATCAGTGTGCCTGCCCATCAAACCGAGCCAGGCTCTGGACGTGGGGTGGTGACCCCATCATCTCAGTGGGGACTGCAAGGCGGCCTGGTTTCTACTGCTCCTGTAGCACCAGCTGGTCAGGCTTTCCCTTCTGCCTGCCAACCATCCTCTCGAAGTACAGCTTCTCGTTTAAGACAGAGAAGCAGCTGGGCAGCCTCTCTCAAGTGGATGTGATCTGTGGTTAGCATAACCCTTGCTTGCTGAGCAGTTGGGGTGGAGGAAAGTCTTTGAGCTTAACTGTGCTGGGAATTTTCCATTTTTGTTTCAGTCACAGAAACTGGTTGTTTCCAACATGGAAAGTGCTCCAGGCCTCTGCGTGATTAAATTCATCTGCAGCATTTGGGATGGGACATCACAGTGACAGAGTGAGAATGGGACTTTCTGCTGGGTCATGGCAAGGCTGCAGGCACTGTAACTTGAAGGGTGTGTTCATATACCAAAGGGTTGTCTCTGCCTTTTGCTCCTTCCCCTTCTCCTCTCTGAGCATGAAGGTAATGCTGGGCTAAGTGCAGTGTTTAGATCTAACATTCCCCCATACGTTTGAGTCAGCCTCAGAATTCTGAGGATAACTAGTAAGGTATGAAAGGCAGATTCAAACATTATCATCCATCCAGCTGATGGTAGCATCTGCTTGAAAGAAAGTGAATCCCATGCTGATGCGGTGGTGACGATTGCCTTATTTGCTGTAATGCAAGACCACAGGAAACAAGATCAATACGCTTTAAAGTAACAGAGAAGCTCTCACTGACAGCCGGGTTCTCTTTTTTTCACCCTTCCCTCAGTCAGTCCCTGGATTACAGTTTTAACTTTATGCTTTTCCACTCTCTCTGGTACCAATATTGAATGAGATTACTCACAACCAGACAAGGGCGTCCCTGCTAATAGTCTCTCCTTGAAGCCCTTTTTTACCTTACCAGCCCTTTAATACTACAGAAGTCCCGTAGTCCTTCCTGAGATCCAGTCAGCCATCTGGCCCCTCATGAAGCATTTAAGAAATCTTCACTGATTTCTTCTCCTCTTCCTTCACGTCATTACATTTGTCTGCCTGCAAAGATGCAAATGTGAAAACGTTTCCACTCATCTATGGAGCGACAGCCCCTTCCAGCTGATCATAGTGCACGGCAAGAACAAGTCCTCTCGACACAAACTAGTGTGTTAAAGCCACCGAGGTTGTCTGCTGTGCCCAGCTGTGGGCAGAGCTCAGCCTTCCCTGGGCTGCCAGAGGGTGTGGAAGCTGCCTGGTGCTGGCATGCCTGGAATTTCATGTGTGTGCCCTACACTTGCACAGTCAAGCCCAGGTTTCCAGGTATTTTCTTTCTGGGCTTAATTCCACCACCATGCACCAGAGCAAGTAATATCTTTTGGCAGTAAGTTTCACTCAGTCTTAGTCATGAAGATGGAATTGGTCCTACGACAACAAGTAATAGCTTTTTACCTGCGTCCTTTCCAACACTCCCTACACGGCCTCCCCATCACAAAAGCAAACAGAAGCTCCCAGAGAACAGCAGCAAGTTCAGAGAGATCTGGCTTCTCACCCGTTTGAATTTTGGTGGGTGGTGCTTGCTCCAAGAGGAGCTATAGCATAGCCTTTCTAGGGCTGAACTCCTGGGAAGACATGAGCTCTTTAATGCAATGGAGAGCTAAACTCTTCTTTTTTTAATAAAATTATCTAGTGGTTAACAGTAGTGACTTTTGTGTATGCTGCTTCTAACATAAATCTACCTAGCTTCAGCTTTCAGAGACCAAAAATTAAAACGACTTCATCCTCTAGACAAAAAGTCTGGATAACAGGAGTGGATTACAGCTCTTGGCTCAGTATTGCCCTCTCTCTCCCTCCTGCCCTTCCCTCCGTTCCTGTGCTGAAGTGAGAGCTGGATGTGGACACTGGGGAGCAGGTCCTGTGCCTGTTAGCAGCTCCGATTACTTGAGCACCTCAGCCCGGTGCAAGGTGAGCCACGTCAGGCCATGTGTGCCAGCTGAATATCTGATATCTGGGCATAGAACCTCAGCAGCAGCTTCCTCTCTGCAAGATTATTCATCCCAGGTATTTCTGAAATACTTTTCTGATTTTTTGTTGCCTTCTGCTCTGGTCGCATCCAGCTCCATATTACAAAGTGCTGAGTAAAGCTTATGAACCCTATCAAGCAATGGCTCCAGGGTTTGTTTACCAACATCAACTAGAGACTCCAGCTTTTCTGCAAAACAGAATCTGAGCCGAGGCTTATCCAGGTATCAAGCTGCCACATTCCTTGGGGCCTGCAGAGCAAACTGGCCTTTGTGAAGAATGTTTACCATGACTGTAAGGCAGCTGTGTTTAGAGAGTCATTTCAGGGAAGTCTAGAAATAACCAGCTGGATTTCCATAACAGGTTCGTACCTAATTGTAAAGGAAGAACAACTGTTCATCAGTCAGAGCTTTGCATCCATTACAGGTAACACAATGAAATGGCAGTGACAAGACGCAGAATCAAACAAGGATGCAGGCAAGTCTTGGGGGGCTAAATGTTACTCAGTTCTAACTCAGGTTTTAAATTATTATTTCAGGATCTGTTCTTGAAACAGATACAATAGAGGTGCCGATTGGTGTAACCCTGATCTCTGAGCCAGTGGTAAGTAATCCCGCTCAGCGGGACTGCCATTAGCTTTAGATTCTTGCTGGGTGAGCACTGTGCCTGCAGCCCATTTTTTGCAGCTTCCAACTTAGTAGTTGTGGAGACATACGCTGTCAGATTTAATATACAGGAGAGAGCTGGTCACCCAGGCTTATCCCAGCTTCAGGACAAACCTAAATTTTTGCCATAAACAATATCTCACATGTAAGGAGTTCTGCCTACTTTTTCTAAACTGCAACACCTCTTCATCCCAAAGGTCTTGTTTCCCATGCCACCCCCAGCAGCAAGCACAGCACGTGGAAGAGGAGTGAGCAAACCATGAGGGAGCTTATTAAGGATGTGTAGTTGACTTTGGTCTGCAGAGCACTGACTCCGGAGTAGTCTGCCTTTAACTCAGGTACTGCCTAGCCCAGACAGGACAGGTCCTTCAACCAGGCAGACAAATAGTTTAGTTGTATTTTTGTTTCGCTTGGGGCATGGGGTTTTTTGGGGTGTTTTTTTTGTTTTGGTTTGGTTTTGGTTTGGTTTTTTCTTTTTTTTTTGCTACAAATAGATTCCAATTGTCAATGCCTCCTTCAGATTTTGGGGGGGATATTTTAAAGCTTATTTTAATCAACTCCTTTCAAGGACTAAACTCTTCTCATCTCCTGTAATGAACCCAAACTTTCAAAAATTTTGAGACCAGAAAGTTGCAGAAATTGCTAAGGTACATATTCTTCATAATTCTATCAAATCTTTTAGTTGTTCAATCCCATTTTTAACCTTACTGACAAGGAAGATTTTTGTTTCCCCATGACCTTCTTTTCTACTTTTGCTCGTAGCATTTATTTATAACTAAAGCATTAAGTTATCATTAGTGGTTAAAATAACTGCAAAAATTATATTTACTAACTGAATGAAATATCCATCTCTGGTGATCAACAGATGAAGTAACTCAGATAAAAGATTTATTTTCTCCATATGACTGCAAAATGCAGTATTTTGTAAGCCATAGAGCCAAGTTCTGCCTTAAGATTCACCTGCTCTGCTTTCCAGAGAGGGTAGGAGCTACCAGAAGGTCTGAAAGAGGCTTTGTATTCTGTAGCAGATGACAATTGTCTTGTTAGCTCAAACCCTAGCAGCTTATGCTTTCAATCTGAGTTCCTCGAGACAGTTCTTTGATTTATGGTGGCCCAAATGGTAACTGGCAAACACACACATGCAAAGGAGCCACAGAAGCCAACAGCAGCCAAACACAGACATCCGAAGGCAGAAGTTTGTTTATGAAGTAAAACTGCAAATAATCCTTTTTTTCTTTTTTTCCCCCTTCCTTTAAGTAACTGCAGTTCAAGAGGTGGTGGAAATACTGGAAGGGAAGAAAATTAGTCCTCAACTGTTTGTGCAGGGTTTCACTAGGAGGAGCCATACCATATGTAATGAATGTGCAGAGCTGTTTGCAATTAGCGTACATCAGAACTGCTCCCTGGGCACAATTTTTGCTGTTGCCATTTATCTTTTTAATAAAGACTTTTCAAATAGATCAGAAGGTAAAATCGACTCGTGTTACTGTGATCCTTTGATTTCTCGTCATGTTATTTTTATAGACTTCATTCTGCCACCAAGAGGATAGTAACTATAACTACCACATTACGTGTGCACTTTATGTAGGACTGTAGTACTTTGTAAAATGTTTCTGCATCTTCCTGTACATTTTGTACAACAGTGAGCACAACTGGACATGGTCCCACCTGATGCTTCACCTGCAGGAGAAACAGTAAGCGATAATAACACTACAGGGAGTTGGGAACAGGAGCTTGACTTGTTACTTGAGTTCTGAAGTTGTTCATCCCTAGGGAAAGCACAACTGTAATTTTTCTTTAAGGTACTGGAAATGATGCAGAGCCACCCTACTCCAGGTTGGAAAACAGGAAAAGAAAGGTGAGTAATGAGGCAGACTATCTTTGAGAGGGAGTTCTCTGGGGTCATTGTCACCACCGTGTTCCTTCAGAGAGCCCAGAAGTCCCTGTGGGCTTGGTCAGTGGAGAAGACAGCTACAGCTCAGCCTCCTATTTTACCTGTTGGGCTGCTGTGTGCTCCTGAGCTGAGTCACGCTGCATACCTGCTCCTAGGTGCAGGAGTAAAGGTCCATAACTCCCCTCCATTTAGGTTTAGAATTCTTTTGTCAGCAAGAGTAATCACTTTTCCCAGCCAGTAAAATCCTGAAGTCTCATGGCAGCTGAGTGGCAATATCATATGCTGGAAGTACAGCTACCAGTATTGCTAATCTTGCAAGCCACATACCAACATCCTCCTCAAGGCATATGTTCAGAAAGTGGAGGGGAAAGTCTACTATTGGAGTATTCACAGTGATGTTAAAGGGTCATTTACTTGTGTGAGCTAGGAGTTGAACCTGTGTGGGTGGCTGACCCTAGAGAGGACCAATAGATATCTGTGTCAGGAGCCCTTGCTGGGTCATCTCCACACACCGTAAGGGATTTGGAAAGTCCAGTGGATTCTCTGTCAGCATTGTTCTGCATTTCTCTGTCATAGAAACCACAGTTGAACTGTTCAAAATCACTGAAGTGGTTACTTTTCAGTTCTGTACTGCATTAGAGGCTCCAGCTAGGCTAATAAAGATGTAAGAGAACAAAAAAAAGAATATCCCATTTCCACAATTCCAATGTGCATAAAGTAATGAAGTTTCTTGCATGAGTAGAAAAAGTCACATATTTGGCTCTTTGAATCTGTTTTTAAGGGGAAAAAAAGTGCAACTGTCTTCAAAGGAAGGATTTAAACACTCTCCTCACAGTGTGCTCCTTGCAAACGCAGGCTGGGGTCTTAAATGTTGCCCTGTTTAAACCTACTGTATTCTGTTTGCAAACTGGCCCCATTTGTATCTCTGTGAAATGAAGGTGACCTGACTTACCAGCATCAAAGGAGCTGTTGTGAGAATATTAGCAAGGCACTGGAATACAGGAGGGACTGGAGACATTCCTGGGAAGGTTTTAGCCCAGCGATGGAAAACACGTTTGTGTTATTATTTTAGCACAAGTGCCTTCTATAATGCTAAGGTTTGCTATCAAATACAATATAAATTGCACATCTGGTTGGAGGAAATAAATACATTAATGCTTCAAAGACTATCTGTCAGGCTTAAAAAGCAAAGAGATGAGGATTTATTGGTGTTTTTATTATTAACAGAAAAGCCTTGGGATCTCAAAATAGATCAGGGTTATAGGTAAAAGTGGGTTCTCTTTTCTTCTTTGTTCACTTTAACAGGCAATTAACATCAAGCCAAAATAGGATCAGCTGAATGCTAATATGTTGACTGTATGTGTTTGGATAATAATATCAATACATGGATGAAAAGGAAAGACTGTAGAGAGAAATATGCATTGCAGGCATATTCCTCATCTTAAACATTTCAGATGGTGTGCCATTCTGGAGATACTATTTGCTTAAGAAAACCCAGTCTATCCTTTTTCAGTCTTGCAAGACCTTTGGAAAGCAACAGTGGCTACTTCTGTGCGAAAGCTTGGAATGAATGTCTATTTGCAGTAGCATGAATGACGAAGGAAAGAGGAACTTCTAAAATAGATGCCTTACAAAATTATAATTTGAGGAAGCTGGGGTAAAAATATAATTTCCAAATTAGCAAATCGAAGGCAGCTTGAAGGCACACACGTAAGATTTCCTGCATGAGCTGCTTGTGACTTCAGGCTCCTTTCCAGAACGTGTTCCATGCAATGCTGGTTACAGCGTCGCAAGGGTCACTGTGAGGTGTTGGAGGGAGCTGTACCAATCCTGGTCCCCTCTTTCTTCTAAAAATTATCTGCAAGAGCTTCTCTTCTGCCCAGTGCTGGGTTGAATCTTTCATGGAATTTAAATTCTATTCTTACAGCAAGTTCTCTATTGATTTTATAACAAAATCTGACCCATGCTGTGTTAAACTGAGGACATCCTTTGTTTTGTTGTGTTATTGTATAATTACTAAATAAAGAAATATTAAGCACAAATTTCATGACTCATATGATATTTCAAAATGACGTGTACTGTAAAGTCCCATTTACATCTACCGCATTGGCACGTAACTCACTTTCCATTATTCCTGAGGCTATTAATGTCAGTAATTACAGGAGGTAACTTGTCTAATATTGAATGTATTGTGGAATACAGCAATGTTGAGCTATTAGAGTGTGTTTTATATCAAGTACAAAAAGCTTCTGATACAGTTAATGTAACTATAAATCTTAACGCAAATGCTTATATGTCTCTTTTATGACCTGAATAAACTCTGAGGTAGAAGCAGGGCAGCTGAATAGCCGCTTGCTGCCAAACCACATATTCAGCTGAATATGCACTTACAATATCCTTTTCATATTGAATAATAACAGAAAGACAGAGAAGAGGCTGAATATTTTCTCTAAATGAAGTATTTTTTTTCCAGAACACTGAGTTTAATGGTAAAAATAATCCCCTAAATAAACACGAACTTCAGAATCATAAATGTATAAATAAAACATAAAACAATCAAAATAGTGTGGGGTGGTTTTGGTGGGTTTTTTGCCCCCCAGTGGAAATCTAGCCTGTGCTTACGATAAGAGGTGCTTTACCGGTTTGGATGTGTTAACCATGGAAGACCAGGGCACCCTGTGGCCTGGGGAAGGCACACGGCTATGCCCCTTTGGGGAGGCTGCCAGGCTGGCTCGGCAGTGGAGGCAACCAGAAGCCACGGTCACCTCTGGAAGGGCTGGTGCTCGCTGTCTGTGCAAGCTGCAAAAGGAAGACCAGGCTGTGAAAGTGGAGAATATTTTGGGAGGCTGTGCTGGACACAGCTGGTGGTGTGCTTTGACCTGGCTTTGCACTTGCTTGCACTCGCTGATGTGACACCCCGAGCACCAAGCCCAAGCAGGAGAAGTATGCACCAAGGACAAGGTAAAGACCAGGCAAGGTCCTGGCAGGGCTCAGGCTTCCAGCTTCACCTCCTGGGTACCATGGCACTCGCGTGTCCCCAAGGCATCAGTACACATTTAGTGACATTTCAGCAGGGTGCTTGCAGTGCAAGGGTGGCTGCAGCATAGGAACCTGCTGGGTGAAACAGGGAGTGAACTCATCTGACCCACAAAAAATATAAGATTTAGGTGCAAGCTGCACTGGAAATCATAGAATTAAGCCCAGAGAGGGATCAGCTACCAGAAAGCACAAGCTCTACTTCAATCAGCTCCCACTGAAATCAACTCCTTTGGACGGGAAGTTCTCCTTAAAGACCTTCAGTACAATATGACCCTTTAATATTAAGCATGTCAACATTTAAATTGATGATGCTAATTTTTTTAGAACTATTTACAAGGGGAGTATTTCCCTCTGAATTTTTAATAAATCACGTAAGACATCTTTTCATTCCATTTCCCTTTAAAAAGAAATATTTGGTAGTTTAAAATGTTTAATGTAGTGGAAAATCTAAAGGGAAAAATAAAGCATCAATAGGCTATTTCAGCAGCAGAAACCATTTGGGACCTGCTTAACCTCCTAAGCTCTTCTCCAAATTTATTTGGAAAGGGGCATATAAAGAGCTCATCACTTTCCATCTCCATTTTCATGTGTGGAGCATATGAAATAGTTTAGCTTCATACTCGCACTCCAAGCTGATATTGACGGTGGGATGAAGTAACTTGAGATCACTATTTCTTCCTCCTTATGACAGTTCTGGAACATTTGGTTGACTAATTACCTTGTTGCTAGTCAGCATTTTTATATATATATATATATTTGACTTTATTTATGAAGGTACATGCCCATAAGGGTAAGAGCCACACACATAGGTTACCATTTTAGAACAGAGGATCGTTACCCCACCGTGGGCCTGGGAAAACTAAGGCAAGAGAAAATTTTATCGATGTTCAGTACTTCACCCTGTCCATTGCTCAGTGCAGACCAAACTGAAAGACTGACATGAAGGTGTGACCAAGGTCTTCCTCAGCTGAGTGCAAATCTTCCCCTGACTTCAAGGCTTGATGGACTAAAGTTGACAGCACAGAGATTATGGGGTATCAGGCAGCGTGGGGTATCCCCGCCTCTTCTCCTCAGCCTATATCACATTTGTAGTCAATAAATCTGTCAGAAGTTGTTCTTCAAAACTCTTCCAAACATAACAGCCAAATTCTGTTTGTGCTGAGGGACCGGACATAGCACTCCTTTTGCAGACACCACTCCCATTGCTGTCAATAACAACCAAGCAAGCAAAAATCCAAGACATAAATGAATTACAAGGATGCACGTGTGTCAGTGGCTTGATGTGTCTGCATCTGTATCAGTGTCTCTATATTTATTTACTTACCTCTTGTGTTGAAGATAAAAGCTTTTTACTACACCTAAACTTAAAAGCATTACTTTTAGAAGTTGAACCCCATAAACAGCCGCATGTGCCTTCCCCTCCACCCCCTTCTTCCTATTTCTTTTCTCAGCAATGCCTGGCTTGGCAGACCCTTACAGAAGGGTCTGTTCTGCACTCTTCAGAGATAGCTCAAAAAGAAACCCAGGCAGTGACCCCACCTCTCAGCCCTCTCCTGCAACCCCCCGCTGAAAGCCCGGTAAAAAGCTACACAACCCAGCACTGGCATTAACACTACGCACACAAGCATTTATCCAGCCAGAGAAAATTATGTTCCCTAAAAAACTGATCGCTAGCTTCTATAGGATTCAGTCATGTTAATCTTATATGATTTATTATATAAATTTAATATAGAATTTATTGTATAAAATTATATGTAATTGGACAGACTGCTTCCAGAAAGAGCAGCATAGCCATAAGGGTAAAACATGTCACATTTATTTATGGTAAAAATAAAGTCAACATTCCTGAAAGGATGCAGTTAAAAGCAACTGGGGTAAGGAGGGGAGACACTGGATGATGACAGGCAGTTCTATCCTAGTGGAAGGTTTTTAACTCCAGCACTTCTTGGGAAGCTCTATGGCTGCAGAAGGACAAAAGCAGAAGAGGGTGATGAGAGAGAAAAATACAGACCAGGTATCAAATGTGAGCAGAGACCGGCTGGGCGAGGAAATGGGGATACGGCTTTTAGAAACTAAGCACGTGGGAAAAAACCTAGAGCTAAGCGGCTGCGTTCAGGAGGTGGAGAGCTGGGGTCGGGAGCCCAGTGGGGTCCTTGCAGCCCAGATGGGAGAGGCCAGCACCTCCAGGTAGGAGGCTGGCAGAAGAAAGCAGGAGCAATTGGGACTGACTGAGAAATGTGAACAACAACTGACTGAGAGAGAAAGAAGTGGCTGGAAACAAGGAGCCAGAGTTGAGGAAGGAACAGGACTGGGACAGAGGTGGTGAGAGGGGAGTAAGAGCTACAGGAGGAAAACATTCGCTAAAGGCTACAGCCCCTTCACTGGTCATTCCAGAGCATGAGGATCCTGAGTCAGGGCACGACTCTGCTCAAAGCCTCTAGCAAAAGTGTCCTCTGGTCCACAGAGAAGTTGGCCATGTAGTATGGCTACACATTACCCTATTAACTCAGAGGGCACAAATCCATACGGAGAAGCTAAGAGCTGACCCCAGCAGTGTGAGCCATAGAGGTGTTAATATGATGCCACATAATAGAATTTTTGTTTTTCCACTTTGCTTCATTAAGAACCTAGGAAATTACCTACAAACACTCTCTTAAAAGAACCCTGTGAGCTGCCAAAGCAAACACCCAGAAGTTGGAAAGCTCCAGAGCTGAAGTTATCTGTGCAGTTTTTTCCCCTTTTACAGGTATGCATTGGGAATAGAGGAAGCCATACGCTTTTCCCACAGAAGATGCGTCAGCCTGTGCTCGGTCCCAGCCCTGCTCAAGATGAGTCAGGATTGTGCAAAGAGACACTCAGCTCCCTGTCAAGTTGTTTCAAGGTTTAATGGTGTGTTTTGAATATAGATGAGTTGGGGAAAACAATGACGACTATCTTGCTTAAAGCTATTGAATGCCAGCCTGAAGAACTGGATGCAGCCCTCCTTGCTGGTGCCACATATCTCTTACATGACATCAGTAAGTTTTTACACCAAGTTTAGCACACGTGGTCACTAATTGCATGTTCCCAGTTATACGGATACCTGACTTGAGACTCCAGGGTCTGATTTGGAGAAGTGCTGAGCACTCACAGCTGCAGCAGGACTCAATGGGAGCTCTGCTCTGAATATCTGAAGAATTACATAATGGTAAGTACCCTAACAAATTAGGTCCTGCAGTCTTAAATTGGGCACCCAAAATCACTGCACCCCTCTGGTCTCCTGTTTTCCAGCTGCAAAATGGGTATGATAATCACAGGGGCAATCTGAAAATAAAGACACATTTGTGAACTGCTTAGAGACTGCAGTCATTAAGATCATGGGAAACTTCCCAAATTAAATTAAAAACTCTTTCTTCAGATCAAGATTGACTGGTCTGTGGTAAATAGGGGTTTAAGCCACATGTTAAACACATGGAGAAAGCAAAACATTGAATGGCTTTTCAATGAATGAATGCCACCCATCCTGAGCAGTGAATGAGGCAGGCATCCTGTGGGAAAGGCATGAAGTGGTCACGTATTTAAAGATGGCACCACAAGCATGTATATAGAGGGAGCATATTTAGACTGTATGCCCCTAAGGCTGGCTATCCAAACTGCTGCACACTTAATGTCACAACAAAAATTGCTAACACGATTTCTGCGTGTGGAAGGTTAGGGATTATAGATGCTTTAGAGCTGTCTGTTCTGGGGGAGAGATTTTCTGATTGAAATCAGGCTAAACAATGTATGTGCTATTAGCCAACCCTAATACAGCTAAAAAAAAAAAAAAAAGAGTATGTGTATATACTGTTACAAAAACCTAATAGGAACTGGGTGACTGCCATATATTACCTGGCACACTGAAACTGTAAAGTCTGCTTTCACCATCAGAGTGTGACTTATCATCTGGAAGTGATTTAGTTGTGTGGTTACCTTTGGACTGCTGCTCCTTCTGGTTCTTTACTAGCAAGCAAATAACGATGGAGAATAAGACTTTAGCACTATCAAGTAAACAAATAATTGGGCTGGAGATTTCAAAACCAGAGGTGAGAAGTGATTTTGAAGCTAGTCAAAACTCTGCAGGTTTTATCCTCCATGGTTGTTACTAAAAGTAGTTATAAAATCCAGATCTCTGCCCTCCCTCACTCCCCAGCCCCCCCCCCCCCCTTCCCTTTACTATGTGGTATGCAGGGAACATTGCTTGAAATATTCTGCTGCTCAGCTCTGCACAGTCCATGTCCATAAACCGAGTTTGTTTTCTGAAGTAATTTGCACAGTAGAAATCTACATTCTCCTCTAAGTGCACACACCTGTAATTTCCATCAGCATCACTAGGAGCTACTTGTACGTAATGAAAGGAAAATATGTGCTACACCGGGCATTTCACACAAGAATCTCCAAATGGGTTCATATTACCTCCCTCTGACTAAAAAAGCCATGAAAAACACCTCTGATAAATTTCCTATGACTGGTTCACATGGCAGGTGGCCCTCCATTAGAAATAGGATAGTTATACCTGACTTCCCCAATATTTCTGAACGAAGGAAAGAACTTTCAAGAACACATCAACCTGAAGGTGTTGTTCTGTCTGAGATCACAGCTTTTGTGCCTACTGCATCCCAAAATGGTTTTACAGGCACTGGTTGTTTAGCAATAAATAAATGCAGAAGAAAAGAGAAATAAAAGGTGATGACAACTGAGAAGATGTTTACTCATAGTCATGGTTGAATCAGGTTGAAGTGGGGGAATACTGGAAGGCGGTTTCAGGTGCAGGAACTCCAGGGTTTTGCACAGTACCTGCTGAGGTGGGAGTGTGGGAAGGACCAAAGGGGATGCCTCAGCTAAGTTTGCAGGAAGAAGAGAAAGAAGATGGGAGAGTGTGATACAGACAGGCGAGGCTAGAGAGTTCAAGTGATTATTTTAAATGTGCCGTGCCACATGTTATTCTTTGGTGCCTTCATAAACCCCCATTGTCACATACTCACTAGAAACTGTGTGGAAGGAACATCTTAGACTACCCCAGCAAAAAAAAAAAAAAACCAACAAAACAAAAACCAACAGTAAAACTTGAAAAATGTTACAGACATGCAGTACTGAGATCATATTTTCTGAAGGTATTTTCTATTATTCAGTAGAAGAAAAAAATACATCTTTTGTTCAGATCATATCTTAAGAGAAATTTCTTTCCTAGGAGGGCAGCGCAGTACTGGAAGTCATTACTCAGAGGGGTTGCAGATTCCCTATCCAAGGACGTGTTCAAGGTGGAGCAAGAGACAGCCATGGCTGACCTGGTCTGCTGCTGGGGGGGTGGGGGGGAGTGCTGACAGAGCCCTTGCGGTCCCCTGTTTCCCATAACCAGCAGTGGAAAGGGGAGCGGGGACCCTGTGTTTTGCTCTGTGGAGGCCCCTCTCTAGCTCTGACAGCAGCGATAGACAGCAAAAAAATACTTTGAACTACACCCTGTGGGAAAGCATCATAGGTCACGGGAGAAGAGTGTGATAAATTTTAGCTAACACGTTTCACGTTTGCTTTCAAATCTATGGCTAATGAGCGACACAGAGAAGAGCTTCAAAACCATCAAACTGGTTCCATTTTTGAGAAATATTTAAAATAGGTCTGGCATTAACGAGGGACCCTTGAGGCTGGCAGCACTAGGAGTGGTAATGCTGCCTCAGGCCCTCCCCGTGCCTGAAAGTCAGGAGTGCCAGGCAAGACAGGCAAAAGGACGCTTGGCCTGCAAGTCCCGTGGGGCTGACGTGGGAGCTACTTCCTTACAGAAGGGATTTCAGCTGCTCTTCACGTGTCCAGCACGAGAAGTCTGGGCACGCAGGGAATTTAGGCAGCAAGTGCCTTCAGGGTCGGGTACCAGCTGTGAGGGTATGGAGCAAATACTTCATATCGATCTGTTCTGGGACAATTTTTCATAAATTCCTCCTATCCCTGTAGGTTATATATATAGGTGCTAATGCCGCCAGCACCTTGGGGTACACTCTTTTTTAACTAGCTGCATCACCTCCTGTAGGAGGAATGGGTGCGGAGTGCAGCGGCATGTTACAGTCAGCAATTACACTGTTGATACCCGTTTCTTCACTAACAATCAGACAATAGCTGAGATTATGCCCAGAGTAACCAACCCAGCAGCAGACCCAGTACGTGCGATGCAGCATCCTGATAAAATCACATGTGATTAGCTGAATTAATGGCAACAATAATACATTGAAAAAAAAGTCTCACAAAAGGACCAAGAAAACCAGTGCCCTGGATTTCTGTTGCCTCTCTCTGGAGCCATTCAGAAGGCTTACTCTCCTGGCTTTTATAAACAGCTGGTCCTAGTCCACTGGCCACTGGGCCCAGCATGGTGGCATTGCCCTGCAGCCCCTTCCACCCCCTGGCTTTGCCTGTCCA
This sequence comes from Microhierax caerulescens, assembly GCA_035590215.1. Taxonomy (NCBI): domain Eukaryota; kingdom Metazoa; phylum Chordata; class Aves; order Falconiformes; family Falconidae; genus Microhierax; species Microhierax caerulescens. The sequence continues at coordinate 62,606,548 of JAVJGJ010000060.1, read as the reverse complement.
GCACAGTCCAGAGGCAGGGAGACATCACGGCACAATGAACCCAGTGCAAGAGACAGCAGAACTGTGGTGAACGAGTTGAGCCCAACGAATCACATCCAGAGTGTGAGCCTTACCTTGTGCATCTGCGACTGTCAGGACAAATAGGCTTTTGCTTCCTTTTTTTTCAGTCTTTCAAAAGCAGGAGAGACAGTAAGTCAGATTTATGGCCAGGTTTGGATAGGTAGTAGCGCAGTTTAAAGTACTGAGTAGCAAGTGACATCCCATCAGCTGAGCTGCTGTAGCTACGTGTACGAGTACTCTTAGCATACTCCAGCTGCATGGGGCGATGTGTTAGGTGTTAAGGCACCCTCAGGGATAGGGACAGGGCTTCAGCAGCAAACAAAGAGCTGGAAATTCTTCCATCCTTCTTCCCAGCTTTAGAGAGAGGAAATCGGCAGGTGTAAGGAGACAGTTCATTTAAGACTAATTGGTTAATTGAATTACGATGGGATAAACTTCACCTTGCAGATCCAGAGATGAGTAAGGTGGTTTAACATATCTCCCTTGTCTTCCACTCACAAGTACCATTATTTTAAGTTTCAGCTATAGAGTCAGAATTGGGTGTTTGATTAAGTAGCTTAATAGAGCTACAGGCTAGCGATATTGGGTTAGTTATTTCTTAGGAAAAAAAAACCCCATCCAAGCCTAGCACAATGCAGATACTTCTAATTCTGTTATATTTTCATGCTTACAACACCTGTGTAAGGTATTGTGGCCAGCATACCAAGAGATAATTTTTGATGAAGACAGTTTATTTGTATATACAGAAAGTGACCAAAGAGGGCTGATGCCACAGGTTCCCTTTGTCACATTAATATTTTAGGGCAAAGCCTGATACTTACAACATTTGCCCTGCTGTGCCTGAGGCACCGTAACTACACGTAGCAGTGTGTAAGGTTACGTCTAAAACACTTCTTCCCTGCTTTCCTGCTGCAAGCAGGCACCAGTTGATACCATAGGAACACCTGTGTGTTGCCAGCTTCTGCACTTCTAGTGATCAGTGAAACTTCCAGACATGTCCTTTCTGCACATTTTTATTGGTTAAGTTCACAGAAAACCCACTTAATTATTGCATAATGCCTTCATGAATCAAGCTTTTACTGTGCAATTCAAGTTGCAGTAAAATAAGTGTGCTTCATATGTTAACAATTACAGGCTAGATTTATAAAAGCATCGCACACTGTTTGCATTGGCTTTTCTAACTACTTTATTCACAAAACAGTGTTAATGCACCTAAAATAAATTCACCTGCCTTCTGAAACTCATTAAAGTCTTGTATCTCTCCACAGATAACTCTTTAGTCACCATGTACTCTAGGAATGCACCATGTAAAATAAAGATGGCATGCTCCTGCTCACACTTTTTTACTGTTCAGCCAGGCAGGTGTTTGATTTAGACATGGCTGGAGCCAGGTCTGTGCTGGATCTCACAGGGTTTGAAGTTGCAGACATAAGGGATCATCCGTGATGGACTTGGTCCTAAAGAGCAAAAGGGTGAATTACAGCAAGGATCTAGCCCTCTATAAAAGGACACAAAGAAGAACTTTGCTTTGAAATTCTAATCTATGCTGCAAATTCAGGTTCACTCTGCTTCCACTGGCTTCAATGAATGTCAGCTGTACTCACACAGCTGTAAAATGTTATTTATACCTGCAAGTGCGCTGGGTCAGAGCGACGCAGATCTGGTTGGTGTAAGAGAAGAAGCCAGCGTGTTGCCCTGCTGTAAGTGAAGGCAGGATTGTCTGCAATACAAGGCAGGCCCCTAGCAAGGATTTTGGTTTTACAAATCATGTTTCATCTGGATGAAAATTCAGGTCAGATTTATTTTGTAAGAAGCATTTCTTTTCTTACTTAATGCAATCTGGCCTTTTAAAAGGAACTTTTGGGTTTACACCAAGACAAAATAACTTGCTTTCTAACTGTTTTCTTGTTCCTTTTGTACAAAATCTGGTTGGTGTTTTTTAATATGGACACACAAACATGTATAAATTTATTTAGCATTTTGTAGCACGTGATTTGTAACAGAGGCATTGAGGAAGAAGGTGTCAATGCAGAGGGCTCTGCATACGTAGGACATCACTGCTTTTTGACTCAGCCTTCCTCTGAAGATCCATAGAAACTGTAGGGTTTTTTGCCAAACACCAAGTGAATTTCCTGATTGGAACATGCGATCAGTTTGGAAAAAGTGTGGGTTTGTGCAGCCTGCTTCCTGCCCAAGTACAACTTTGCCTTTGGCTAAACTAGCACCACAAGTCATAATCAATTAAAGTTCTTGTTTTTCCTTTTGGAACCAAGCACTCAACTTTTCATGTGAAAGTCTTAATGGTGGGTATATGTGTAAGTGTGAATGTTTTCCTATGTCATTCATATTAATGAAGGCCTGCAGGTGTATTTGGAACACATTTTCTGAAGTAACTTGCAGAACATATTTTTTTCTTTTCTTCTACTTTCTGGAGACCACCACCCCACCCACCCCCAGCATCTGCATAAAAAAAAACAAATTTTGCATCTGATCTGGAATTCCATAACTCCAATCAGACCATAACTTGTACCTACTTTAATCTCGTCTCTGGAAAAATGATCTAGGAAAAGACTCAATTTATTCTTCATTACAGAAGAAACACACTACTAAATGGGGCATAGAAATACTCCTTCAGATCGACCTAATCAAAATAAATTTGTTTCATCTTCCATCATTTGAGTAATAGATGTTGACAAAGCCACTAAATTATTTGGCTCCAAGTCTAGCTGAAATTTCTTTAACGGTGAATAGGAGATGTGTTACAAATGTGTCTCAGCCCTGAGCAGCAAACTGAGAATTCCCTATTAACTCTAAGCGGTCACTCTTGTTACCCAAGTTTTTAAGGTTTTCTGAAATTCAAGTACAAAATTCTGACAGGATGGCACGCAGTATTTGCCAGAATGAGTAATGTCAGAGAGCTCACCAAGTCAGCTGAGAGATTTTTCATCGTTTCTCTGGGATTTGTGTCAGTGTTCATGTTCTCCCACAAGCAGTGTGATTCAAAGCCTAGCAGCACCTCTTCCTGGACTGTTAGAAAATCTTAGACCAGGAATTCAGAGGGAGCAACCCAAAGGTGCTCGTCTAGTGAGGTTCTTGTGCAAAGCATTGATGAAAGAAGGCTCACTGTACTTAAAACCCAGAGATTAACAAGGAATTAAATGCCAGTCGGAAGCAAAACAGCAAAAATGAACCTCCCTCACGAAAGCTGAGATTTAATGGTGATTTAACAGCATTTACAGCCTGTAACCATGACCTCAGTGAGCTTGGCACTCCGCAAACACCGCTTCCCTAAAGCCATTGCAGAAGCACTCTTATTTTAGACTGCCCAGGCTGGAGCACCATGCCTGTAGGTGCTCTTTTTTTCCTTCAGAGCTGGCTTTGTTGGGACGCATGATGGTCTTTTGCTTCCCCTCTTGGTTCCAGTTGTGTTTTAATGGGCTTCATGGTTTCCTGGTCTCAGAGTACACTGAGTCAGTGGTGCTACATTTACTGGAGCTTTTAAAAGCATAAGAAAGAACAATTCTGCATTAGAAGAAAGGTCCAATCACCCCAAAGTATCGTGTTTTCAGCAGTGGTCCAAAATCGCTGCATGTGGAGGGACACAGGCAGAGAGAGCTCATGTGACAACATGTATCCAGAATACTCTCCAGGTTAGGAGCTCTCTGGCCAGAAGTGACATCTTGTATTCAATAATGGCCATAATTTACCATGTAAGAAGGATTTACAGAGTTAGGTGTGAGCATTTACAGATGACTTGTGGGAAAATAGCAATGAAGCTGGTGAAGGTTCTGGAACACAAGTCTTATGAGGAGCAGCTGAGGGAACTGGGATTGTTTCATCTGGAAAAAAGGAGTCTTGGGGGATCTCATTTCTCTCTACAACTACCTGAAAGGATGTTACAGGCAGCAGAGGGTAGGTTTCTTCTCCCAGATAACTAGCGACAAGAAGGAATGGCTTCAACTTGCACCAGGGAAGGTTTAGTTTGGATATTAGGACAAATTTCTTCACTGAAAGGGTGGTCAAACACTGGGACAGGTTGCCCAGGGAGGTGGAGGAATCCCTGTCCCTGGAAGTGTTTAAAAAATATGTAGATGCAGAGCTTGTTAGGGACATGGTTTAGTGATGGACTCGGCAGTCCTGGATTAATGGTTGGACTTGATGATCCTAAAGGTCCTTTCAAACCTAAATGATTCTATAAGAAAAAAATTTGCTGTGAGTATAGTCAAAAAAGGGAACAGATTGCCTGGAGAGGCTGTGGATTCTCCGCAACGGAGATATCCAAAACCCAAATGGATATGGTTCTGGGAAACTTACTGTTTTGACCTGCTTTGAGGAGTGGAGTTGGCCTAGTTTTGGACTAGATATCTCCAGAGGTGCCTTCCCACCTCAACTAGTCTGTGGTTCTGTGGCCTTGCAATAAAGGGAATTAAAAAAAATTGACACATACCAGAAATTTGGTACCTTCTCCCCACTCATTTCAAACTTTCTGACCCCATGAGAACAGGGTGGGTAGGGCCCTCTGACCCATGCTCACAGACCTACACATTCTGGTTACATGTCCATAGCAAATTCCTGCATCATGAGGGCAATATGTAGCTGAAAATTTGCACCAGAAGCCATTTGAGTTAAACGTATACTTGTACGTTTGTGATTGCATACTTGCACTTTGAGAATCAAACTTACAGACAAAACACCTTTCAAGCCCTTTCTGTCCTTCCAATCAGGACATCCCTGGCTGTGCCATCCAAATGGATTTCATGCTTTAACATTGTAACCTTACTTATTTATGTCCTCCTATCCTATTCTGAACAAAAATCAACAGCAAAACTCACCTTGACTTCAGGGGACTTCAGGGCTGCAGCAGCAGAACCTGCTGACAAAATCAAACCTCAGAAGCTTAAATTCAACACCGTGGTATCTTTTTGACAAATCAGTTTTAACACAATAACGTGATTTTTCACATTGCATTATTCCACATGTTCTAGGGAAGGTACATTACTGGGTAAAACATCTTACAGTTTCTTATACCTTTAACATTTTCCAGCCCACCATCTTCAAGTGGGTCTGGTGGGTTTGCAACGTGTATTTTTTTGCTATATTTTGTTATATTTGCAACAACAGTCATGCAATGTATTTCCACATCTGTACTGGTAAATCTGACCTGTCTGTGCACAGAAATTGTGATAACTACAGGTTTCCTGTGTCAGTCCAGGGTCCCTAGGAGATGCTGGTTCTGTTTGGGAAGGTAGAGCTCAAAGTAGGTCAGATACAGGGGCTACACGCTGATGTATATATCTGTGTATGTGCTGCATTTCTTAGGGGCTTCTCAAAACTCGCAATCTTGAGATTAATGTGCAAGAAACCCCAATATAATTATTCCTTTCAGACACAGGCAATGGCTGTATGATTTAGACCAAAGCAAAGAATGCAAAATATTAAGAAATATTTAAAAAAAAAAATACCCACTAATTGTGGAAGATTTGGGGTGCGTGTGCGCACAGTGAACGCTGAGTCAGAAACCTGGTTTCTCCGCTGTCCCCTGCCTTTTACCGTTTCTCACACCTGAGCAAGGGCCTGCAATTTGCAGCCCCGCGGGGCGGGCGGGGCGTTTGTACCCGCTCACAGAGGCACGCGGCGTTCCTGCCGCCGGGACCGCCGCCGGCGCGCGCAGGCAGCGCAAGCTGCGCAGGCAGCGCAGGCAGCGCAGGCACAGGCAGCGCGGGCAGCGGAAGCAGCGCCGGCAGCGCGGGCAGCACAGGCAGCGCGGGCAGTGCCGGCAGCGCAGGCAGCGCGGGCAGTGCTGGCAGCACAGGCAGCGCAAGGAGCGCAGGCAGCGGAAGCAGCGCAGGCAGAGGCGCGGCGGGCGCTTCCCGCCAGCCAAGCGCTTTTGCTGATGCAGCAGATGCTTCAGGCTTGTACCTCTAGAGGGGGGTAGATACCTGCGCACTGCTCGCAGCCCGTGGCAAGGACAGCTCGGCCACGTCCTGGTCGCCAGTGTTCCCTGACCGTTTCCCTGTAAATGTTACTGGGTCACCTGGCGACCAGACACAACGGGTTTGCCAGAGCCGGAGGCGCTGGCCTTTGGGGAAGCCTTGTAGCCGTCCTTGCCCTGATACCCTCTGGGGGCTCTTTGGCATCATTTGATTCCCTGCCTAGAGCGTGGCTGCAGGTTTCGAAACGGGGCAGAGCTGAGTGGGGGGCAATGACTTGTCTCCATAACCTCTTCGCTTATAATTGCTCCTGTACTGTCCTCAGAGCCCTCCTGCACTGTGACACTGTGAAGGCCTGAAGGCATCTCACACTCTCCTGTTGTGCCCTGAAGGACAAGGCAAACAAACTTGAGGCTGATGCCCCACGTTTACTGCATGCCCGCTTGCCTACACGGGTGCTCTGAGTGAGGTGTTGAGGTAAAAATTGGGGTTATCATCAGCAGAGCAGAGATGTTGCTCCTGTGGGAATGTCTGTCCCGTGGCTCTGCAGAAATCCTCGGTGTCAGTAACACAAAACATTCCGTTTGTGTGGAATAGAAACAAAAGTAATGAATTTAGATAATTCCTCTGGTCTTCCTCATTCCTGCCTGTCATTGAGGAGATAAGGGAACAGCATGACAGCTAGCACGGATGTTGTATATAAATGATCTCCAGATGGAAAAGGAATTTAGCCACTTACTGGGAGTTTCCAGATGTTTGGAAGCCCTGCACAACTCACATTAATAACGCAGACCACGCATAGGGTATCTGGAGATGCAGTGCACCTCTGCTGCGCCGCTGGCTTATGCTCGTGTAGTAAGCCTGACACATTCACAATGTGCTGAGCGTACTGTGTCACATATGCACCAGCTGCTCGGCCCTGGCAGTGCCAGACCCAGGAGCACCTGATGCACAGCACATGCATCCACGTGTTGGACCTGGATTCCCCTAGCAGGAGAGATCCACCATCTGCAGGCAGTGAAAGCAGCAGCTCTTCTGGGGGGCTGTCTTGGCCATGGGGAGCACTTCCAGCTTGTATTTGCTTGAGATCCCAAGCTGAACCACAGGTGACTGGTGGTACCAGTCAATATCCCAAACTAGAGATTTTAAAAAATTGAAGATACTGAAATTTTTTTTCACCTTTTTCTGTCATGGCAAAAAAACCCTAGAAAGATTGAGAGAAAAATATTTTTTTAAAAATTAAAAACAGAATTATTTTGTTTTGCCTCTTCAAGCACAGAAAGTGGATTATGTATAACTTAGCATTTTGAAACTCCTGCAGGATCAAGTTTCCAAATAAATAAAAAATATACAATGTAAAACAACTTGGACCATGGAAAGAGTTATACTGCATATGAAAGCATATCAACAAGTTATTTTTCTACTTTTATATTGATGCACCTGTACATTAAGAAAAATCTTGCATTGGAAAACAGAAAATTTTGCTTCCACCTCTAACCCTTGTGAGCTTACAAGTACTGTATTACAAAATATATGTAATATTATTAAATCCTCTAATACCATTTTGGAGAACTGAAATGCAGCAAGGGTAGCATCAATTTAACTTTAAAGTTTAAAAAATCAATGCATGTGTCAAAAAAATATCACTAAATGTCTGTTTCCTTTTTTTTTTAATTGCCCATGTTCATTGTACAGCTCATGGGGAGAAAAAAAAGAAACTATGAAGATTTCCTCTGTGTTATTTTCTTCTTTTTCCCTATGAATCACAATGAGCCAGCTCACACACATGCAGCTTGCATTCCACGTCGCTTTCCCTCCCTGATGCCCAGAGTCCAGTATCTCCTGCTTCCTCCCAGCAGCCTCCATTTCCTTCACACGTTCAGAGCAGGGTCCTCTCGCTGGCAGTGGGTCTTTCTGTCCACGTGAGAAAGCACACGTCAGTTGGAGCTGGTATGTCAAAAGTCCTTCTTCAGCATCTCTTGGTGCCTTTATTGACCTTCTTCACCCTCCAGGTGTTTTCCCCACTGGCATCAATGAGGGAGTTTTATGGCTTTAAACTGTTTTCATTAGGGCATGAGCAGAACCAAAGAACCCTCCACTATTTTGCTACTGAGGCTTTCGTACTTCATAGTTTGCTCATTTGTGCAGTACCTTTGGCTGGTTTTAGACATAGTAAGGTTTCAAACCAATGATCCACATCACAAATATTTTCCTCCTTATCTCTGTACCTGATGCTTCAGCTGATTCCTCTTTCAAAGGTCATGAATTACATGACAAAAATCAGGACAGACTGGCTAAGATGACTCCCTAGGTGCCAATCTGCTGGGATTAAAATCTTGGTTACAGAGAGAATGGGATGGCCCTTGAGTTGTAGAAATTCACCATATCCCTTCAACCTTTACTTTTATGATCTTGAAAGGCCAAGAAGACACACTGTGGTCAACAACAGCAAAAATTCCAAGGCTTGCTAAAGTTCTTCCTTGGAAGCAAAATAGCTACAACATTTCTAAGTATTCCCAGATTTGCTTCAGAAAATTGTTTGTGTTTTGATCATATCCATGCTTTCTTTTGGCACGAAAAGTAACTTGAGGTAAACAGAAATCAAACAAGATAAATGCAGTCCAATTTATTTTAAAGTAGTGCTGAGTCCATAGAAGCTATAACTGCAGTTAAGTTTTTAAAGATTTGTTTTTTAGTTTAGTTTAATTTTATTTATTTTATTTTAACAGTGTTTGTTGGATTGCCATGGTGAAATTAGACGAGGGTGAACCAGCTGAGGAAAAGCATGCACCTTTTTTCACTCACCTGCAAAAGGGCTTTTCACCCCTCTGAAGCCTAATGAGCTGCACGCAGCACTCAGCAGACAGTTGGTACTTTTCAATTATTAGTCTGTTACTGGAGCAATTTCATTTTTTTGCCAGAGAGAAAAGGTTGGAGGGGGTGTAAGTTCAGCCTTTTCTGGGCTATGAGACAAGGCTGGTGACCTGGATGACTTATCTATGTAGCTTTGCTCATACCAGGACAAAACCCAAGTTAGATCCCTGTTCAGATTCTGAAGCAGTTTATGGAATACTGGGGTGACATGAGTTGCCTTGCCATTCAGCTAGAAGATAATTTCACACTACTTCATTGCCACCTCTAGACCCTTTGGGACAGAAGCTTCATCCATCACTGAATGAGGCCGGTTTAAACATCATTTCCATGATGTTTAAAAATGAAGGTAACTTAACTGTAGAGAGCAGTTCTTTTGCAGAAACCTGTCAATATATGTATCATGATATGACCAATGATAATCAAAAGACTAAATTCTGGGGGAAGCAACCATAATCTTGGTATGAGCAATCAGTGATTGGAGAACAACTCTTTTCATTAGAACAGAACAAAATTTGAAATTTCTGTTTCAAACTTCTGGGGGAAATTCTTTTCTCTAAAAGAAAAAGAATTTTCCCCTTGCTTAGAATCAGAATAAAAGGTCAAAATTGCTCATGACATGAAATACCTCAAACAGACAACCACAGCAACCTTCAGTCTTTTTGCATTGAAACCGTTTTGTGTGTTTTGTTGTTTTGCTGAAGTAAAAATATCACAGCTGAAGTGCTTCAACTATATAGAAGCAAAGCACTTCAAGCTGATGAAATGAAATATTCTGATATTTTTCCACTGAGCAATTTAGGTAAAATGTTAGAATCCTAGTGAGTCTCCAGGCAACAAAGAGCCAGCAGTGGGCTGCAGAAGGATGCAAGGAGGGAGAGCACATCGTGGAGCCAGAGAAATAAATGGAGTGGAAGGTTGACAAGAGCTTTTTCTTGCCAGTCTTAAAGGACCTTGTGTGGGAAGGAAAGACATTTTAAAATAAACATTGCTAGGATTCCCTTTCTCTGTTGTTGTCTTTATGCTGCCATGAAATATTTCAGGTTGTTACCAAGAAAAAAATGCAGGAAAGGTGAAAACAGACTGTTTTCTTCATATGTCCATGTCACAGTGGCTTCCTTGTCCCATGTATGAACCTCTAACAGCTACGTGATTTTTTTACTGTTTGTGCTGGTTGGCCTACCCTAAGGAAGGCAACATAATGCCTAAGTACAGAACAGGTACAATGAAAACCTAGATGCAGGTGCACAAGCCCTCTGAGCTCCTTATGACCCTGGTACAGGGGGTTAGTCAGTGTCAACATGCTACTGGCTCCAGCGTTCACCGGGCCATTAACCCTCAACTCACCAGGAAAAGGACAGTTTCCATCACCTCATTTTACAGAAGAACTCAAGAACTCAACACTGTGCTGTTTAGTTTTGAGTGGCTGTCAGACTGCACTGAGGTCCCCTGTCCCACCTGCCATGGGACCGAGTATCAGAGGATTGCCAGCCAGCTTCATTCCTTGATGGGTTTAAGGTTGCTGCTGCAGGTACAAGCTTAGCAAGGGTTGGTATTTTGCCTCAAGACATGGCTTTAGAGGCCTTAAATTCACCTGTCAGCTCGGTTTGTCTTTCTGTCCTTCTGAACAGGATCAAACGGCCAAGTTGCAGAAAAAAACTCAGCCAAGTTTTTCCTTCCCCAAACCACAGATTCCCATTCAAAATCACTCTCTCGTGGCATTTAGGGCTCAGCCAATATTTCTGATTCTCCACTACCTTTCCATTGGAGCCCACTGAACGATGTTTATTCTTCAAGGCTGAAATGTGATACTGTATTACTGTAAAAGATAGAAGTGCAGATTGTTTATTTAAACTACGGGCCTTACTTTGCCAATAAACATCAAAGTATGTTAAAGTAGATGCAAACACGATGCAGATGCCCTGGAAAGGCGTTTTATATTGTCAGAGCAAAGGGATGAGGCCATTGCAGGGTTGGTGAGTCTCCCAGGTTTATAGTAATTTGACTTTAAAGCCCCAAGTCCTGACATCATATGAACATAAAAGAAAATCAGCTTTCAAATAAAGTTAATTTCTAGATTTTGTGTTTGCAGAACATAATTTCCCAAAAGGACCTTAGAAGCCACGTTGTCTATCACAATATGATTATAGTTAGCTCATGTTTAGGGGCAACATTATAGCATGTTTTTTTGTATTATACCTGAAAAAAACACCCACGTTGAAAATACTTGAAAATATTTCCTTACATAGTGACCTTAAACAAAGGTTACAGTGAAGGTAATACATTGTTTCTGATGTAAATATATAATTTTGAACAGCATAACTCCTCAAAGAGTCTAATGATGAACAGTAATTATAATGATTCTTCTTTAATAGGCTAAAAAATATCTCAGATTATGTCCCAGGCAAGAAGCTGGAAAGGAAGACAAGTTCAGACCTACAGTAACAGAAACCACACTGCTTACTTGCCGTTTACCGCTTTCCAGGAGAAAAGGGATTGTGAGTAATTTTGAAAGGCCAAAAAGATGGTAGGAAAAAAGTGGAAGCCCTGGCAGTGTCCTGTCCACTAGCTGAAGGGACAGAACCTACTGCCAATACGCTCCAGAGGCAAACTCCTACAGGCTGTTGCCAAACTGGGTTTATGTTGTTATTCCCCATTTGATGCCCAAAATGCCAATACAAACTGCCTTTGCTGGCTCAAGTGTCATTATACCTTCTAAAAGACAAATGTACCTTTAAACATCTCTGTAGGGGTGGGCAAACAAGGTAGATTTTTCCATCAAAGTTGATGGACCTGTATTATTGAAGGCTGGAGGAGCTGTAACCCAGCACCATGTGCCAGCTGTCACATGGGATAGTTAGATATGACATGAAGGGAAGAAGAAGAAGAAGAAGAAGAAGAAGAAGAAGAAGAAGAAGAAGAAGAAGAAGAAGAGAAAATTTGAAAAGGGAGCAAGGGGATTTTCTGAACTGAGGATGGAAACTCTGTTTATAGCAATCCTTCCTCTAAGATGCTGTAGAGTCTAGACGCTGTGGTGCCTGATTCTCTTCTCTGTTATTCCCATTTTTAGGATGCCATTTTCTGGCCAGACGAGCCTGACTTGGGCATCCAGCCGGGCTGGGAGTGGACAGTCCGTGCTGGAGTGCTGCTGGACGCAGAGGAGCCAGCGTTAGCTCTTACCTTCCCTGCTGTTTCTTGGCATGCAGCCTGTTCCCATGACATTATCTGAAGCTGGTCATGGAGGTTTATGGTTTATTTTTATAGCAATGTTTTCAAGCAATTATCTTGCAACTTGTAGCTATAGACCTTTATACTCTCAATCTAGCAGAGGCTTGTTTCTGTAAATCCACTTGTTTAAGATTTCCCTCATGTGTGCACACTAAACACATTGTTAACCTTGACGAGCAGTTAAACACTTAACCAGCACTGCAAAATTTCAGCTCATTTTCAAGTGTTGTAAGCCTTCGTTTCTCCTGTCTGTTCCATAAGCCTGGCATGGTAAGGCAATAAAGGAAGGACTGAAATAGCTAGAGCCAGCTACTTAACTGGTTTAAATCAGGGTAGCTCCACGAAGTCAGTGGGGCTATGGAGACAGACGCACGCTCTAGATCTGGCTTCGTGTAAAAAAAAAAATCTCAGCACTCCCTGGCTTTCACTTACTTGCATTTTATTTCTTTCTTATTGTTTCTGCTGGGGGTGGGGGAGTGTTTTTTCTTTGAAGACATTCAGTTTATTTAGAAGAGTACTGAGAGTTTATTAGTCCATATTGATCTTGGTGAGTTTGAGTTGGCATAGGCACCTTGCATAAATGCAATTATCTCATGCTAATAAAATCTATTAGAGATCATGCTGGCCAGCAAGTGTTACTTCTTCACAATGAACTAAACCCCCAGGCTCAGATTCTGTATTGGCTACTATGTTTTATAGTTACTGTAACTCAGATTATTAGTTATTCGAGATGCAGAAGAATAATCTGAAGATGCATGGAGCCAGGCCGCCCTTCACAGAGTGTGGTACCCAAAATGTAACACATTCACATGCTAGTCATAGGCGAATTCCAGAGCCTGAGTTTCTGGATCTGGAAGACAAAAAAGGGAAAATGTTGCTGCAGTGGTTAGTGCACAAGTGAAAGACCAAACAAAGGGTATGAGGATCAAAAATGAGGCAGGAAGAACACAAACTTAAACACTCTGCATAGAAAGATTAATTATATAAAATAAAAGCTGGAAGAAATAAAAGATCCAAACAAGGCAGTCCAGGAAATTTCTAAAAATGTTGCTGTTGACACTAAAGAAAAACAGAGAATATTCTGCCTGCAGCTGCAATACAGCTGTCACTTCCAAACAAATGAAAACCCTTTGAGGACCAAAAAACCCAATAAACTGTAACACTATTTAAGTGAAGAAGGATCTTTTCCCTGCATCCCAAGCCGAATATTTATTTGTGAAAAGGTAGCCTAGGAGCACTCCAAGCACAAAACATCATTCTGGGTCCAGGGAAGCTTAAGATCTGATTTAGTGAATGTTAAACTGCATCTTTTTACTGTCTTGCTGCCACTGTACAAATGAGACTTCTGCCCTGTTTTTCCATCTGTTTCAACACTCCTGATGGCAGATTCTGAGGCTCCTGACTTTGGTGGCCTAAGCAATCAGAAAGTGCACATATATGCTTTTAAACTGAGCACTGCAATACTTCCAAGCAGTCTGGCTTGTTTGCTGTGTGGCATTTGGGATGGTACTGTACAAAAAGAGCAGCTGGGACTCTGCATGCTGCTAGAAGTTTGTCCCTAGGAATCCCCCAGCCTCCCAATCCCATCTCAGTTGCACTTGGTTACCAAGAAAGTTTTGCTTTCGTTATAAGGTGCTTATGCTGATTTACAAAGCCATTGAAAGGCAGAGCCCAAGTTACCTTCCTGAGCTAGTGACTCTTTACGCCGCTGGTCACAGGCGGAGGTCAACTGGTACAGGTCTCTGTGCATCTTCAATTCTGAAATGTGTCACTTTGGGTGGTCGCTCTTTCAGCCATTGTGCACGTGGCCCCGCTGCCTCCTGACAGCATTGGCACTGCTACCTTCCCTGCAGTTAAAGTCCAGATGCGAGACACAGTTGTGTGCGGCGGCCGTTAGCTGGATGCAAATCATTGCGATTTCTGAAGGGCCGTTGCTAACACCATTTTTTCAGTTATTTCCCTTCAGTGTTTAAAGATGTGTCTGCAAGACAAGGAACTAAAAAGAGTGTTTTCTTTCCCCTCTTTGCCAGTCCGTTTTTATTTTCTGTTTGCAAATGCAATTCCCCCTGTGGTGCAACAGGATAGCATGCACAGTGTAGCTATGTGAGCACAGCTGAACTTTTTCCTACTCTACAAAAAACACTTATTAATGGACCAGAGCACAGAACAGCTTTACAAAGCACTTCTTTGATTAAATACATAAAATAAACCAGCTGCTGCTGCTGTAAATAAACATAAAATATTTATCAAATTAAGTATGGATCATGCAATCTTATGTTGAGTGTTTAACTTTAAATGCCTAGTAAATCAATGCAACAGATCAGAATTCACAGAAGAAGTCATCCTTCTAAAACCATTATTATTAATCATTAGGTTCTATAAATCTGTTTGATGTCAGGCAGAATGCAGATAATTTATACGAGCTGGAATTTTAACTGTATTGTTAATCAATGGATGTTTTCACTGACTGGATGAAGAACAGGGGGAAAAAGCATATTATTAAAAAAAAAAAAAAAAAAAAGACGTTGGAATGTGTCTGCTCCAGAAATAGTAAAGTAGCTTTGTTTTACTGATGCAACAAATTCCATCATATGAAAACTATTATAACAAAGGTTACTCATTATTAAAGGTATACCACAAAATGTCATGGTAATAGAGTGTTGTCATGGGACAAATATATCTCACTTTGAAATATTCTCCATAAATGCCTCAGTCACCACAACTTCCATTTAGCTGCAGAGGGCTGGCAGGAATGTTTTGTTTTAAAATTAATCATCCACTGTTCTTCCTTCCTGTCAGTAGGCTTAAGCACTGCAATATGAGGGAGAAAATCTTGGAACTGTTTTTTATATTAACTAATATAAAAATTAGTCTAATGCCCAAGACTGGAGGCAGGAAGGGATATTCCCAAACTTGATCTGGGGAATATCATAACTTTTAGAATTTCAGTGAGAGCACTCGCTTAGCTGCAGTACCCAAAAAGTAAACTGCTCTGACTCTAACATTAAAGTGTATTTAAAGTGGTTAGTATTTTCCCTGAGAGATTAGCACAGACAAGATGGCTGGAGTTATTAATTCCAAGTATTTTAATTTAGGAAGGGTGTCAGCACCCAATCAATCAACAGAGAACTTCTAGGATGATTCAGCTGAGTTTAAAACTGTACGTATGGAGCTGACTACACAGTCCTAAGGAAAACAGCTGGTGGACAACCTTACTCTGGGATCAACTTGGAAAGGAGGGCAGGGATGGGGAGGGCCAGCGGTCATTTATTCACTGGTAGTTACTGGGTGTTCTCCCAGCCCCTTGGCTTTCTGTCCTCCCTTTTTCACGGAGCCTGTGTGTTCAGGATTTGTCTGATGCCTCAGCCAGCTCCTTCTCGGACAAGCCTGCTCGGGGATGTGCTGGCTGTTTGTGTGGGACGCGAGGCAGACACAGACTGATGCTTCTGCATCCGCAGGGATTCAAACTGCTCTGCAGCACTCACTGCCCCTGCCCACAGAAACCTCCAGGCGAGTACATGACTCTGAATCATCACACAAATCCACTCAAAGTCAAAAAAAACCCCAAAGTACGTCTGTGAGTATTCATAAACATTAACTTCTCACAAGGAAGCAGGTCGTGCGCTGAGCCGCTGGGCGCGGGCGTGAAGCTGTGCTGGGAGAGGAGCGTGCCGACCAGTGGGACTGAAGTGGTGTGAAAGCAAATTGGATTTCCCTACGTTGTTAATTGCTGCCCGTCAGTAAAAATTACTCCTTCCTTTTAACAGTGTTACTGCCTGGCTGAAAACTTTATGAGAAATCGCTCCTGGATTTTTTATGGGAGCTTCAGCAGTCAGGTGTTGGAAGCTGTTACTTAATATGATGTCACTGGGTCTGCAGGTGAGCAAAACCCTCAAACAACTTGTCATTTGAAATGTTCTTGCAGCTGCTGTTTCCACGCATGATTCATAACTTCTCTGCCTTAAGAACTGCGGCCATTTAAAGAGCTTCAGTGAACAAAAGCACAGCACACACACAAGTCCAGAATGCAGCACAAAAGCTTTTGTGCAATACCTGTCCTCACAACCTCATACGAGTATTTATTTAGAATTTTTGACAGCATTTTATATGGTTAAGGCACTATATGGGTACTCACCAGTCACACCACGTACAACCACAGCAGTTGTATGGGATGAGCTGATTTAATAGAATCTGACCCTGTTTTATAGGCAAGGAAATGGATCAAGGAAGCAAAGCCATGTGGGGTGAGAGTGGCAGAATGAAAATTAGGTTTCAGATCTTCCTCCATTCTCATCTGACATATGCTCCTTCAAATTACCTTGCTCTCTTATTAAAGCTGGACTGTGATAACTATTGCTCAAAGAAGCCTTTAAAAAATTACTCGGGGAGACACTTGCACTCTCACTACATGTAGAAGTAGCTGCATAGACTGATTTTCACCTGTTTCAAATAAATGACTAAATTTCTACATCTGACCCAAACTAGATCTGCCTCATTGGAATCCTTGTTGCCCTTTGGGGATTCAAAAGTACAATATGACAGCAGAATGAGGCCCGCTGACTTTACCAGACTCTGATCACAAGCTTAAAATAAGTCATAACTGAAAAGACACTTTCAGCTATTGTCTCACAATGAAATACTCCAGTTTGTGGTTGTTTGGGGATCTTTCAAAGCTTTGCTGCTTGGTTTTGATTATTACTGGCATTTAAGAAACAGCAGCAGGATGGAGAAATTACCACACATTCTCCAGGCTTCTTAATGCAACCTCTGATAGTAGAATGTTCAGCACGCGATATTACTGTCAGAAAATGACTGCAAAGAAGCTTTAAAATGGAAACTGTGAAGAGGGGAAAATAAAGGCAAAAAGAGCTAAATCATGGGTTGAGAGAAGGAAAGAAAACCAGAAGAAAGCTGTGGAGACAGACACCAAAGAAAAAAAGAACATGAATCACCTACTGTGAGGTTTAAGACCATTATTATTATAAATAATCAGCACTAAAAGTGCATGCATGCACTTCCATGTATAAAATATATCAGGTTAGATGTATGTAGTTTGCTGCTTCTTAGTTTGGAAGTTTGTTGTATGTGAAAATAAACAACAGCTCCTTTGCACAAACCTGGGCCAGCCCGCTTTACAACAGGCATTTACAGGAGCAAAAAAGCAGCTCATTATCAAGGCAGGGCAAAGCTGAAAAGTTCCGATGCAGATTTTCAGTTATATTTGGAAATGGGAACATTTGGATCTGGGCTTTGGCTCATGTACAGTCAAACATAAAAGCTAGTTCTATTGCTCTGGACTGGAAGTGACTCTCCTCGGTGAACTGCCCCATTGCAACCCCTCGCTCAGCCCAAGCCTCTCTGTCACTTACCGTGTGGCATGTCTGAGCCACCGCCTCTTCACCCAGCCAAATGCTCTTGAAGTCAGCGGAGTTACAGCATTTTAAAGGCAGCTGTAGTCAACAGTGTGTAAATGAAAGGAGAATTCAGCCCAAGAGCCACGAGAAACTATGGACTGCAGGTTTAAAATTCACTTTTTGTGCTCATATCTTTCTACCTGCAGTATCAGGGCAAATCTTTCAGTTCTGGAAATAGCCATGAGACACCTTTTCCTTAACATTTTCAGTTGGGAGCTACAAGTGCCTTTTTAGCCCAATTCCTCAAAGTGTTTCAAGGGTCACGCAGTCTTTTTTCCTGCCTGCCATCTGCAAAAAAATAAAAAAGCCTCAGCTAAATTAGATAGCTGGTCAGAAGTTTCAAAACCAATTACAATCACAGGAGGTTTGTGAAACCCAATGGCTTGAGAAAAAGCCAAACTTACTGTCTTCCTAACAGGGAGCAGCTTGGCAGCAGCCTGCTCACCAGTCAGCATATGTAATGGCCAGTCAGTGTATGTAATGGCCAGTCAGTGTATGTAATGGCCAGTCGGTGTATGTAATGGCCAGTCGGTGTATCTACTGGCCAATCGGTGTATCTAATGGCCAGTCAGCATATGTAATGGCCAGTCAGTGTATGTAATGGCCAGTCAGTGTATGTAATGGCCAGTCGGTGTATGTAA
>JAVJGJ010000060.1:62554848-62568575 GCA_035590215.1 Microhierax caerulescens | reverse complement strand
GGGAAGCCAGTCTTCTCCTGAAAGCTGAAGGTGATGGAGGGAGGCCAGGCCTCCCAGGGTATGGTACCTCCTGTGCTTGCTGGCTCTCAGGGCTGTCCAAAGCAGTTTCTTCTCACTCTTCTGGTCACCTTTCTAGGTGCCTTTGGCTATTTGATCTGACTGTGTGAACCCAGAGCAGAATATATAGGGCAGGTCATGTGGAGGAGGGGTCAGACTCAGAATGTGTGCTGGGACTTTCTTAACTGCTAAATACTGTACAGAGTAAAAGCATTGGGGTTTTTCCACCTTGCTAATCAGGAAAGAGGTAGATCTTAGCAATGAGACAATTATGAAAATCAGGAAGCAATTTAATTGTCTGAAAACAGCTTAATTAGAAAGAATATAATTTTCTTAAATGATAGTAATCATTTTCCTGGGGATTAAAGAATAGCAGATCTCAACTTCAAGGAAAATACCTTTTGCTATCAGAAACCAAATTATTGAAAGAATAATGGAAATAAATCAGTCCATCTTTCCCCAGGTTCTCTTAAACGTTATTCACATGGGAACCTTTTCTTTTTTAAATTTTTTGTTTAATATGTATATATACCATCGGTATTTATCCATAGCACAACAGCACCTTAAGCCCCTCAGCAGGAGGAGGGCTCCACATTGCAGTAGGAGCTGTCTAAATATATGGCAATATGTTGTCAAAGCCTCCCTCACAGGCCAGAAAAAGGTAAAAAATAGTACAGTAAAGCAAGTTAAATGCATTGAGCCATCCTCGACTGCTCAAAAATGCCTAAATCTATTGGATTCATTTGAATAATAAACATTAGTTTTCAGGGACAGAGCAGTGGAAGAGTACAAAGATACCGGCATAGGGGTGAGGCATCTATTATTAAGTATATTAGCCAAGGATGAAATGTTGCTGGACACTTCACACTTCGGAAAACTAGCCCTTGACACTGTTTGGGGTGTACTTGGAAGCCTACCTAAGTATACAGACTGAAAACTCCTACGCTGACCTGTAGTTTTAGAGTGATAGTTAAGGCCTGTCTCATTCGGGGAAATGCTTAAGCACCTGCTTCACTTCAATTTAAAGTTCATGGTCTGCCTCATGCTTATCCAGATGCTCTTTCCTAGGGGAGAGAAGTGATGTGTGTGACATATGCAAATATAGTTAAATGCCTTTTTATTTGCAAAGTCAAACCTTCAAGAGCCAGGATGTTCCAGAAATGAGGCAGCCCCTTGGGCTTGTTTACTCTGACATAGTCTTCAATCAACTGATCAACTGATCACGTTGAAGTTCTCCTGTGAGATCTCTGCCTCATCCGGCCCACAGCATGGCTGGAGCTCCTTTAAAGGGCCATTGCTCAATGTTTTGTATTTTTCCTGCCCTTCACATTATTTTTCCCAAGTGAAAACATGCACAGCTGACAGAAAACCTGTTCGATGTCCTGTCAATAACACGATGACAAGATGGCTGAGCTAATCTAGCAGCTTGTTGCTGCTGGAAGGGCCATCCTGTTCCCTTCTCTCTTCCCATCCCTTGCCCCCCCAAATGTAGGGCAGAACGTGAGCGTAAAAGGCAACCACAGAAATCAGCCCATGTCCCTTTGAAAGATGAGCCTTGAAAAAATGTGTTTGAATATTGCCACAGGGAAGTGGTACAGTCACAGACTGAAAAATACTGGTCCTAAGAAGGAATAGGGGAAAGATAGCTGGGAAGCCCTGAGACTGAAAGAGATCTAGTGAACCAGGAGTTCAGTGGAAGCTGCCCGTACAAGTATGGAACAACAAAGGTCAGTGTAACCCTTGGATTTTGAAGAATGAGTTGGAAAGCCAGAGAAAGAAAGTGGTTTCTCTCCACCTCTAGATCTGGTAAGATCAGTGCTAGGTCACTACGTCTACCAGCTGTATCCGTGTTTTCCAAACATATTGCAGGAGAGCATGCAAACTAATGCAGGAAAGATGAAAATAAAAGGATAAAAGACTTTTAAAAATTGTTTGTACTGGGCTTAGCAGAAACAAGATTGAAAGATCATTTCATTATAGTGTAAAGACCTATTCCCAGAGACACACGGGATTATTACGCTGATTATTTTGTGACATATGGCATTTTATTGCTGAACCCTCCACAGGATCAGCTGTGCTCTAGTCTTCCTAGAGGCAAAAACCTCTTCAATCTAGGGCAGAAAGGCATCACAAAAATGAAGGCTGAAAGCCAGACAAATCCAAACTTGGAGCAGAGCACACCATTGGAAGCACGAGGGTAATTAGCCAAGGGAAGGACTCAATGGAGACTGGAGGCCCCTCTGCAAGGTGTGTTTAAATCACGCTCAAATCACTCAAGGCTCGAGACAGGTCTTAACAGTGACATGAAATGGCTGTTCATACAGAAGAGGCTGGACAAGATGATTCACTGCTTTGTGGCTTGATTCTTGTCTGTGTAAGCCAGTGCAGCAGCAGCACTAGTGATCAGGTCTGCGGGGCACAGCGTGGCGCTGAGTCCTGTTCGGCAGGCTTGATCCTCGGAGTAGGCAAGCAGGAGAGCTTTGAGGAGAACTGCAGAAAAGTGGATCTAACCCTGCTTTCCAAGGCAAATTCTAACTCAAGCATCGCATCTTAAATCTTAACCTTCCCACTCAACATTGTGATTGGAGAAGCTGTTGTTTTGGCTTGTATTTCTTGTAAATCAGGTTCTTTTTCAGGCTGAGTAGCACCTTTCAGCAGCAGTGCTTGGGCTGAGACTAAACATCCTACTTGTAGACTAAGTCACTACTTAATGCAAGAATGGCTGTGGCAGAATCTGGCTGCAGCACTGCTCTTGTGTTGAGGAGCACTTTAGTTACCATCAGCCCTTGTTTGTTTTCATCAGAGAATCACTTATGGAGTCAAGAAGTTCTTCATGCAGGCATGCAAGATCTAGGGAAATATATTATGTAAAATGTGTCTTAAATTACATTGAAAGAAGTCTTCTTAGCCACACAGGATCTTAACTGGTTATGTGCACATTGAAGTTTAGTGTTTATCCTCCATGCCTTCCGCCTGCCTGGGGGGAGCACACCGTGCTCAGCTGCACGGAGTATGGAACGGGCTCAGCCTCACTGCATTCTGTTTAAAAGCATTGGTTTGGGTTTTCAGCTTGCATGTGTGGGTTTCCCACCTTTTTTTTTTTTTTTTTTTTTTTTTTCAGGGCATTTCTAATTGTTTAACTCCTTTTCTAGAGCAGAACGTTTTTTTTGCGGGGGGTTTGGATTTCCTTACAGAATATGGATTCCCAAGTGCAACCACTCCTTGCAAAGAGGATGCCTGCGTGGAAACTGAGGGAGAAACATGCTGGTAGGGGGGAACAGAGGTGCAGTCCAAGTCTGGCTGCCCATGCTCTGGGCGCTAGCTGAGAACGTACCATCTCCAAAAGCGAGTAGCTCACTAGGGAGCCAGTGCAGCCACACTCTTGCCTTACACACAGGCTGAAAACCGTGGTGGGGACAGCTATGCTAGCGGGACCCCCAGGGATCAAAAAGCATGATTTATTGACAGACAAACCAGACAACCTGAGGCCACCTCTGGGAATGTCAGACTTCCACAGATAACTCTGCAGAAGCAAGCCCTTGCCCCTGACACTCTGCAGGGACTGGCACAGCCAAGGATGCAGGACACAGAGACTTGCTGTGCGAGGACTTGTGCCAGCGCTTCCAGATCTGGAGGGTCCCAGTCCACGGCCTGGGGAAAAGAGCTCCCAGTCATTTTTACAGGGGTTGAACTGTGCAGTCAGAGAATGTAATTCCCACTGAATCATGGAACTGGGCAGTCCGTAATCCCAGCAAGAACAGCAAACTGCTGTTCATCTGCAGAGAGGTGAGTGTGGGGAACACACGATTTCCAGACAGTTCATTTTACATGAGCCTGGAAACTGTACATTGAGGTAAGTGCAGGTGGTGAAAGCAATGGCTATAGTTACAGAGCAATGCTAGAAATCTCTTCCTGTGGGCATGAGCAACCTGTGAGTACTTCTGTCTGGCTTGGTGGAGGCAGGTTAGCACAGAAAGAGCTATCCTACGCCTGCTGGAACACGCTCCCAGGTAAACAAAGCACCTACACAAACCCAGAAAAAGCCAGAGATTAAACAGAGCACTGCAGGGAATTTCCAGCCCAGTACAGGAGGTATTACTCAAACTGCTCAGGCCAAATGTTGCTCCAGTTTGTGACCCTGAGACAAGGCTCTGGCACATCAGCAGGTAGACAAGCCATCGAGCCACGGCACCGCCTCAGGACAAGTACCATTCAACGTTAGTATCAGTGTTTACTAGTATTTGTAAGAGAAGGACCTACGAAGGAAGCGTGAGCTAAGGTATAACGGTATGATTACTCCTAAACACAAAATTGAATCCAAGGCTCGCACACTTCTGCGATTTTGGTGTGGTGAGGTGAGAATCAGCAGAGACTCAGAAAAGCCAGTTCTTGGGGAGCCCCCGAGCATCCTGGCCCAGCTGGGCCGCTAGAAGAGGAAGCAGAAATTATCAGCATGCCAAGGACTACAATGCAGGTTGTACAAGCCTGAATAAAGCAAATCATACGATAGGGCTGTCCCAATCAAATAAAGAAATGCTGCAGAGATGACCCCTTACTGCTACGGCCAGGCAGGAAAGCATATAAGAGCAATTTTGCCAAAGGCAGCTCAGCAGTTTATCCTTCCAGGTATAAGAACCAACCTGATAAAGTGGATATACAGACTTTGAAGGAGGAGACTCATGGCTGGGTGAAGCTGGAGGATGGGTAGGTGAACATCTCATGAACCATTAGCATGGAACTGTATTAAGCATGCCAGGATTGAAATGAGAAACCCAATCATGTAAAGCTGATGATAGCTTTAAAATCTCCTAAAAGCTCTGTGTGATGCTGGGAAGAGGCCAGAATGGATGGATTTGTTTGTAATTGCAGGTGGCCACAGGAGATGGCTAGTTCACTGCAGAGAGAATATCAAACCAGAAACTGGAGGCACTCACTCCACAGCAATATTAAAATTAATCAGGGCCAAATGAGAACTTCCCACAATATATGCCTTGAAATACTGACAAGCAGGGTGAGGGCAGCATTGGCCAAGACTCTCACAGGCAAGTGAAAACCTAGAGGAAGGGCTCAAACCCAAAGCATCCCAGATCAGGGACTTGTGAGCTGCTGGACCAAGACTGTCTTTCCAAAAAAAGGAGACTCCGCTGCTGCATGACCCAAATCTTCCAGAAAAAAAGCCAAGCAGTAAAGCAGATTTGGGTCCAGCTATCAAAGCACAAAATGCAGTGATGACCTGGTGAAGCATCCCCAGTTCTGAGCCTTGTTTCTTAATCCAATCTGGCCAGCCAAGATTATGCTGCTATTTTAGAATTAAAATGGGATGAAGACAAGTCAGTGGCAGGATCATCACTTCAGCAAGGGACAACGAAGGGGTCAAGATTTTTATTTTTTTGAGATAATTAGGCAACTAGATGACCCGCCTTTTATCTCTTTTCAGAAGGCTACTCTCCTTCCTTAGCAAGTGTTGACACCTTCGAAAAAGCCTGTGTTTCTCTGCCCATTTAAAGGCTGACTTTCCTAATAATTTTCTTTCTCTTTTCAAAACTTTCATTTTCCTCCTTATTTTCCTTCTTTTCACTTTTATATTCCAACAAAAAACACTCACAGCTGTTGATATGGTGAGTCTACTGCTGTTTGTTACATCTTAAATGGGGCGGGGGTGGGCAGGGTGTTGGGTTTTTTTGTTTGGTTGGTTTTTTGGGTGTTGGTTTTTTTTTTCCAAAAACATCGCATGAGAGATTATGTTTGCTGTACAAATATGTATGTTCTCAACACAGGCTATTTAAGTATGCTAGTTTTCTTATAATTCTCATATAGTACCACTTGAAATCAGGGGGAAAGTTCCCCTGGTTCAACTGTATCAACTGGACCCCGTGCAAAGTCCCTACTGGAAAAAGATGACTATCCTGCGCGTGGAAGTCAGCCCCGCATGCAGAAAGCAGAGACCCAATGCTAACTGTGAGAGATACTTCCCAAGAAAATGAATGCAAATTACACTTGAAACACTAAATTATGAGCTCTATACACGGCTTATTATGTTCTCCTGCAGTACAAAGGAGGAGATGCCTTTTCCTGTGAATTAAAAAATGTTTCTATTATGCAAAAATCCCTCGCTAGCTGCTGATCCCCTAGAGGGCAGCATGACCTAAAAAGAAATTAAACCGAGCCCGGCAACTGGGGTTTTTCCAAGGCTGGTTATGTGAAATGAGATTGCGTTTTCTCCTTCCCCTGACAACTTGGCACAAAGGTGCAAGAAATAGGGACATACTTACAGTTTCCAAATAATATGGAAAACAAAATTAATATGATAAAACTAGCAGTGTCACCCTATATTAATTTCTTTTGCTCACATAATACATATATTTAATTTTGCAAACTGTCCAAGCCAAGTACGTTATACTTAAGCATCCTCTCAGGCGGTTTCCTAAGAGGGGGTTTATGGCTCCACGTTGGGATGTCTCAGTACCTGCGCTAGCCTTAAGGTGCCGGCTGTCTCTGCCACCGCAGAGCTTGATCCAGAGGGATTAAATTGTCGGGCACTGAGTGCAGAGAGACAGCGAGCACTGGTTCATCAGTCAGGCACTGCCAGGGTTCGGTGCTCGAAAGCAGCCCAAGTGCTCACCAAACTGCTTCGATGGCTCAGTCCTCCAGGCCCTTCTGGAGCCTGAACGAGGGCAGGATGTGTGTCTCCACCAAAATGAGGAAGCCTCTGTCCCAAATGTGTAACTTTATGTTATCTAGTATATGAGGATCACAAAACACCTCTATTTTGCAAGCGTGAGCCTTCTGTTTGATGCCAATGAAAGTACCGAGGGGCAGGTTTAAACCACCTGGTGGCTGCTTGTCTAATATAAATGCAGCTCCCGTTTGTGCCCAGGTCCCATTCCCTTCCCATGGAAGTTTTGGTTTTGGGAAACCGGGGTCTGACTTCCATAATTGCCTGAGCAGGGGGAATACACACACTCAGGCACACACAGACAGCGGATTTGGCACACACAGCTCAACTATCCTGCCGTTTCATAGTGAGGGGGGAAACTCCAAATGGACATGAGGGTGTGAGCAGCCCCCAGCGAACTCAGACATTATTCCAGGAGCTACAACTTCTCTGTACATACATGTGGGCACCATGCTGGCTTTTTGTTGGTGTTTTGGTTGGAAATGGGTTTTCAGGGGCTGAAGATGTCCTGGAGATGATACCACTGGCTGCTTCAAGAAATTGCAGAAACTGAAGCCAGAGGACTAGTAACAGTCACTAATTTCTTGAGCAGCAGATGCCATTCAGTTAACAGGCTCCATAGGAGCAAGAGTCAGTCGCTGGGAACCCTTCGATTGAAGGCTTTTCCAGCTGGCTGAAAATAAGGTGGAGAAGGAAGGGTAATGGTCCAGGATGACTTGATAAGAAATAAAATTAATGGGAAAAGGAATTAAGAAACCTTCTAACAGAAAAGTGCCATGTAGGTGTGCACATTTTTATGCTGGTGTCATTGCAGAAAGCATTTTTGATTTGTACTGGTCCCAGACCTGCTTCAAGACAATTTTACACATTCTTTGAATGGCAAAGAACAAAATATCTACAAGTTATCTATGGGGAACTGAACTTGAAAAACCAGGGTTTAGTGGTAATTACCAAGGATAGGATGGATTAACTGGGTATATTTGGAACTACATCACTCATTCCCCTAAATCCAACAGCAAAATACATTTTGAGACCAGTTATACTGCATACAGGAACACTCTCATATAATAGCTATGAGGTTCCTGGAATATTCTTTGCATGAGAAAAAACATTTCTGAAGAAGTAACTGGCAGGTACATAAAAAATTACTTACATTGCTAAGTGCAGTTGTTGGATCTGATGACACGTTTTAGGCTAACTAGTTTACATTTCTTTTGAAGTGAATTTCCTAGCGACAATGTTTGCACTATTCACCTGCCTCATCAAGGCCTGTTTAGAATACAGTGCTTAATACAGTTTTTAACCCATTATAAAGCCATGCACAGATAATTTAAAATGATCATAACAACTAACAAACACGTAATCAAGGAGCTCTTAAAATGTATTAAAATTCAGGTCTCTTGCTATTAGCAAAACCGCTTCATTAACATATTAAGACAATGTTCATTTGATAATTAGCTTCTGTTTTCTTTGCATCCTGGCAGCTAAATCATCCCTATGAAGCCAGAGGGGAAAAGTTTATGCTTCTACAAGGTGTCTTTGGTGGAGTCTAGGTCGCCACCTCATAATTTTTAATCAGCTTCCATGTTTTCTTCTTCATGTACTCTATTTCTGAAATGTTGCTGATTAAAGACCACTTCCACAGAGAATGGGGGAGTTTACAGCTCTCAGGGCTCAAAACAAGGAAAACGATGGGTGCATTTTCTCCCTCAGACTCATGCTACTCTGGTAACACAGGGCTCAAGGGAAAATCTTGGGAATTCCTTGCGAATGCCCTCCATGGCACACTTGTGCCCCATGTAATGCTCAGAGCCTGGCAGAGAAGAAAAACTGAGTGAAAGTCCACAGACTGAGGGCAGGATCATTGTTCTCCATCCTTTCCCTAATCACTAGTTATTAATTCCAAACAGTATTTTTCAAGAAAAAAAACAAACAAACCAATTGACTGTGATTTAAAATATATTTGAAAATACTTCAATCGCAAGAATGAAGCATTTGATTCCAGATTTTTTCTGACTTCAAATATCGGCTGCATCTGCTGAGACACCTCTGAGCTGCATGTGCAATGTCCCATATGTGCAGTTTGTTCACACCGCAGCAATAGTTAATGGAAGTAGCTTATTTATAGTGAAGAAAGAAAAGAGCATGGATTATTTACGTGAGACTGCTCCAGCTCACACCCTGGATGAAATTTAGCGTAGATGAACATTAAGTGATGCACATTAAAAACGAATCATCCTATGGTAATTTTACATATAATATTATGGGTTCAGAGATGACTACTCAGGAATGAAAGACTATAACAGGTAGTCCTATGAAAATGCCATTTCAATTTTTAGTAATGGAAACAATGTTAAAAATGCCAAGGAAAGGAAAAGAAAACAAATGAGAAATATAATACCATTGTATAAAATCATTGTATATGTGTATCCTGAACACTATGTGCAGTTCTGGTTACCCTTCTCAAAAAGGACATAGCAGAACTTGAAAAGGTTCAGAGAAGGTTGGCACTGGTATGAAATTGCTTCCCTACAAGGGGAGGCATCTTCAGCCTGAAAAGAAATAACAGAGGGAAAATATACTGGAGGTGTATAAAGTTGTGAGTGCCAAGGAGAGGACAAATAGAAAGTGATGATTGTCCTTCCCACAGTACAAGAGCAAGAACGCATCCCACAATGGTGGCAGGTGGCAGATTACAAACCAACAAAAAGGAGATGGTTCTCCAAAAAACATTGTTAAGCAAAATAATTCTTTATCAAAAGGCATTGTGGGCATCACTGTGGGCATTACAACTGTGCTTGAATTCAGGGAAAGACTGGAAAAGTTCAAGTAACAGAAACTCATCAAAGATTCAATACCTTGTCTGGCTCATGAAATCTCTGAGCCAGAGTTGCTGGAGATTGGAAGGTAATTTTGGAGAAGCATCACTCTGTTTTTCTCTACCCTCTTGCTCTCCTCCAGACATCCACTGTTGGCTGTTACAAGGTATTGGCTAGGTGGACCTTTGATCTGACTTAGCACTGAAGTTCTTATATTCTCACAATCTTGTATCAGATGAGATTCTGGTCTAGGAAAGCCCTTATAGCAGGAGTTTTGTCAGAGATACCCTCAGACAAATGACTAGATCTGTCCAGATTAACAGAAATCCAGTGGAGCCACCAGAGAGAAGAAAATGCGTTACATTTTCCATTCACTGACTTTCATCTTTCTTTGTTCAGACCACTTCGTATTACTGCTTTGGATACTGGCTATAATAATGAAGAAATAGGACAGTGTCACTGATGTCTTCTCATTATTGGTGATTTTTTAAATTAGATATTTGTTTCATTTTTTTTACTGCTAAATTACATGCACTGGGTTGCAGAAACCCCCACAAAACTACTTTCATCCTACCACATCCACTAGTGCAGACACTGACTGAAACGAATAGGGAAGAGGTTGTATCTTTTCATATATATGGACGCAGAAGCCAGATGTCAAGCAGAGGTGTTAGATAATCAGTGTTTGTATCTTTTACCTTAGGAAGTACTCATCTCTGCTCTGATATCAAGGGCAGCTGGAGAAGAATATCCTTTTCACCCACCATTTGTTTCTGAGTTGTGTGGGAACAGCACTCACGGAAGACAACAACCAAGGAAACAGCACCGGGATGCATGAAAAAACGGAGAACAAAATCTTTAACCTAATGATATGTTCTCTTCCTTTCTCCTACTGCATCACTAGGAGTCCTAAGAGGTCATTTTCTTCCCTCTTCCACGAGGTTTTCTCAAAGCCTTGCTGAGGGACTACCACACTTCCCAGGGCATGAAAACAGCCCTCCCTGCTCTGCTGCCAGCTCCCCTTGCAGCGCCCTGTGGGGACCAGCCTGGCCACCCGCTCCTGCCCAGCCCAGGCTGTTAAAGAAGGTCTCAAATCAGCAAGGGACACCCTCTTACCACTACGTTCATGAGAGCAAACTCTTTTATTTTCCTACATTTTGAGCAATTTTGACAACTGAGCTATTGCGCCGTTGTCTCTGTTTCTGAAGGAACCTGGACCTCAGATGGGAGAGGCTGGGTAAGGTGGCTCCTGGGGGGAGTGGAGGCGAGTGCCTAGAGAGGGGAAAGCACTTCGGTGAAGCAGCACAAATTCCAGCAAGTCTTTGCCTCCCATGGTGTGTTTTCTGGCAGTGCCATTTGTGAAACCTACTGGCTCCTGCCTATTTATGAAACCAACCGGCTCCTGGTTGCCTTCATGACCACGAGATGTTTGGACCCACTGCCATCGCCTTTGGCAGACCAAGTCAAATTCATCAGGTGGCACCCATTAGCGCTGAGGTACGCAGAGTGTGTTACTAATTTTTGTTGTTTCAGGCAACTTTTGGTAATTTCAGCTGGCATTTGGAATGCAGTAGGAGAACAAAGACTTTCCTCCATCTAAAAATGTAAAATACTTGACCTTGGCTCTAACAGAGCTTTGCCAGATGCTGTGATATATTTAACCTTCACTTTCAGAGTTTCAAAAACTAAGTCTTGAGGTGTTGAAAGCCCTGGTTTTTAATGGATGTGGGAGATGTTTTTTAATGGAAAGTGAGAGAAAACGGCAAATCAGCCACAGAGAGGGCTCTGCCGAAAACTGCAGCTGCATCAGTGTGACTGGGTAAAAAAAAAATGTTTTTAAAACAGAAACTGCTGATACGGCTTTTGGTGAAGCCTCTGCAGCAGCTGTGATGGCTTTTAACTTAGAGTTTTCAGTGGGGAAAAGATGATATTTCTTGCGTTGTCATTTTGATGAATAACACAGGCGGGTTTCAAAATGTCAAGCCAGGTTGAGGAGCAGATGCAAGGTTAGCTATACCTTGGACTGCTCCGAATAGCAGGGGCTGAGCAGTTTGCTGGGGCTGGTAAGTACAGGGAACACAGAGGCTGTCAGTCCTCCAGCACCAGTTAGCTACAGCACAAGCTGGTGCTGGTGTTGGGTGGCAGCGGTGACACTCAGGAAGATGCCTCTGAGCAGCTGCCTCCCAGGGATGCCAAGGTACCACATGGGGAGAGCAAAGCGAAGAAGTACACATCAAATGTGAGAAGCTACCTGGTATCTCAGGGCATGGACATCCTCTTCCTTGCACGGCAGAACTGCTCAGCCTCTCGACGCTTCACGCAGGAGAGGGTGGTTCTGGGGCACAGTATCGCGGGAAATCTCTGCAAAAGGAAGATTACATCTTCCAGATCAGTCTCCTTTTTTTGTGCAAAAAAAGAGACAACAAAGCAGTTGGTTTCAGGCACCATGGCTCTGGATAAAAATCTGCTCCTGGGAGAAGAGTGGGCTGAGAACGCTTCTGCCAAAAGCTGACTGAAGACAAAATGTCTTTGTGAAAACTTCTGGTTTCAAGGAATGAACATTTTCAAAAAGAAAGAAATAATTTCTGAACCTCTGACTAGCTTTTCTTGAATGTTTCCTAAGGAGAAGGAAAGGACCCTGCAACTCATGGGTGGTTCATACTGATCTCTCCAAAAGACCCTGGATTTTCACCCTGGGAACAGAAACACTCCCAAGAGGGGACACTTCTATTCTTGAATAGCTATTCTCTGTCTGAGAGCACTGGCAGTAATCCTTTCTTTCTTTCTTTCTTTGAATATGGAAGTTTAGCAAGAATTGCAGTAGGGATATAGTGCTAGAAAATATAATTCCGTTTTTCAGAGATGGTAACCTCAAACCCACTCTGTTTCCCTACTAAGATTCATTAGAATTATGATTTGGGATTTGTTCCTGCATGAGCCAGGGACCAGGAGTCCATAATAAATTTCTGCAAGCAACATTTTATTTTTCTCCTACCCTTTCAAATTCCCTTCCTTGCTTCCCATGCAAGATTCCTAGCCCTGCAGGCAGCTGGTGGATGGAAGCAAGAGTGTGGCCACGTCAACAATGCTGCATGCCAATGGCAAAAGGGAAAGATTTGCCAGAGACTGGTAAATGCCAAGGACACACATCACTGTAGCAAAGGCAGCAAGTCTCCTTTGTCAGTTGTTGCATTAATAGATGTTAATGCTCCCACCGCAGAGCTGCTCTTTATTGGCAGCTTGTTGAAATAAGAGAATAAATCTATTGGCGCTGGTGTTCATTCTCGATGAGAGGAAAATGAAACATGGGTTCTGGCTCTGTTTCCCATTTGGAAGACTCTGGAGATGTTTTTTTTTTTTACATTCTTGTACTTTGTAAGCGTTTATAGGAATAAGAAAAGCAATGCACCACTGAAGATCAATGGATATCACACGAGACGACCGACTGACCAAACCCAAGACACCCTCCCTGAGTCAGTGCTGAGGTTTTGATGCTAAATCGAGCATTGTGCTGTGTGAGATGCTTACATTTAATGTCTTTAGTCAGTATCTTTGTTTAGATCATTTTTCCTAAGTCATTGAAGTGACCTCACTAATGTTGTGGTTTAAGCCTGGCAGGCAGCTGAGCACCATACAGTCACTCACTGATTGCTTCAGCCAGTGGGATGGGGGAGAGAACTGCAAGGCTAATAGTGAGAAAACTTGTGGTTGGGTTAAAGACAGGTTAAAATAAAATAAAAAAAAACCCAACAAACAAAAACTACAGTAAGGAGGAAAAGAGACAACAGAAAAACAAGTGATGCAAAAACCCCAGTTGCTCACCACCAACTGACTGGTGCCCAGCCAGACCCTGAGCAGTGGCAGCCCTGGCCAACCCTCACCCCCGCCTCCCCAGGGGGTTATTGTTGAGCATGACATCATATGGTGTGGGATACCCTTTTGGTTAGCTGGGACCAGATGTCCCAGCTGTATCCTCTCCCAGTTTCTTGTGCAGCCCCAGCCTGCTCGCTGCTGGGGTGGGGTGAGCAGCGGCAAAGGCTTATGCACTGCATGGAGTGACTGAAGCACCCCTATGCGATCAACACTGGTTTCATCACAGATCCAAAGCATAGCCCCATACAAGCTACTAAGAAGAAATTTAACTCTATCCCAGCCAAAACCAGTCCAACTAGTCA
>JAVJGJ010000060.1:62495438-62519280 GCA_035590215.1 Microhierax caerulescens | reverse complement strand
GGGCCGTCCCGGGGCTCCCCGCTCGCTGGCCGCGCCGGAGGGGCCGCTCCGGGCAGGGCTCGGGGTCCCCGCTGCTGCCCCGGCCCCTTCCCCCTGCACCCCGCAGCGCCGCCCCCCGTGCGAGTCGCCCTTTCCTCGGCAAGAAAGAAAGAGCAGGGAAAGTTCTTTCCACTGGGATTTCCACCTTGCTCCACCCAGGCACCCAAGGGAGGACCCCGCACTCCCCCCTCCGCGCCAGCTAATTAGGTCTGAACCCTAATTAGGGCTCGGGCCAGGTGGCCGGGCAAGGGGCCGGGTGCGGGTGGCCCCGAAAGGCTGCGCTCTGGGCTTTGAAATGTTTCCTCCCCGAGCTGAGGTACCACAGTGAAAAACCTGTTCTGCCCCCCCCCCAAAAAAAAGTGGGCACTGATCGCTCGTGGGACCCTTCCCACGCCCACACGGGCGCCGGGGACAGGGGGCTCCTCCTGGCTGGCTTCACACTCGTGAAGCAGATCTGGGGGGGGGGAGCGGCCGGACACGTTCTGGACGGGAGGAGATAAGGGCCCCCCCAGGCCGGCGGGCGGGGGGTGCCCGCGGGGTGGGGGCTCCCGACCCGCCGGTGTCCCGGCGCAGCCCGCACCGCCTGCGGGGCGATGCGCTGACTGCCGGAGGGTTTCGCGGCCGCCGCTGTTTCCGAGGGAGAGCAGCTCGCCTCCGGCCGTGTCTGGAGCCATTCTCCCACGAAGGTGACGGGGTGGGGAGGTGAGCATAGGAGGGAGAAAAAGGAGGAAGAAAGGGGGCCTGTTCCACTTAGGAAAAGTTATTTCCCAGCTCAGACACCGACGGTTTTATTCACAGGAGTTGTCCCGCTGAAATCCATGTGCTAATCGCGGGGTGCAAGGAGCAGGTTTTGGCCCTACGAGTTTTTCTCCACTCCTCCAGCCATGCCGCTTCGCTGGTTGCTCACCCCGCTGGATCGTGCAGAATTCCTTGTCGCTTTGGAGAAACGTCCCAGGGCTCCCAGCAGAACAGGGAAACGATTCCGATCCAATTTTTTTTACCTAACGCGTAAAGAACAGCTTCCCCCCCCCCCCCCATGTGTGTGTCTCTGTGTCTCCGTGTGTGGATCACCAAGATCCGGAGATACATTACCTGTTGGCGGGGGTCAAATCTTTACCTGCATCGGTAACACAGCCCCTAACCAGAAGCAGCCGTGTCACCCCCAGAAGCATCATCCACCCCCCCCCCAACAGTCTCCAGTTCCCCTTGTCATTTAAGAACGACCCCCACCACCCCACCCCCCGCCGCACTTCGGCTCCCCCGATGCACACTGCACTGCAGGAAAACTCGCAGCCCATCAACAAGTGACCCGTTTGTTTCATTAGCCCTGGTTTTCAGGGGAGACAGGGAAGGGCTCATCCCAGAGCGGTTAGGCGGGCGACATTCCCACTTAACCCAGCCGGCGCCTCGCAAGTGGGAGACCGCAGCGCTGCGACCTCCTTGACTGACGTCCCTGGGCTGCCCGCCCGCAGCCGTCCCTGCCCAAAGGGACAGGGGAACATTTTCCGACCAACCGGGACCTAAAAATTAGTGATGCTACAACCGTGTCCCTCTATCCGCCATGTAAACGCAGACCTCCCGCAAAAGCCTGAAGTATGCATACACCTCAAGGTGTGCGTGGATGTGTGTTGGCGTATCGGTGTGTTCGTGTAGAAAAGCGACGAATTTCGTGTTAATTTGAATTATTCAAATGTACAACAGAGAGCCTCGCTAAACCAGGGTGAGATTTGCCGGGAGATAGAGCTAATTCAGTATACAGCGAGTTGGGGGGTGGGGTGGGGGAGATTACCTCATTAAAAACAACATTTAGGAGAGGACAGTATCCTGGAAAAAGCCGGCTACATCTGTGTATCGTTTGCCAATGCACAGCCGGACTTTTTATTCCTCTTTATTTAGATATTCGTTTGATTTAAATATCCACTCCTGGGCACTGGTCAAACTACCGATGGGATGGAGACATTTCAAGGTATTTTGACAAGATACCAATCGCTGTTCTGGAGTCCCTGCACGCGTTTTTAAATGAGGGATCCTGAATAAAAAAAAAAGATAAAGGGAAACGGCACCCCTCCAAATGACTAACATTAAAAAAAAATTTCTGTTGCTAATATTTCAAAGAACAAAGGGATGAATAATTCTTTTGCTCAATGAATACAAACTAAATACCAAAGCATCTTTAGGAACAAAAAAGGAGAGATCATGGATTTTATTAAATATTTCACATTAAAAAAATTATACCTTTTATATGTACTTGTCCTTAACCTTTAAAAGCAACTGCTGTAAATAGGAGATCCGCACTTTCTCTAATAGATTTTGCTAGGAGCTGGTGACAGAGAACTGATTTCTTTTCTATTAGGCTTTAGTACATCTTTGTTGAAGGCCTGCAGAATGACCAGGGATTAGATTTGCATCTCTTAGACTCCCTGTGTGGTCTTTGTAAGAAGCTTGTAACTGTTAAAAATGACTTGTTAGGAAGCGTGTGGGCTCTCATCTCTTTGCTTTTGACAGAATGATTGTGAAATTCAGATTGTTCTTATAGGCTTTAGCCTGCAGATTCCACCTGAACCTTAAGCAATTAGAGCCTAATCTCAGTGCAATCATATTTGAGTTAGGATTTGTTGCACTTTGTTTACTTCAATTAAAAAGCTACGGAATATTTCAGAGCAGTTTTTAAGTGATATTCTGGAGGCATTAGCGATTTTTTTTTTTTCTAAACCCCGAACGTTCTCCTCACCGCCCCGTCGCTCGGCGGTTTGGAGTGCAAAGCACTCGTCGGGTTCCGCGGGCGAAGCTGAAGAGGAAACAGCAGGAAAGGAAAAACAAGCTGAAATTCCTTGCGATGCGGAGGGGAGATGCCCGCTGCATCCCCTTCTTCCCGGAGCCGGCGGGGGCGGCGGCGCGGCCCGGGGCCGGACCCCCCTGCTCACGAGTGGGCGCATCTCGGGGCGGGAGGGGGGCAGCCAGCCCCGGGATCGGGCCCGGGCTTCGGCGGTATTAAAAGCGATTGCGGCGGGGGTGGCTGGCGTTTGCGGGAGCTCGGTCTGTTACCGAGGTAAGGCTCCGACTGCCCCGCTTGCAGCCCTGCCGCCCGGCTACGCTGGTGGCACTGGTGGCACTGGTGGCACTCGCGACGCCGGGCAGCTCCCACACAGCACTGCTGGAACACGGCTTCCAAACAAGCACCCCAACAAAGCAACACCTAACCACGCCACCTGCCTGCGGTTGTCCCATACTTTTATATTCAGGATATAAACTGGTGGAAAGGGAAAAATATGTACTCGGAGGGGTTCTTTTCTTGCTCGGATGACAAGTTTCTGTTTGTGCTCAGGCTTCCTATGGCCAGCCTAAGAAGGATGCTTTTTACATGCACATAATTACATTTTCAAGTGTCACCCGATCACATCAGAACTATTTTCTTTAAACTGAAACGCTTCCTTCCTTTTCTTCTTCTTCTTTTATTTTTATGTATTTATTTATCCCCTCTCCCCCCGCCCCAGTCATTAGGACTTTTCAGAAACTCTTTACTAAGTCTCTGAGAATCAAACACAAAACTTTCCAAAACGCTTTTAAATTTAGGGTCATTCCGTTAAAAATTTGGAGACTGTTTTTTTCTCCCCAGATGAGACATTTGCCATAGCTATCCTGTGTTTTAGACGGTCTGGGCCCGATCCTGTTCTCACTGAAGTAACGATGCCAGACCTCCTCTGGCTCTCAGCAGAATAGGATCAAGCCCTTCCATGCTAATAGAGGTTTAATAGCATCAGCACATGCCCAACAACCACCATTATAACCTTGACCCGGTCAGGTGCAATGATATTCCTCCTCCTAAAGTTATCCTGCATTTCCTTGGTGACAGCAAACAGCTCTTTATCACTTCTCACAACCCACAATAACCCACAGGCAGTGATACCAATAACCCACTGCTCTTTTGTCACTCTTTCCCCTTGGAAGTCTACTCTAATAGATAATAGCAGTGAAAAATAATAATACTGTCTGCATCTTTCAGCCCCATCAGCCTATACTGCTCAGAACGTTTCAGCCCGATGGTAACTGCTGAAGTAAAAAGTTACGGGTTTACAAGTGAGTTAGTTACTCTCTGGGCAGCCCTTGTCCTGCTGCTGAGTGCGGTGCTGAGCGCTGGAGTGGAACATCAAGAGCTCCCACGACTTTGCTGCTAGGCTTGTGCCATTTGACCTGAAAACTTTTTTTTTGCAGGGAGTGTTGGAGTAGTCTAGCATTACCCCTTAAAAAACTTTGTTTCGGGGCTGTAAGAGGGATATCAGCCAGACTTTTTTTTTTTTTTTTTTTTTTTTTTAAACAGGAATGACAACTTTGCAGAAGTTTTGCAGGCATATTTTTAAACCTCAGATTTTCTCTCCTCCCTTAGACCTGCCATGATTTATAGTTTGTCTTCTCCTTTCAGTTCATAATCACAGACATATTTTTCCCTTACAAAACTTGAGATTTACCATGATACGTCTATATTTCTGCAAAATAATGTGGAAATACATTCGCCTAATAATCCTTGCTCTAAGAAAATGAAACAGTAAAACTCAAGGATACTCTCTGCAGAATGTAGGATGCACCAAATCAACTGATTTTAATGTTAAGAAAATTATTCTTTTTAAAATGGTGTCATGCAGGCAAATATGTTCTCTTCCTGCAGTTTGAAAGAATGGGCAATTCTTCTTGCCTTAAAAGGCTGCTTTACAGATGAAAGCAGCTCAGTCCACAACTTAATCTGTTTTAAATCAGGCTTGAACAGGGTTGAATGAGTGATGGAATGACAAGAGTTTTGGGGGTACCAGTCCAAGAGTCACCCAGTACCTCTGCTGCCCCTCTTGCCTCTGCCTGCAGCACCTGTGAATGTCTGCATGTGGGATACTCACAGAAAACAGAAGGCAGAAACTGCTGAACTAAAGGCAAACTTCATACAGCAAAGGTTCTTCTTTGACAAAAGAAACTGAAACGTACAGTACTATTCTTGCTGGAGACAGAAACAAGGACTAGAGAAGCTTTAAAGGAGAGACCAAAGCTAGCAGGTAGAGCTAATACTTTTCTCAACATATTGGTAAATCCATGCATGTACTGAAAAATGATTATAGGCAAGGAAAAAATGGAGAGAAGCAAGCATTTTCTTCTAGCATTATCTTACACAAGATTAGGATAATGGGAGGAGCTGCCCTAAGAACGGAGAGCAAGCATGAAGAAACAAGACAGAGCAATGCTAACATGCGCAAAGCTCTGCAAAAACAGCGTGGAAGAACAGAACAATAATCCTGTTCTCCAAAGACTCCTTATCCAGTCCTTATTAGAAATGGGGCAGCTGATCATACTGTATGCAAGTGAGCTCAGTTCACGGTCTATATGGATGATTTTGGCAGTCCACTGTCACTGAGGAAGGACATGTTTTTCTGACATAGTAATGCAGAAAAGTTATGTGCTGAAATTGAGGAGGGACCAAAGGGGTCATGGGTGCTAGGTCTCTCAATTAAGAGGGATACCAGCAGGCTCTTTTGATATGAGTAGCGAAACACAACCTGCAACCAACAGCTTCCCAGGTTGCAAGGAAGCCTTTCCACCTAGAGAAAGGGTGGACCTGCTGTTATCAACAACAGATCTGTGGAAAAGTTTGAGATAGGGCTTCAAAACTTCCAAAAATGGCTTTGTTTCACTTATGCTGAAGTTAAAGGAAAACCTTTCTTGGCTTCTGAAGATGCAACTGCGTCACTTCACTAGTGAGTGTTTTAGGGAAGCTCAGAGGTGAGAATAGATTTGGCAGCGGCAGAAGCCAGTGAAGGCCAGTTACAGAAACCCTCAACAAAGCTGCATGCAGAACAACACGGGGATTTTTGTATTTTGCATGACTCTGAAGTCCTCTGTGTTGCAGGGATCTTTCAGTGAAGAAGCCAAGTTATGAGTTGTACTGCTTTTTTGCTAGGGCTATTGCCACTTGGACAGATCTGTTATCTAGTGCTGGCTTATAGATTCAATGCACTGGGATTTCTTATGCAACAGTGAGTGAGTTGTCTGTAGAAAGGAAGACCTCAGTGACAAAAGCATTTCAATATTTTTTCCTGTTTTTCTTATCTAACAATTTAGTTAAACCAAACCCAGATCTCAAGACTGTTTCACAAGATGTAAGCTGCAGTGCAATCATGTCCTCTAGCAATATAACAGAAACACATTATTTGTAATCCTTAACTTTCCAACATCCAACTTTTATTATTTTTTAAGCTAATGTGCCCAGAGTAATTAATTTAGTTTGTTTTTCCACATTTTTGAGTAGAAAAAAATATGCCTTGGTCACAACCTGAATTTTGGCAAATAGCATGAAAGTTAGGTGCCTCTACAGAGGACAACAGATTTAGAAAATGACTTTGTAGTCACATTCCTTTTGAGTGTCTTGTCTCACCCATTTAAGTGCAATTCCAAACAGTCAGGAAAATGAGTGAGTGATCCAGAGTCTGCTTTGGAAAAAAGAAATTGCACTGTAATAGACGCTAGTCCCAAAGCTAGGAGGAATAATGAAAGGGAGATGGTGTATTCTGGAAGTTCTCTGCCTAGAATTCTCCAGTGGCTGAAGTGAAGAAAACTACTGTCACTCATTTCCGAAAGTGAGCTGCAGCAAGAAAAACCAGTCTGTAAAGAGGGGGTAAGGCTCATGGGGCTGTATGAGGATTTGCAGCTTGTACAAAAATCCTGGTACTGCTGCAGGTACAGGAAAGAGGTAGGGATGGTGTGGCTATTCAAAAGTTCACAGATACTAGAACGTTATTCATAAAGCAATGGTTAGTCTTAGAGAAAAGGTAATACAGAAAGGGCAAAGTTGAATCAGACCAGTAGCTCATGTTACTCAGTATCCTTTCCTCTGACAACAGTACTACCTATTGCTTCTAAAACAAGGTGCTCAGAGTGGGTAAGTACAGAAAAACTGGCTCAGAAGAGAGCTTTCTGAATCATGTCTGGCAGCTTTCTGAACTTCATTACTTCTTGGACTTTGCCAGGGGTACCTTGTGGCAATGAATTGCACCACTAATCCATGACATGATTCACTTTTGGCAGTTCAAGGTCCCTGCTTTCCAATGAGCTCTTAAACTGACAGACTCCATAGGGCAACTTTCTTCATAGTGTTCTATTAACGCTAGGGTTGCCCTTTCTCGCAGTACTTTTTCACTTGGAAACACTTCTACCATGATCTTCCCATGCAGTTTCTAATGCAACCTTCTTTCCAGAAGCTATAGAGTGGAGGGGACCTGGAGAAGCCACTCTGCTTCCTGTTGACTCTGTAAGCAATGCTGTAAGATCCAAAGATCTGCTTCTATTTCTAATGTCCTCACTGCTGTTATTATTTCAGTTCAGAGTACAAGCTATATGTCACTATTTTGACCAGTACAAATGTTATTTTGAATAGTCAGCATGGCCCTTGAAGAAAAAGAATCACACATTTTTATGAGTTGTTTCATAGTGTGAAGAATTAACATCTGTTTGTTTAATTCACATAGTAACTGGAATAAAAATTCTGTGCCACAATCCAAACTCTTTTCTCTCTCTACACGATGCTTTTAGGAATGTATTTTTTTTTAACTCCTTGCAAATGCACTCGCTGCCTTAAATTAAAAAATGTGCTCCATTTCTACCCCAATCCAGAAGTGACATTTCAGTTTTATTTAGGAATATGAGAGGCTTTTTCAGTATACAAAATCAATGAAGTATGTTTTTCCAGGACAGTAGCAAAGAGGTTGAGATGACACAGTCACAGTCTACATGTAACTAAGAAAAGATTTCCTATACTAGATGTCTTTCTAATTCAGTAGAAAAAAAAAAAACCCAACCCATAATGACACCTTACAGCTGAAAGCTTAGGCTAGGCAAAGTCCAGCTGAAATAAGGTGCAAACAAATACTGAAGATGTAGAAGTTGTATGATAGATCCTCCACTGTTTTAACTCAAATGTGTATGTCTTTCTGGAGCATGAACAAAACCATGATGTAGAAATCATTCGATGATGTATGGTGGCCTGCTGTGTGCAGGCAGTAAGACAAGAGATATTCACTGGCCCTTTCTCATCTGTTTCTGCGACTGGGGAATCCTAGACCAAAGCCTCTTTGTCCTTGCAAGGACTCAGTGCTCTTCTGTTCAAAAAAGGTATTGCTAGAGACCAAGAGTATTGACCACTGAATTACAAAGTTAACACTGATAACCTGAGATCTGCATTTATGCTATACCCAACTTGAATTCCATAGAATTCTGCATAGAAGTCTGCAAAGCTTTTACCTTCAGAAAACTCTGAAACAGTGAATAGGAAGAAATGTTTCAGTTTTTGTAAGAAAAATAATTATATCCCCATGTTAACATTCAGTATACATGGGGACACTACTTCTCTATACTTTTAATCCATCACACATGTAGGGTCAACAAGCTGGTGGAATCAATTCCCAGCCACCTCTCTTCCCAGGGAAAGACATTACCTTCCTACCTCACTGTGTTCTAATGACAAGTCCACCATTACCAGCCACCTGTATTTCACAGCACGTGAAATCCTTGGGCCTTTCCAATCCCAGGAACCAAACATGGATTTCTCAACAAAACAGCCCAAACCTGCCACCACCCACAGGCACACGAAGGTATTGAAACCCTAATTGCCACTGAAAAGTCCACACTAAAACCCCCATAAATCCACAGCGCCTGCTATAATGAGTTGTTACAGGGCTCCTGGGCTCAGTCCTCAGACAAGTTCCCCAATGGTCTTGGTCTACCTGGAGAAAGCAGACACATGATGGAAACCCCTGGCAACTTGGCTTTCATAGCCTCTATCAAAGCTACAGGTAGTCTGGGCTCTTTGGGTACAAGACCCAAGAGAGAGAGAGAGAGAGGCCTCCAGAGAGCTTTCACCACCTGTCTATTGCTAGAATTAATACTTTTTTTTTCCTCATTGTCATAGCTGTTCCACTTTTCTGCTCCCTATGTACCTTCTGTGTGGTTTCCAATCTAAGTGTTTCTACAGGGAAAGAAGGAGGGAGAGGGCACAGGAGTCAGCTCTGCTGGCAGCTCGTGCTGCTGTACCAGGAGCTAACCAGGACTGAAAACTCTGACAGGTTGCTGCAGTAAGCCTTCAACACCACCAGTAAAACAGGATCTTCAGACTCAGTCAGGGGAAGGAGAAATCCCAAGTATTCTGAAAAACTGGTTTTTACTTTAGCATTTTATGCTAAGAATCAGACTACCTTTTCTTATTCAATTGTAGCTTCACATCTGGAACGATACTATTGAAATAATATTTGAAGACTGCTTTTGGATCTCTTTGCTACACAGCACCACTTCCAATAAGGGGACATCTAGAAAAAAGCTGCATGGTACTTTCTAATGGAAAAGGTATGGCCTGCCTTCAAGGTAGCCCCACATTAATCGAAAAAACATGGTTTGGAGACCTGAGATGCTAAAGATAACATATCTTTATATATATATATGGCCTATATAACATATCTCAATGACCCAGATGAAATATTCAGGCTGTACAGGAGCCGCAGCAACATTTTTCAAATGCCTCCAACTCTGAGTCAACTAAGTATAAATATAACAAGGAAGCCTTAGTTAATGCCTTCAGAACATGAAAATAAGCATGCCTTCTTTTCCCACTGCAGAGAGCATTTCAATTTTAGCTACTTTGTTGTCAAAACCATATTAGATAATGACAGGAAGGAGAGAGGATGAAAAAAATAATGCAGGTGGTAGTAACGGGAACTCAAATGACTGCGGAGAAAGAGGAAGATGGAAAAACAAAGGAAAAGCATGAAGCCAGAGAAAATAGAGAGGAGGCTGGAGGATATTGAAGAACTGGAATATAGTAGTTGTCCTGAAGGGGGAAATTCTTCTTTCTATATATTTAACACCATAGAAAGGCAATTAATGTAAACAGATGATCAAATACTTATTACAAACAGTATCTATTATCTTCTTAATGCCTGTGGAAACCTCCACAAGGTGCAATTTCACTGCATTTTCTTCTGCAGGCTGAAAAAGACCAAAAACCTGACTGTGATCAGAACTGGCATGGATTTCTGTTTTGTCCACTGTGTGGATGACCACTGTCACACATAGGGCCTGGGATGTCTCTTACTTTCTGGTGCAAAGGTGACAATGATGTATACATCAAAGGGGAGCTTAATCATTTCAGTGCAGTGCCTAAACCCCAGAAACAGCCCTGGCTTTAAACAGAGAAAAAGACTGAGAAAAAGAGTTTTACCCTAATGGGAAAACTGAGTTGGACAGAGATGAAGAAACAGGGTCAATACTCTTCTGGAAGCCTGTAGTACGACAGGGATCGGGAAAGCAGCCTGCCAAACTGTGCAGCTAACACCTCAGTCACAAGTCTCTCCTTCCTCTTCTTGCACTCAAATCCCTAGAAGCAGCAGGAGCAGCATAACAGAAACAAAAGATGTAGTATGCTCTCACTGACCCCGAGCCTGAAGAGGCCTCTCAGCTCCAATTCCACTTTATAGAAGTGTGATTTCATAGGGGTCCGAGAATATGTCATGGTTGCCTGAGAAGCATTACAGGGGACAGAGAGAAAGAACAGGGGAGCAGCTAGGTCCTACCTACTGTTAGCATATAATATTCATAGTATTTCAGCTGGGACTGATTTCTTCTGTAGCCCAACAGCTGACGGCCTCCGCTCTGGTGTTTTCACTCCAGAGTTTGTTTTTGTGTGTTTTAGCCAAACTGTCTGTCCCTCCTGTGCCTGCAGCCCTCCTAAGCATCAGGAAAACCTGATGGCCCAGAGAGGCAGTGAGAGTGGTGAGCACAGACAGATCACAAGATACGGCCTCAAAAGATGCAGATTCCAAGTGTGATAGAGCTCCCATCGCAGACAGGGGACAGGCTCCTGAGTGACACAGCTGAACTGTTCTCGACTTAAAATCTTCAGATGACTTGCTTCAGACCCTCTGCTTTTAGATGAATGTCTTGTTCTGACTCTGCTTCTTAGAATCAGTATGGGCAGGAATGAAGAAACTTTGTAGGAAAAATGGCACTTTTGAAACAAGTATAAAGGATTTGGAAAGTGGCACGAAGAGGTGATGGAAATTCACAGCTAGTCAGATGAAAGTTACAGAGATTTTGTGTGTGTGTGTTTGTGTGTAGCCAATGGGAAATATGAGGTGTTTTAATTAAAATTATTTAAAGTGGTGGTTTGTTTTAATATTAAATAAAATTAACTGCACTGAACTTGTCTAGATATTAAAATTTCAGTGGCACCAACTAAAGGCAAATCATGAATTCTTACGTATTTCACACATCAACATTAAACCAATCCAATTTGCACAATAACAAAATGCTTGCTTCTCCAGCACTAAAACGGCTTTTTAGTATTCCAGCTCCTAACACCCTGAATGTATGTACCTCCACAGATATACAGAGGCAGATGTAGGATGTACAGGATAACAGCATTTACTTCTGATTCAAGGTTAGCTTGTATATGAGAGAAAAAGGGGAAATAACTCACTGTTTTTCTTTCAATTTTTTCTATGTCTAGGCTTGTTTTCTTTGTATATATATATATCTTAAAAAGTATCTCTAATTTGGAAATGCAATCACAGAGTAGTATGTTTTGCATATACACTGTACTTATAGAAGGGCACAACAGTAGCGCAAGTTTATCAAATTATACTTTATTTTAAAACATAAAAAGCAGCATGCCATTGGAAATATTTCTAGTGTATCTACTAAGAACATTTTAAGGAAAAGAAGGGTTAAAATTGTAAGGATATTGAATTCATTTGTTTTTAAGCAAAAATCTATTGAACAGCAAAATAAAAGGTATTGTACTGTGTGTTCCTACTTAAAACTGAGAACAACACTGGAGCATCACAGTTAATTAGCTCCAGTCAACATGAGATGCTTTACAACATTTCTCACATCGGTGCTTCATCTGGGCTTTAGAATAAACATTTCCCACACTCTGCATGCAGAAAATAGCTAGAGAATATATAGCTTAGTCATTCAAAATATGGAGGT
Organism: Microhierax caerulescens; assembly: GCA_035590215.1. Lineage (NCBI taxonomy): Eukaryota > Metazoa > Chordata > Aves > Falconiformes > Falconidae > Microhierax > Microhierax caerulescens. The sequence continues at coordinate 62,507,229 of JAVJGJ010000060.1, read as the reverse complement.
ATTTCAGAGAGTCTTTCCCGCACCAGAGAAGAGATTTTAAATAATTTCCATAAAAACAGAGATTAAACCACTGAACAGTGTGGTTTGTAATCTTATTTGCTTAGCGTTTGGGGAGGTTAATATCTGTTCTTAATCATCAAATCATACATATTGCTTTTTAAAAGATCTTTCAGCCTTTCTCTATTTATTGTAATTTTTGTGTACTTTAGTTATCTGTTATGCAAGAGAACTGCCTGCTTTGTAAAGGTGTCATATAAAAATCTCCATTTAATGCATTATAAATAATGAAGTGCTATATTATAATAATTATTTCCATATTAACTGAATGCAAAGCTGAGTTACCTGTATTAAACATCTACACTTTGCTTAATGCCTTTAAATGGCATCTGATTTTCTCTTCTTATTGCAACTATTCAACTAATGTTCTGGCCCAGAGGAGGCTGCAGAGTTTACTTGTGTAAGGCCAGCGACTTGCTAAGGAGAAGCACCCTGTTTAAGGCATTTTATTCTTCCATGAATTTTGATTGTACAATATATGTATTCAAAAGTTTAAGACTCTTTGCATCATGCATTCCAAACAGGCATGTAAAATTTGCTGGTTTTTACAGTCTCAGAAAGGCACTAAACAGCTTCCCATTTTACTTAACAGCTGAGATGAGCCACCCAAAATGTTTTCTTTCCAAAAAAAGCGACTGTGATTTCACTTTTGTAAATAACAACAAAGCTTTTCCATGGATTACTAATGTAAATACATCAGAATATAGTATTTCCTTTAAAATGTATTATTTTAAAATTTTGGATTTATAATTCACTGTGTACAGATTTATAAAGATATGCTATTTTTGAGGTCAGAAGCAGTGTTTCCAAGCTCAGATCCTTGTTTTTAAACCAAGAAATATATTAAGGAATGCAAAAGACAAAAAATCTTTTGTCTAAAAAGCCATGCTGAGCGGAGCAGTTCCCTTGTGAACTTTCTGAATCCTGGTAAAATGTTTTCCTCAGACATTATTTATTATTTGTTCACTGTTTGTTGCTCTTGACGTTGTAACAGTGAATAAGTAGTACTAAGACATTTTCTGCCCATCAGTTGTAAATGTACCAGACCCAACCAAACAGGGGCCACCTTTATTGCAAAAGTGAATGGGGTTTGGGGATGGGATTAATTAGGAGGAGGGAATGTAAGGACTCCCACTTAAAGAGGCAACCACCTTGTATTATTAGTTTGCTTGTTTTTTGGGGAAAAAAAAAGAAAAAAGAAACAAACAAAAAACCCAACCCAAAACCCCTTGCAACAAAAGCTGAAAGCAGAATTAAATGCATTTTCAAAGACTGCTCTTCAGCCTCCCTGAAGTTTCATTTGTATTTAATAAACTAGTACTACAATAGAGCATATGCCTTCAAATTATTTAATGTTCCTATTACAGGAGATATTCAAAACTGACCAGCAGGACAATTGTGCCATTCATGTTCATATTTCAATTAAGCATTTGTGAATGTGACACTGCTTCCTTGTAAAGACCCCAGTGTTCTTAACATAGAGGGCATAACGAAAAATTGCATTGCTGACACCTTTTTTTTAGTAAATACAATGTCAGTGTCATAATACCAACTCTGAATATTAAAGTAGTCACAGACTTGTCTCTGAACTCATTGTTCCTTAAAGCAAATTATCTCAGGAAAAGGTCAAATGGTTTAGGTAAAAATATTTTAATCCTTTGGATAGACAAAGTTGTAAAGGGAATGGTGTGAACTTCTGGAAAGTTGAGATTAGACTTTGGCTCAAGAAGATGTACTGTATGAGCAATTTGTTGAAACAGAAGTTTCAATCACATCACTTATCATTTTCAACAGGCGAAACTGTCTTCCGCTAATGAGGAGAGAAGCTGGTGCAGCGTGCACAACTGAAAAGAAAATACAGTTGAAGAAAAAAAATCACAAGCACAAAGCAGTCTATCAAACACTTCTATCTAGAAAATACTGGTACTTAATTCTGGTCTTCTTCATGCTCCTTGGCTGAGGATCAAAATTTCTTATTTGGACAAAACTCTCACAGCTGTCTTTCTCTAGATTTTTGCCTAAGCAGAAGTGACAAGAATTTGCCATTTTGTACACCAGCCTGGTTTTCTGCTCTCTCGTACAAATTTTAAGCCACTGGCTTCAGCTGAATTATTTTTGGTACATATTATTGAATGTGAAAGAGCTGATCCCTTAGATTATACATTTTATTTACATCATGTAAATGTAACACTAAGGCTTTTCATGAAATTACAGCTAATGAAGCCTAGGAAATTTATTGATGGTCTGGGGAAATCTTTCTGCTCTAATCTTCTCTTTTGTGTTACTTATTGTAATAGAATCAATAAAAACAACAGAACGGGGAAAGGAAGTAGAAGAAAGAAAACTCAGAACTGCAGGAAAGTCTATTTTTCCATTAATGGCTGAGCATGCAGGCACAAAGGTGCAGAAGACAGCAGCGCAGGGATGAAATATTCTATACAGGGTACTACTAGGCAGAATGACATGAGTGAGCCATATTAAATCCTGCTTCAAATTTTATGTTAGTATAAAGAAAAGTGCTTTTTAAAGTGCGCTGCGTACCATTATGAGAAGAAACTGAAGCAACATATATTTTAGTTTTACAAGTAAACCATCAATAAATGAATGACTGAACATTACATGATAATCTGTTTAGAAAATCTGTCTAACTGGGCTTGATCCTGAAGCCTGTTTCGGGCAAGATTTCCTAAATATGTTTTTTGGCTGTAAGAACGGCAGGATTTGGATCCAACAGCTGTGCCTAAAATTCTTTAATTAAAAAGGCAAATTACTTTTAAAATCTATTTAAACAAAACAGGCCTTTTGCCATAATGAACTATTTCCCTTTCTGGGAGAAACACCTCTTTTAAGACCATGCATTTTATCTGTTAAGGTCTTAAGATTTCTTATGCAACTTCATCAACAGATGCTTAAAGAAGATGCAAAACCAAAGCCAGTGTACTGATGAAATACAGAGCTCAGCTACCTTGTTTGTATTTATTAACAAGAAACACATGGGAAGATGCTCCAAACCCCCTTTATTTGGCCAACCAGTGCAAGGGAACTACCTGCGCTGGTTAGAAGAGCAGAATTTTGGTCAAATACAGGCTCAGCTGACCCTTTAAAAAAAGCACAGAAAGGGAGAAAACTCTAGATAAGTGTTTCTCCAGAGACAGAGTGGTTTATTGCCAAAGCAGAAACACAAAAATTTAATCTGAAATACACAGATCTTACAGAATCAGCTGAAGTCAAAGAAGCTCAGGCATATTGTGAAGACTCACTTTTATGCTGCATTAAGTTGGGGAGGGGATGATTTTTTTCCCTGACTTGGCTGTGGACAAACCCCCCTCTGAAGGATCCTTCATTTGATCTTTGGTGGCTGAGTATCCACCTCAGGCTTTCTCCTTATAGATGGATCTACTGAGATGTGCTGCTCCTCAATTCAATGAAACTGAGCCCTAACTGTTGATTGGGATATGAGGACACGTAATTAGCTGTGTTAGAAAACTGACCCTCAGTCTTTCATTAAGATGGAATTTTACCCTGTAAAATACAAATGAGTGAAGACATTTGAATCAGCAAAATAAAATAACCAAATGATTCTCCTCTGTTGTTATTTTTACACTGCAGTGAGACAATGGTAGGAAAATGCACTTTAGGCGATATCACTTAATTAGGAAAAGCATCCTAATCAGATCCCCCTCCAACTGCAATAACTGTAGGGAGTCAAGTACATTTCTCTATCAAAGTAGCAAGCTGTAGTGAAGTATAGATATTGATATTTTAGATTTGTGATACAAAAGCAATAGCAGAGAAGGCACAAACACTAAGAAAGCAAACTTGTATTCTCTATAGCCCTAATTTCAGGACTGCTTCTAAAGGACATATGGTATAGCTCTTAAAACATTTCTGCACCTCCATTTACTAAAATAATGTCAGGATCAATACTTCCGTAGCCAGGACACAATGGCTAATGAATGTCATAGCACATAGACTGCTCCCATTGGTGACTCAATATGGGTAGCAGACACCATCTCAGTCCTTGCATTTTCCTGATACTTCCATCCATCTCACTTGGTATTACACAAGACAGATAGGAAACCTGGAACAGGATATGGACACAGAGAGGATCTCTTGCTGGAAGGTCAAATTTTGGTAATTTTGGAAGCAGGGTATCCACACATACTCTGATTCAACGCAGTTCCTTTTTTTGTGACTGGGGATTAATGGTACAGTTAAGCTTTCCGTGTAAGTATGCTTAGAATTTCCCACTCCACATTTATCTCCAATACTACGACTGCCTATTAATGATAACATTCCACACCATTCAATTCTTTGCATAGGAAAAATAGCTTTGGCTTACAGCGCCTGATACTCTGCCTTCTGCACCAGACTAATGCAAAGCCCAGGAACTTTGGAAATCCCCTTCAATTTCGGAGTAAATCTTAGGGTTTATTTCAGTGAAATGGGTTTTCAGTGAGGCACCTCCTCCCTAACTACAAGTAGCCATGCATAATAAAAGCCATACAGAATGGGAAGGGAAATAAATACTAAAGTACTACCAATTACATGCAATTAGTTACATTGCCAACACTAATCATTGAAAAGTTACAAAACAGGCTTTAAAATAACAATTTTTAATACATGTGTAGGATCCTGTTTTTCCATGTACCAAATTTGAGTGTTTGGTTTCCCTCCCCCCAGTTTTTCTAAGCAAACAGCAGTTAGTAACTCCAGGATTACTTTGAGGGGAAAAAAAAAAATCAATGCTTGTATATTGGCTACACAGTGTATGGCATGTTTTACATAAAGTTTTTGATAAGGTTCTTCACTGAAGACTCTAAAACGAAGCTGTCCTGGCATAAGAGGGTAGATTTTCTGCTTAGAGGACAGGAATACATGTCTAGCTTTTACCATGCTAATGAAAAATCTGGAAGTAGGTTACCAGTACATTCTACTTCTCTGTCCAGAATACTCATAAATGACAAGAAAAGGGGGGGGGGTGCCATGAGAAAAGAAAAACCATTGCTGATAGTCAAGCTCTTCAAAACTGAAGCTGATTATGGAGAGTTGTAGAAAGACCTCAAGACATTTAGTGGCCACTAAAATGGCTGATGAACCTGATGTTGATATATGCAAGGTAACAGACCTGAAGAAAAACAATCCCCTTACAGAGAGTTCTACATACAAAAAGATGGGCTCCAAATTAATTAGCTGTGCAGGAAGGAGCTCTTGGTTCTTTTTATATAGTTGTCTGAAAATATCAGCTCAATGGTCAGTAATGGTACATGCAGTACATGATTGTGTTAGAAATTACTGGAGGCGATAAAGAAAAATATGGAAAATATCTTCACGTCAATGAAAGAATCCATACTGTAGCCACATATTAACTGTGAACCCACCACAAAGGAATATAGCCAGGCTACAATACATTCAGAACAAAAAAAAGGAGTTAGAATTGTCAGAAAGATAACATAGTTTCTACCAAGTCATAGTTTAACAAATGACTCTTCAGCCTGGAAACCAAGACCTGTAAAGAATGATATGAAGAAGGAGAATAAGGAAGAACTAGAGGAAGAACTATAGGACATTCAGTGACAGCATGAAGTAGCAGGTTTAAAAGTTACAAGAAGAAACACTGCATAATCTTATTGTGGAATTCATTGATGCAGGAATTTGTGGGGCCAGAAGTACGGAGGTTAAAAAAACCCTAAATTGATTTATGGAAGGGAACTTTTCATGTGGTTACTATCCACAAGGGACTTCAGTGCAACTTTCTGCTCAGGAAATCATTAAACCATTGATAGCTTAGCTGTCGCAATGACACCACAGCAGTACCACACTGTACTTCCTCTATCTATTAGATTCTGAGAGTTTGCTATTGAACATTGTCATTGTATCCTGGATTACCTAGATCTGATCCAACACAGCCAATCTCTGGTTACATTCATAAGAGAATTTTCTGAAAAAATGATAGCTGGTATTTTCATGTAGCCACATGATCCCAGGAAAGAGAAATTTAGGGTAAACATAAATATTAGGAGTTTCCTGATAAAAGCACAAGATGTGAAAATGCCCATGTGACAACCTGGATAATCTGTACAGAATGTAAAAATTCTCATTGATTTCATTAAGCTGCTATAAAATTGCTTTACCTCAAAGGCTGCAGAACTGGTTATTTTTCATCATGGCTCTGCCATGCATCTACCTAATAAGAAACAATCAAAAGTAATTTTGAAGCAATGGAATGGCCGTATCCTGGCTGAAAGCATTTATTTCCAACCTTTCTGAAGGATGTGGAAAGAGAACAGGAGCTAACAGGACTACTTTTACACCACACTGTTAGAAAGACTGCAGCATCACTCCGAGGTAACTTGCAGACAGACTAAGATGGGCATACTTCCAAAGCAGAATGGTTCTGTTTAACTGCAAGATCATTTAAAGGGAAAAGAAGTTGGATATACAGAAGGGAAATTCTACAGTACAGGGAAAAGCTTATGAGGGGAGCATAGGAAAGGCAAAGATTTCCGTACAGGTACTCTCATCTGAATGTGGAGGACACACAAGACTGATGAGGTGAAGAAACACCTATAAATGTTTGTTATTTTGTCTACAACTGTGTTAGTCCAGGTATAGAGTGAATAATTTTGAAATCTTCACAAACTTTGTGTTGTCTTTATCTGTTACGTATGTCCAGGAAGTGATAAACCAGAGCCTGGAAAGTTGGAGCTCGAGGTACTCACTTTAATGAGAAGCCTGGTAAGCCAAAGCTGCTCTTGCAGACTTATGGCAGGTGGCCAGCAAGAACCCGTTTTTGTAAAGGGATTAAAGACGGAAAGCAGATGCCTAGGATACATGTCAGAGATGTCAAGGAAAGAAGCACTGCTGCAGCTTACTCAGACTAAGGGAAGCTTAAGAGCAAACTGATCCAAAAGGCTAGGACCCAATCACAGAGTGTCTAGCGGGATGAGCTTTAGCAGGACTGAGTGACAGAGTTAGTGAAATAAAGATTTGAACAAGGGAGAGCAGAAAGCTTTGAGGACTGGAATTCAACTGCCTGTTTGTATACAGCCTGACAGGCTGCAGCGCTAATCTCCTCTAGCCTACAGACTGAAGGAGAAAATGCAAGCCATTACTAACTGTTCTTGGATTCAGTGGTCACCTTGGGTGTGCATGACCAATGCTGGAAGAGAGCACCCTCCCCTCTGGCTTCCACGGGGCACAGAATGACTGCTGCAGAGCAGTCACTCTGCTTATGCTCCCTGTGCATCCAGGCTGTCAGGTTAATGTAGGAAAAAACTCCCTTTGTAGACCCTCTGCTCTGCCATGAATTTCCCCTTGGAGTAAACAAATGTGTTTTTATCACTCTAACGTTAAAAGTGATATTCTGTAACATGTACACTACCCACATGTTTTACTTGTAGCATGTAGTGAATAACTGATACTTTGAGGTTTTCCACTCAAATAGAAAGATCTGCAATTCAGTCCAAATCTGCCACTCAGTTATGCCTTATTTAAAATGACTGGAGGATCTTTTTCTCAACTTTTCTAACCTTGCACAGCTTAAGGATCTTCTGAATAAGCTGACATTCTACAATATCTTTGCAACTTCATTGCTGCACAGATCATTATTTCCAGATGTTCATTTACAAGGGCATGTTAGTTTGGTCCTCTGTATATTTTAGGCCAACACAAACATGTAATGTTCATGTTGAAGCAGTGGTGGTCTAAGGGTTCAAGTGAGAGGTGATGGAGCTGGGAAAAGCAGAAAGCTTCTAATCATAAAACCTTGAATTGCTTTTTTTTTTTTTTTTTTAAATAGTGGGTCTAATCGAAGATACTATCTGTACAAATCCACTTCACGTATCACAGACCTGTACACTGTTACACTGGAAAACATACTTTTAAGAAGTAACATTTCCTAGCTAAAACACGTATTTTCATGCTCCTTTTCACTGTCAGAAAAAGATGAAACCATAAATAATATTTTAGATGTACACTAATCTCAGTAAATATATTTACTGTATTTTATGGAGTTACTAGAAAGTCTTTATTTGATTTTATCTAATTATCACATAAATGCAGGAACATTAAGTGGGCTGATGTCAGCAATCAGGACTGCTTGTTACACAACATCAGTAACAGGGGCTCAGGTATAAAACAACTGTAATTATAGGTATTTAGCCAAAATGTATGTCAGTTCTAACTGATTAGCTGTGTTAGTCTTTATAAGTAATTGAAATACTTTATAAATAAAAATCACAAACTTAGCAACCAACAATATATACATAATATAGAAGTTTGACTGTACAACGATACTTAATTCTCTGTCTTTTTTTTCACTTTTGCTGACTGTCACAAGCTTGCTCCTTCTTAGAATTTCTTTTTTGGATATTTTTGTTCTCCCCTTTTTGTGTCTTTAGCTTTTTTGGTTTGGGATTAACAAAACACCTAAGGGAAGATAAGTCTACATACCATTTAGCATACACCTATCTTGCCCCTTAAAACTTGATTGTAACATGGCAGGCATTAAAATAGTGTGTCAAAAATATTTCATCATGGTTTCCTCAAGCTCTACGAAACAACTGGCCTGTAATTTTCAATGGACTCGTCAGCATGTGGCATCTTTCTGTGAAATGTTGTGTTGCTAAGGCATTTACCTATTCAACACCATGTTGCAGCTGTTACCAACTGATGTAGCTAGCCTGTCATGGTGCAAACCAACCTCTTCCAATGTTTAAGTAATTCTTCTCTTAGGAATAAAGTTAACCTTAAATCTTAGAGTAACTTTAAACCAGGGATCCAAAAGTACAGACAAGGTGCAATGAGATATATGTCATACCAGAGTGATAGAGGTGTACTGATGTAGTATCAAATACTTTTTTTTCTATCAAGACCAGCTGCATCTCATCAGCTATGTGATCACATTAATCAATCTATAGAAAAACGTTTTCCTTGGGAAGGCATATGAAAAACATGTTTTGGTTAATGACTATTCTGCCACATTTTATAACTATACTGGATCATTGCATGTCGCATAGCCCTTCCAGCAAGTGTCTTGTAGCAGGTCCCTGCAAATATGTGTTTTGTACCATATATAAACCGCTCAAATCTGGCTTTAGCTGATTGCTGTACATTTGGTCACTCCTGCACATGCAGCAGAGCAGCTTCGTGCTGCTTTGGCTGATGAAACAAGGAACTGCTGTGTACTTGCAACAGTCTATCTAATAGTACACCGAGAAGAAGAACGAACTAAAACAGCTGCAGTCTGTGGTCATGGTGAATATCCCTAATTTCTAATTGAGTTCTAATTTTGCGGAGTATGAAAACCATCATCACACACTACCCACTGGCATCATCACCTAATACCATCTGCCCATAGAGAAAGGACATTCACCCAGTCAGTCAGACTTGTAGGTTTGCTTCCTTGTATTTGTTTATCGCTTGTTCAAAGGATTTAATTCAGGGTTAAGACAGGTAGGGCCATGCACAGATGCTGAAAGGTTTGCTGTCAGATGCAGAGCCAAAGTTGAACCACAGGCCATTCATGTGGAAGTATTAAGTTGCCTGACCTGAAGTGAGCTGTCACAAATTTAAGTATGGCAAAAAAGCATGACTCACTGCTATGTGCAGTTCCGAAAAGCCGTTAGCAGAGGAAAACATGTGACTTTGCACTTGCTAAAGCAGGGCCACTCTAGAGTTTACAGCTGCTATCAGCCCTCAAAGCTCTTCCTCTTCACAAACAACAGCTCTTTATGCATGAAGACTGTCTCGAGAGCAAGACAGAGGAGCTCTGATGGAACCATATTCCATAGAAATGTGCTATTTTATCAGTTCACTTCAGAGGAAAAATTCTGCTTTATCATTTACAGGATGTCTCTTAAGCACATGAAGCACATGTAACAGGAGCTGGGTTCGCAGGGGGATAGTGCTCCCCGGACTGTACACTTGTCCAACAGCTCCCTGCCCCCAGCAGTCCCCTCCCTCTGCACCATTTAGATTTAGTTTCCTGCTGCTACTCTTCCTCCTCCCTCCTACCATGATCCTAGCACCACTTGTGTTGCTAGGACAGTGCTAAAAACCTGACGCCAGGAAAAAGAGAAAGGAAGAGACTATGTAGATGGAGAAAAGCTGGCAGTAGAGGCATCAGATGTGTTGTAACTGTCTTCCTTGACAGCAGTCTTTGTTGTTCCTCTCGAGGCCATGTGTTTTCACAGGCACACAGTCTGACGTACACATTCACCATGTTTTCTGGAAGCCACAGTGAAAATCTTATTTCTATCTGTTGTGTTCACACTGGACTTCATCCTTTCATTGCTGGCTGTGAAGGAGCCAGGAACAGGCTATTGTGACCATGAAGAGATGCACTGCATGCCCCAGCCAAATCCATGCTTGCCGGTGCGTAAGGGGGAGTTTAATCCTATTACACCCGAGTTTTCTCTTCCCCTATGTTTACTTTTCATCAACTATGAAGAGATTTACATTAGAAAACTCTCTGGCAACCCTTAGAGATGGTCAGGTTAGGAAATCATGCAACTGCAGTAATGACATGTGTCTCACAGACCGAAGGCAGGCCTGTGAGCAGCTGGCCCCAAGGGCACCCTCTGAGCACCTCCAGGTGCAGAGGAGTGGTACGGGGCTGAACGAAGGGAAGCTCATCAGCAGCCCACATCCTCCCCACAGCTCAGTTGGAAAGTCAGTGTGTCCTGGCGGTTTGTCTACAACTGCATGTAGGCTCCTCCAGTGCTTGCTCCCAGCCCTACAGAGTGGTACAAGGCACTGCAAAGGGCCCACCCTGCCTGCAAAGAGCGTCACTGTTAGGTAGGTGATAAGGAAATGTTGGGAGGGCACTCTCCCCTGGGCAGGACACAGAAATTTGGGGCTCCTGTTGCTTAATCTGCTGACAGCCTCAGTGGTTGGCGCCTGGCATGCCCGTGACCTGCCTCTGAGGCAATGGAACGGCACCCGTGCGGGGCAGCAAAATGGTGGCCGTGAGGTGTTGCCCTGCCTCGGGCAGCAAAATGGCGCCCAGCGGGCTCCCGCCCAGCGGCCGGCCGCGCCAGAGGCGGGAAAGGGGCCCCGGGTAGGGCGGGGGAACGCTGCAGTACAGAGGCTGGGGCACCGCAGAGGGCTGCCGGCTGCCCGCCCTCCCCTTCTGTGCTGTCCTTTTCCTCCCAGTTAAAAATAAAATAAGCCTTTTCGGCCAGGGCGGGCAGTGAATTTCGGGCTACCCTGGCGGAGGGGCGTTTTCGGCGGGGCCGGCGGGCAGGCGCTGCCCGGGGTGTCCGCGGCGGGGGCGGCGGGGAGCGGGGCCGCCTCGGCTTCCCCGAGGCACTCGAGAGATACTTTAAAGGCGGTGAAGAGACACTTCGCGGGGCTGAGCCATTAATGTCGCTTTATTAGCAGCTTGACGCGAGAAATCCAAAATTTTCGGGGCGATAAGTTTATATTTGTTTGTTTTCCGCTCACAATGAACCCAAAGAAATTGCCGCTCTCGGGATTGCCAGGCGGGGGGGTGGGAGCGGGAGGCGCGGGAACGCGCCGAGCCGCCGGCGCTAATGGAGGGTTCTGTTTGTTTCCATGATTACAGCTATAAATAATAATAGTTAAAAAAAAAAAACAACAAACCAACAACAACAAACCACACAACCCCCGACAACTTCGTGTGTTTTCATTCCCCGCGTCCCGGGGCTTCCCCGGCAGCGCTCCCGGTGCGCGGCGCCGCCGCCACCGACCGGCCCCGCCGTCGCGCTGC
>JAVJGJ010000060.1:62420737-62495338 GCA_035590215.1 Microhierax caerulescens | reverse complement strand
GCGCTTCCATATATTATGATTAATGTGGTGTAAGGAGCTCCCCTTGCTAGAAATGCAGAATCAAAGGAAGCAGAGCCCATAAGTAGAATTTAAATTCAATACACATTGGAATCTTATGGTTCAATTCAAAGTGGCTCTAAAGGAAGTAATTAGACAATCACCAAGGCTTTCAGTAAGAAACAACTTTCCTTAAGAAGGGCCTGCTCAAAGTCTGCATTCAAAGTACTCAATCACTTTTTTCCCCTTCACTCTTTCTAATAAAGAAGGATTTTTTTAAACAAAAATGGGAATCTATGTTAAGAGCTTTAAATTTAAGTCTCCTTTAAAAGAAATTATCTAATTGAATGTTTTCTTCTGATGGGCTGATAGAAATGTTTTATTTACTGCAGAATACAAATGTATAGATCATTGTCAGAGATTTGCAAGAGCACTGATCATGTGCATTTAGAACTCTTCCACATGGGCTGAAACAAGATACTCTTCAGTCCTATGACATTGTTCACATACTGTCGTATGGCGTTTTTGAAGTCAGAGGAGGTTCTCCATGACTCTGGAAATAATATCTGGCCTGAAAGTCTCAGTCTTGCAAGATAACAGGACTGTCCTATAATTTGTGGGCTTGATACCACATAATTAACTTCTTAGGCCAGTACTTTCACCAAAGTCTCCAAAATGTTGCCTTAATTCTTTCACATTTTAAAGCACAATGGACCAAAACTTTGCAACCCTTGCAAAAGGGTGTGGTTTTGATTCAAATGTCCTCTTACATGAGAGTGTGAATGGAAATTGTCAGCTTCATCAATCAGCCCATCTCCACAGCTTTTCTTTACTTTGGCAATATTAATACACACACATGCACACAAAAACAGAGGCCCATGTAGATTTATTCTCTTTTTCCTCTCTCACGAGTATTCATAACAAACAAATGATGGCTTACACATACATATACTAAATAAAGACTTTCTGTCTTTCACACATATAGAGAAAGAATTAATGTCAAAAATGTCACTGGCACTTTCTGTTTAGATGTCTTTTTTCCTTCCATTTATGCATGAATGTAAAAAGTCTCTGCTCTTACGTCTGACACCTGGAAATCAGGGATGTTCCAAGCCAGTGTACCACACCGGTGTCATCTACTGCAGTGCAATCAGGAAAATGTCCTCCTTCTTTACTATTTTTAAACTTCCTTGTGCAGTATGGAGCATCTTTTTATCTGGATAGATATTCAGTCAAGGAAGGGCAAGAGAACTTATAAATTGCATTCACAGGACACTAAAACCAGCTCCAAGCCTTACAAACTGCATGGAGAGATTGCAACTGCCATTCCCAACCAAGCATTGCAAAGGCACAGACGAGAGCAGCTGGCTGGGGAACTGGAGTGTCACAGAGTAGTCTCAGGTTGGGAAGGATGAATTTTACCCCACCAGTCCCTTTACACAGCCATTGCATAGACCCCCAGTTACACTGGCTTTATGCAAGTGCAGGGGATTGAATTTCACCTAGAGAGTTAGAAATACAAATAAACATTTTATTAAATAATTAGAGCCCATAATTGTGGATTACCTTTCATTTGTATTAAAGGAAGGCATGGTATGGTTAGACCCCCAGAATCTTGTTTGGTGTTTATGTCACATCTGATTGCTAACTGACATTTCAGGATTGTTTATCTCTTTTCCTTCTAGATTTTTTTTTCTATTCAAATTGATTCCAGATATCAGAAATAAAATTTCCCCTCACCTTCTATTGAGATAGAAGACCAAAATAGCAGATTGAACAGAACTTTGATTTTGTTTCTAACAAGAAAAAACTTTACTTTTTAAATTGCTCACTTTTAATGCTTTCTCTTTGCAAGTCTGAGAGGTAACCAAAACATTTCTTAGTTGTTTCCTCAATTTTATATGCTATGGAGAACGTCAGCAATGCCCCATAACACACAGCCAAGCAACATAATGAAGCCCCCATCATATTTCAGTATAGCGATGTCAGCAGGAGGCTTAAATACGACTTTGAAAGGGTTTCAGTCTCTTGTTTTTAATAACGGAAATAGGTCATGATTTTTAATAACACTTAAAGTACTTGTGGCTGATTAAAACTTTATTCCTTATTTGAAAAGCTTAATTTGGATCTTGATTCAAATTTCTAGATGAAGCCATGCTTAAAGATTGTGAGCTGCTGTCTTTTACATAGGGCTGTCACTGTGATTTCTCAGGAACTAAGGAGGAGCAGGGACTCTGTCACTCTTGGACAGAGAGTGGAAAGATCCTACCAATTCTGGGAAGACCTGCTCACAGTCAAACTCATCCAGGGTTTCGTGGCTGGAGGGTAAGTTAGTGAGTTGTTTTCTGCTGTCACATAGCCCAGGCTTGTGAACTGAAAGCTGAAAAAGCACTAAAGCACTCTAAAAAGACAGGCTACTGTGAGTCTTGTGCTTAGGTCCTACACGTTATTCGCATTATTCAAGCACTTGGGGAGGGACTTGAACCAAAGAAGCAGATCAAAGAAACCAACTAAACCCCCCAGTCCTAGTGCTTTTAAAATTAAAAAAAAAAAAAAAAGCCCATAATATTTTTTATGAAATCTAGTTCATCAAAGTTCATCTAGATTTTAATTTCTACTGCAATTAATTGCTAGAACAATGCCACCTGTAGCACTTGTGACAACACTTCAAATCCCCACCCAAGTCTGAAAATACGGTATTTGTGATTAACCATGGTCATTTTTCAGAACTGCATTAACTACTGTTACCTGACAAGAACAAAATCCTTCTCATAAAGTTAAATCAGACCAGAATGATAGTAGCCTCACCATTGCTATAATGTGCATAAAGGAATTAGCCAAGTACATGTAGAATTCAGAAATAATACTGAGTGAGATGATTTTGTATGGTCTTTTGTGCAACATAAGCTGCTGCCTCTGAATCACCCCTATTTGGAGCTTCTCCTTTTTTTTTTTTTTTTTTTTTTTTGTAATGAATATAGTTTCTTTTTGATGATATGCAATAATAGGTTAAAATTAATAGTGCCATCCTGGTATCGTATTTATGCCTGATCCTTCAGTCACTGTGTGTTTTGTAACTCCTTCCACTTCATTAGGTGTCTTTGCAGGGAGTTTTGGTTGCAATCCTGAGCAAAATGCAGTCAGTTTGTACTTCATATACCTTTAGAAGGAATTACTATAAAATAACATTTGCTGGTGACCATAAGAAATACAATTACTTCATATTCTCTGTTAAGGAGTCATACTCTTTTTAGTAACCTTTCTTTTTTTCTTATCCTCTAGTATCTATTTTTTAATGGATCTTTTAGATGGAAGATTAACAACTAGCCCACAAAATGAGTAGAACAAATGTAGAAATTAACAATGAACAAAACTGTAGTTTTAGATCTTGAGCAGCTTCTAGAATGAGTATTTTGTAAACCAAAAGTATTGCTATTAATGCTGTATATCTCAATTTTTGTCTTAACTTACTTAATGATATTAGAAACAGATTCTTTGAGTTTATGTGGTGGTAGAAGCATAGGCTCCACATCAGTGACAGTAATGACATACTACACTGCAGGGTCATATTTAACCACGTATTTCTGTCAGCCTGACATGCTCTCTGGCTACCATCATATTTTCTGTGAAAATTCTGATGACCTTTGTACTTTTGAAAGAAACTTACCTACCACAGAAGCATCCTTTCTAACTCAAGCTTTGTATTCCTTCAAGTACCAATGTGTCCTCATTTGAGTTGGAGAGGACTGTTTAGTTGCCTTGAAGCCTGCAGTTCTCACATTGTGCAAATGGCTAGAAAAAAAAATCTTTGGCTAGGTTCTCTGCTGAGCTATATTCTCTGAAGCCCATTCCTTTGCACCAGCAAACTTATGTCTCCAGAGATTTATATTACTAGAAAGTAAAAACTCTATTTGCTCCAATGGAATCCATGGGACTAGTTTCTCAACTGTCCCAAGACATGAGATGAAATCAAGTGAGTTAATTGCTATGTGAGCTATATGGCATATTCAATTTTTCAATGTATACATAATTAGATTCACAGTATAAAGAAAGCTTGTCCTAGCAGGAGAAGATGGAGAAGACAGCAGACTTGGTAAATTACTCAACACTCCTCAGCATGCTTAAAACTTCTACAAATCAAAATAAAAATTCAAACAATAATGATCACCCACATCACATAAACTCATGCAGACTATCTTCTGTATTTTACTTTTGTCTTTGCCAGCTGCTGGGAATATGATGATAACTGGTTATACTAGAGCACTATAGTCTGTTATGAGGTTGACTCATTTTTATTATCCAGTCGTGACTAGTGCTTTCATAATAGTAGTTATAAGAAAAAAATCTGTCTTTGGTGTTAGTTCTACACATGCTCCTAGGTAACATGTTTTCAATATATATTGCAAAAGGTCCAGTACGAAAATGAAGTTTGTAATGGACTTTTGATTTCATCAGCTTTGGGAAAGCACAATCAATAGAGCAACAGAGAACATACCACTTCTTCGGCATCTTTGCTTTGTTGTGCCGTTAGTCTTTAATGCAGTATATAAGGAAAAGTAGTAAAGGATTTCTAAAAGCCCATACTTTCAAATCAGTGTGTGTATGTAACTAGTAAGAAAACTAAAGGCTTTAGCTAAAGCAAGCCCTAACAGCCATTGGTAGTATGGCTCAGCCAAAAAAGCAAAAGTGCCGTTTCCACTACCTCAGTTTGTTCTGCCTTAGCTACCTTTATGGCAGTATTTCTTACACATTTCTGTGCTTCTATGGTTAATTCTCTTACTTAAGTAGTTAAATAATCCGAAATAAACTAAAAAAAAAAAAAAAAAAATAGCGAAAGTCCTTAAACTTGGTAGATGCTTCCAGATACAAAGTCACTAATAATTTCTTGATCCAAAAGCAATCAGAAATAAAATTCTGTATCTTTGTTGCTTCATAGGTACCACTGATAAGCTTCAGAGATACAGGAACCTTGGAACTGATGCAGGGGCAACTGACAGCCTGACGTGATACTTAGCAATGTGTGTACAACCAAAAGATGGGCACCTAATTCACTGTGTAGACCTGATTTTCAAAGTAAACACATATTTCTCACCACTTGAAAAAACTTTTAATTTATTGCCATGTATATATTCAGGGGTCTCATCTTAGGCATCTGTTTGCATATGCTTACCCATCTCTAGAAAGAGAGAACTAAGTCCTCTGTTGAGGTCAATTTCTTTGCTGAGAAAAAAACCCTCTTCAACTATGATAAGACACATCTGTCTATCTTGTAAATTAAATTTAGTTTCTTTCCAAAGACGTGCAAGGATGAATGTGGTCAAGCATTGCCTGATAGTATGATATGTATGTTTACAAAATGACTTAGAAACAGAAATAGTTTTCCTCATCTTCCATCTAGTAATTTTTTACATGTAGAAAAATATTTGATTGTGTGCTTTATACATTAGTGGCTCCTGCTTCTTGTAAAAAAGAGAGATGGCTGGTAAGCAAGGTGGTGTTCTTTGGTTCATTAACTTAGTGCTAGGTATTAATGAGGAATTTTAAATTTAGGGGGAGAAAAAGGCACCTTTGTAATTGCTGTTCATAGCTGCCTCCTTTCAGTGTTCTTGCGGTTTCACCCTCGTGTGTAACTTTTCCCCACCAGTAGATTTCATGCACATGGCCAATTAAGAGACCGAATCAAGTATTCCATTCACAAAAATAACCCATATGCTGTGACCTCCTAACTCTTTCACTTCAGCAGATCCATAGTGTAAAGAAGTGTAATTAATGGTGTACTTAACAGTTTCAATTCAAATTTGTCAGAAAAAAAAAAGTCTAAACAAGTGTTGGAAAACAGTGTAACAGGACATTAACCCAGCCTTCAGAGGTAACCAAAGGACATGTGTTGTACAAGGCAGGATGGAGGGTTGGGAATATATCAGGATGAAACAAGTTGAAGGAAGATCCACCTGGTTTGTCTTGTGTCTTCTACTGGTCGTTTTCCTTCCTGCAATTTCTTCTTTTTTTTTTTTTTTAACCATTGAGCTATTGAATTGATTTGTTTTTCACGAAGTATGGAATACTCAATCAATGTGAGTCACTCTACCACTTAGTCTTACTTTCTGATGTACTAATACCGTATGTGGTATTTTCTTCAACATTTCTTTTCCTCCAAACATAGCCCAGGTAGTTCTATGAGAAATATAATTGCTTATACCAGAGGTCAAATTTTACTCCAATTTTATGGTGTCAGCTATGTATGAAACCAGCAGGAAATGTATCTGTATGACTGAGAATAGAATTAGCTTGAAGGCTGGGTACATCCCAAAGGACAAAAGTCCTCTGGATGTCAATGTATATGAGAAAAAAGGAGAAAATGTAGAGAGATATATAAAGAAGCAATCACATCAGTTCTACACTGAGATTGTCAGTAAA
The DNA here is from genome assembly GCA_035590215.1 of Microhierax caerulescens. NCBI lineage: Eukaryota > Metazoa > Chordata > Aves > Falconiformes > Falconidae > Microhierax > Microhierax caerulescens. The sequence goes on along the minus strand of JAVJGJ010000060.1, from coordinate 62,488,924 downwards.
ATGAAAAGTTTAGCAACAACAGTATAGAGGGCAACTGCAATAAATGAAATGGGAAAAAAGACAAAGGCAGTCAAAGATGATGGTATAAAATGGCATAAGATAAACAGAACCCAACTGGAAATGGGTAGTTTTATTTGCCATGTCACAGTAAGCATAAGATGTGTGAAATTTGTCACTTTCAGTCTTTTTCTTTTTGTGGAGCATCATAAAGATGTTTATCCAGGCTTTTTCTGTGATTTTGCTGATGAATCCTAAAATTACAAATGTATGAGGTCTGGGTTTTGAATGAGATCTGGCTTTAGGTTGAGATCAAATGAAACCATTGATTTACTATTAATTTACACATAAATAAGGACAGGCTCATCCACTAGAATCTGTGTATTTAGGAACCTTGACAAACTATCCAAGACTATTGAGTTTTTCATGAGATCAAATCTGAGCAAGTTTCCTTTAGCTGTAGTACTAACTCTTAGTAGTTCATATAACTCCAAAATACTATTTTTCCCCATATATATGTGTGTGTAGATATATATATGTATGGATAACTAGATGTATATATGCATATGTGCATTTATACAAAACTTCTCAAATATATTTCTTCATGCACTGATAACTGAATCTCTGAAGAGGGCTATATGTTACATAGTATTCATTATATATAAACAGGAACAAATTATAAAAAGATGATGGTTATATATGTAACATTACCTTTCAATATACTAATTCATATGGAATTCATCAATTGATTTGAAGAAAACCTGAAGTCTGGGATTTTGGTTGCATAATTTCTTCAACGTTTTAAAACAACAAACATAATCATCTGTCAGATTGTAGTGGAACTTTGACCTATTGCAATAGGATTCAAAGCTGTGTTTTACTTTTACAGCTACTAAAAAGCTTGAACTTTAAGGTAAGTGTTTTTGCTATGAAACAGTAAGCACTGCATGGGTTAATTAGCTGTAGACTTCATTTTCCTCACATATTTCATTTGGAAAGCAAAAATTAAGGATCAAGAATTAATTAGCTATGTACAAACTATGAAAAATTGTTGAGGCAAGTGCTGTCTTGGTAATTCATGACTATATTTAGACATTGTAATGATTAGATTTTAAAAGAAACAAGCTAATTAGAACATTTTCCCAAAGTCACGCAGAGGTCAGGGATGACAGCGACCTTATGTAAAATGGAGACTAAATATCTGCTATTTTGCACATTGTATGGAACTGGTACAGTAAGGCTAAAGCCTTTTCCTGTTCAATGAGTTGGAATTAAACATGCTAATTTGAGATCTCCTTCAAGTATTTTATTTAACTACTTTGGCCTTTAATTCCTTTATATTGCATCATTTAATGTAATGTTATTTATATATACGAAGCACGTTATACTTATTAATCAATGTGCAAAAATCTAAAGTACAGATTTTATGTAATGGGCTAATTACAGGACTTTAAAGCCACCTACTGAGTTTTGCTAAGCTTAACAACAGGTTCACTGAACTGGATAAATTTATTCAAACTTGTGGAAATGAACCCCATTCTATGTGCAACCGTACTGGGAAAACACACAAATTATACCTCAATACCAGTTTAATGGGTCAAACAGTGAACCTGAATACCAAACTTATCTACATCTTGCAACAGCAGAGAAGCTATAGGCTCTGGGTGAGAAGAGGAAGTGCCCATTCATAGTTTCTTCCTCAAGTTTGTAAATAACTCAGACTCGGTATATGGGACAAGCCAGATTTTCAGTGTATGTAGAGTTGGCTTAATTTTTCCTTATGGTGGCCTTTGAAGCTGTGGTTTTAAAATGCAATACCTGTATCACATGCAACTGCAGAATAAATGTGAAAGATATGATCCTTTACTATATTTTCCTATTACACCTGCTGTGTGCATGTTTTATTTATTTATTTGTTTGTACATGCTTTTAAAACTGAGTTTATGTCAACCAGTCTTTTCATATGCATCCATTAGGTCTGAATCTTCATCTAACCCATGTGTTTGTAAATTGGGTCAAATTTAAGCAAAGTGACTGGTTCTTTGTCAAAATGGAATGAAAGCACTCGTGCCAAAAAAAATCTCTTATTACTATACTTCTAAGGTAGTGTTAAATTTTTGGCTTCATTATCTGAAGAGTCTAGGAGAGGCTTAGGTTTCCTACTTACTGTTAAAAGTTTCACAGAGTTTCACAAGGATATTTTCCTTGGATATCCAAAATTACTTCATTGTTTTTCATCAAGTTACTAGATTTGTGCCAGTAGAATTCAGCAGTGTCCCTTTTTTTTTCCCAAGTTTGAACAGTATTCAAATAAAAGCAAAGCAAAAAGGCCAGCTTTCTTATTCTAACCATAACCTGTCCTTCAAAAATGACAAAGCAGTTTGCTGTTTTAACCACCACTGTGGTCTAAGGTTCATATGTGATTTTTTCATTTGCATTGTTCTTCAGAAGTGTCGTGCAGATTATCTAATAAAAATCTTTTCTCAGAAATTGGGTATTCTGTAGCTGAGATTTTATGTATCTATATTCTGTTTTGGATAACTGTGCATAATCTATTCAGTAGCTGACATTTGGGTCTTGATAGATACATTCAAGCATGTACTTTCAGGAATAATAATGCCAGTGCACTGTGTTCTACAATGTGTGCAATGAAAATGTGCCTCATAAAGGCCATAATTGTTGCTTAAGTTACAAAGATGATTTTTTTCCCCAGTAAATGAGGAACAAGCCACATAATCTTGCTAACACTATATACCCAGGAAAGAAGAGTTTAAATAAGAAATGCATAAATTTAGCAGACTGCTGTAACAAATGAAATGGTGTAGCATTGAAAACATTTGAGGCAATTAATCAATGCTGTGTTTGCACATATCATTAAATATATTATACTAAGTTTAGATTTGATTTCTATGCTTCTTTTATAAAGAGTTAAAAGAAAATACATTTGAATTCATGCTGATACTGAAAACATGCTCCTAGCTCCTAGTTTCTTGGATTTCGAATCATTTCCATTAACAAACAGCTATTTGCCCTCTAATAAAATATGTCATTATGCGTCATTCACATCACACAAAAGAATCACTGAAAAATCGCCCCAATGATGGCCAATAATTACACATTTTGCTCCTGCACGAGCAATGAAGAAATCTGTTCATTGGAGAAAGCAGGTGCTGGGGCATCATGCTAATAGTCAATGTGTGCCACAGTAATTAGCCATTGCAATTGCTAAAATTAACAATTAGCTAACATGCAATTCTCTTTTTGCAGGCTGCAGTTTACTTTGTATAATCCTTGTATGTTCTTAGTAATTATTCTGACAGCTTATTATTTTTATTTTTTCTGGTTTGAACACAGCTTTAACATTTGAATCAGTCTACCCAAATGTTCAACAGGCAGTATGAAACAACTGCTTCACTAGGCAATTTCTAAGGAACAAATTTGTTTTTATTCTCAACTTTGTATTGTTCAAGAAATACACGATTCTTCTGTAGAGTAAGAACTTCTCATCTTACTTGAGAGCTTGGGACCACAGCAAAGGTATTAAGGCTTTTTTACGCTGGTAGAAGGTAGGATCATCCTAACTTTTTGGAAAAATTACTTTGACTTAGTCTTTGCAGTTGGGCTCCCAGTCACTGGTTCATGGCCACTGGTTGTGTGTGGAGCTCTCCGTGGCAGTCTGTGGAAACTCAGCAGGTCACAAAGTTCTAATTCTCATTGTTACTATTGTCAGCTAAATAACACAAACAGAATCATGGAATATACCAACATCTCACTACTTTTCATGTGAACATGTGGTGGTGTTAGCCCTGGAGTTGTTTGATTTACAAAGGCCTTCACAATCCTACCAGGAATCCTTCAGAATCATCAGTAGTGTATGGTCCCTGCTATAGAAATGAAAACCCCCCACCCCAACAAACCTCCACCCAACCCACAATCCAGAATAGTAAGGACTGTCATGCACAAATCCATGGTATGCTCTCATCTTGAATACTGTATGTTGGTCTTGCAAGCCACCTCAAAAGAAAGTAATCGTAGACGTAGTAAATAAACTTACCAGGGATGAGCAATGGTGTGGAATGGCATCCGAACTGGGAAAGACTAACCAGACTGATCAATACAAAAAAGACAACTGACTGGAAAATAGTAGAGGCTTATACTTTTAGAGGGGGTGTGGTGTGGAGAGAGTGACAAAAAATAATTGCATCTTCTTAAAACTAGTGGAGGGGCACCCAGTAAAATCACCCAGTTTAAAAGGCTCAAACCCAATGACTTTTTCTTATGGTGCATAATTAAGCTGTGGAACTCATTGCCACAGGATGCTATGGGGCAAATGGCTAAACAGGCTGAAAGAAGAAATGGCTGGGTTCATAGTAGGTAGGTCCCCAGCAGTACCCATGATCTACTTATGTGGCCTCAGGCTCAAAAAGTCTCCGAAACTGGCAGGATATGCAACTGTGCAGCAGGGAAAGCTCTTTCTGCACACACGTGGCTTTTCCTTGAACATCTCACACCTCATTCTAAGCCATTGTTACAGAGAGGCTTCCAGAACCAATTGAAACTTGGTTTGACCTGCTCTAGTCATCTTTTGTGTTTAGCAATACAAGCTGTATAAAAATCTCAGTAATGCGCTATAACAAAGATGCCAAAGAGTTTGATTTTTTCCCTGCATATTCAGGTCAACATTCAGCTGACACATGTCTGTGCAACTCAGTTGAAATCAGTGAAGACTGAAGTATTTACATAGAGAGATCACACCCTGCATGTTTTGCTTTAGGTATTTTTTTTTTTTTAATATTAGTAGATATGTAGATATAACTGGACCCATTGAAAACGCTGGTAGCTCGCTAACCAGAAGGGCCATATTCTTCTCCAGCACAGGCTTACACCTGTGTAACTCCAGTGGAATTCTTCCCAGTTTTAGAGGTGCAAGTGAGAGGATAATAAGGCTTGGGGATTTTATGTAATCTTCTGTAATCAGCATGGCATCTGTAGCTGGCATCAAACCAAGAGCAGGTTTTTAAACAGTTCTTTTAAGCTCCTCCATGTTTTAAAAATATTTTAAAATGTGATTTGCTCCTGTGCATACTAACCAGCAAAGCCACGTTGGAGAGAAGCAAGCTGTCTGAGCAACTGTAGTTTTTGACCTTATTTTTTAATAAAAAAGCTCAACACAGATGGAGTCAGAAAGAGGCAACAACAACATTGTCTGGGAAGAATGAGACTAAACTATAGAGTCCAAGCCTTTAGTTAAGGCAATAATGGTAGAAGGATCAATTACAAGAGTAAGGAGCTCACTCAGGCATGTTTCAGCTGTACCAGCGTGCTAGGCTCGGTAGTTCTGTGGCTTCTGTGCAGGATTACAGTGACAGAGAGCAAGCAAGGAAAAGGAGAATGGAAAATGCATTCCTTTTCTCTGGAGCTATCTGATATTTAAGGTAATATTCTTTATGACCATAACCTCTGTGGACTTCAATGAAAATATATTCACATACATCAGCTGAGAAACTAAAGTATATAGCCACAGAAAGAATTAGCCACTCATAGGTGGTATAAGTGTCTACGTCAAAGGGAGCAATCCCCGAGGTTTCTATCTTAAAGCCTCAGGCACTCAGTGCCTATAGAGATTTAAACTATAGCTGGGAAAAAATCTGTGCATGTCAAGATTGCTGTTTATATCACACTAAGAATTTTTCTGTTGTCAAAGATAAGCAGTAGTAGTAAGCTGAGGTTCACAGTGGCCCACAAGGTAGATATATCTTGCCTACATCCTCTGTGAGGCAGGGCTTGGTACACAGGAGAGTGCGGTTTTAACTCTGCTAGTCAGGGCTGATGTAAAGTTCACAAACTTATATTTCAGCTTTGCTCACAAAACAAGGACTTACATTAACATACTGATTGATGTGTTGGGTAGCTGAGGCATTGATACACATTTTTGTTGCTTCTGATACTGATGTAGGAGACTGCGTCACAAGTGCTATTTTTCTCTCTGGTACAATTTTTCCCGGTCTGGCTCACCAGATGGTGTCAGAGAGAAAAAGCCTCCAATAGGTGCTGGCCTTTAAATTTGGTTTCCATAGGTAAATGTCCACTGTTTGTACACTTTCACAGGTGCTTCTAAAGATTAAGGAACCTAGCTAACTAGAAAAAAGGAGGCTTTTAGTTCTTCAATTAATTGTACCTGTTGGATAAACTACAGAAACACCCTCAGGAGGAGGGAACTTGGGACTTCTTCAGCCTGTGCAATTATCCTAAGTGGTAGGCTTAACTGTCATGCATCTCACATTCCTTCTCTCTGTCCTAGCACCTTTTCAATTCTTTTCGGAAGAGTGGAACACACTCCGCAGGGGTGTTGGCATTACTTCTTTTGTTGGACCCGATGCCTTCCCTGGGTGCATGGAAACCCATTTCCAGGTGAAATCTGGGCACATGTCTTTTGTACACAGCCCTTCATATAGTCATAAGGGAGGTGTGGCCTTGCCAGGGAGGTTCTTGAATGGATGCTAAGAGGCCAGAATCCTGGACCACCCCATATCATATGTAACTTTGTGGAACTAGGCATAAACCTTGACCACTTGAACCCAAGAGGAGCAGATTTAGGTCTGTAGGTCCCTCCACTAAGCAAAACCAAAAAGATTGGAACACACCAACTACATAATAACCTTACTGACAACAGCATGTTGGCTCTTGAATTCATCAGTGAAGTGTCTGTTGTGCTGTATCCCATGGCCTTTGTTCCACAGCATGCCCTACAACTGAAGGTGAAAAGTAGAATCACTTCAGATCATTGCTTCATTATCACATTCCACATCATTTTGTTGAGAATCAAATGCCATATCTCAATCCTGATTGGAACAAAGAAGAGAGAGGAAATGAAAAACTGAAGCTTGCACAGTGATAATACGCATACACTTAGAAGATTTCCCTGAATTGGGGGAAATTAATCATCTTAACACAGCAATCTACCGATTATGTAGATTTGTGTATATGCTATTGAAAGAGATCAGCTCAGATCATCTCCATTAAGCCATCTTGAGTTTCTCCAGTAGCACACAGTGGTCCAAATGATGTTTGGTGATGCGCTATTTAGGAAGGTTCAAGTCATATCATGTTGGTATACTTGCTTCTATACTGCTCACATTTAGTCAAATGTAATTGGGTTTGAAGGTTGTAATAGGAGTATGCTTGGACTCTAATCTTAGTTCTTAATAGCTACTGATACCTTTTCCTGTTCCTGCTTGAAACATACTGAGTCAAAGACTGGGGGAAGCAAGAGATATTAATGTCTCTTGCATTGCCTCTACAAGTTCCTAGCCTCAAGCCTGTGGTTTGTTGTAATTATTGAATGGTTGCACCATTTTGCTCCCATCTCAGGCTTCCCCCACCACATATAAGGCTTAAAATACAAACACAGGGGAATTAAAATGTTGTGGCTTCTCTTATGTTAAGTTACATTAGGTCACCCATATGGTATGATATATATTTAATTACCACTTTAATATATACCTACGTACAAATATTGTATGGCTTGGGCATGCTGGTGTCATAAGATGATAGAATATAGAAATAAGCAGATTGTGATCTGCCAAGTTATAAGAATTATTGGTATATACATTCAGTATATAATGGTTCATAATTTGTGAATGGGTTAGCAAAAATCATTTATATAGGGCGTCCAAACCAGCAGTGACAATTTTAGAGTACTATATTCTGTATGTGGCATATGCCAAGTGATTGTCAGACATGATACCAAAATATTTTTGTGGCTGCTATTAGTTTTGTTTCCACTATTGAGACTATTTCTTCTATTTCTGCCTGTAACACCAGCACTTCATAAATTGCAGTCTAACAGGGATTTGAAAGTGTGGAACTGATTTAATTAAGACATTTGGGATGACTTGAAATTCATGATGAATTCCAGATAAGTCATTGCTGCTTTATAACCCACTGCAAATACTTAGAAATCAGCGACTTCTAGATCATGAAAGATCATGAGTGACCAAGTTTTAAACTGATCTTCAGAAAGTGAACATGACCAGTGTTGCATTTCAGAGGTGTAGCATAGTCCTTTTTACAGAATGCAGGCAATTTACTGATAACAGCTCAGCAAAAACATCTTTGCAGCATTAGAAATTTCAATTCCTGGCACATGGAGCAAAGTCTAGATTTTTTGAGATTGCTCAGTTGGTGCCACTGGTGCTACCTGGAGCTTTATGGCACTTACAGCACTGCATGGTGGCTCACCTGACAATGAAACATGTTTCTTGTTGAAATGATGTGTGGGTTCACAGCAGATGAATCAAGAAAGTTGATGGGCTCACTGGCAAAAGCCTCTGAAAATCAATGAGAGGTTTACTGTTGCCTTCAAAAGACTTTAGATCAGGTTTATATAGAGATCTTCTGGTATATGAATGTTACATGGCTGATCCCTCTGAGAGAGAAAGAGCTATAGTAAGCACGCAAAATCCTGATTCCTTAGCTCCTGTAAGTAATCTAAATGCCTATATTTAATTTAATTTATACTGTTTCCCAATACAGGGGCACAAATAAAAAGCTAGATAATCTCCAGAGTCGCGATCAATTTTAGAACAACAAAGCCTGTTTATTTTACCATCGTACCTGTTAAAGATGTATGGATTACATTTTTAGCTAAGAATGTTAAGAAATTAGAAATTAATTACACTTTTATATATATTAACTATGTTATATAAAGTTGTCCTATGAAAGGAACAGAGCTGTTAGTTAAATGAACACACTTTTTTTGCAAACCAAGATAGATTTGAAATGTGCAATGGTATACTTTCCAGAACATGTATGCTATGGAGTAAACCTCTTGCAGCAAGAGGATGAATATGTTGTAAGCTTCCTTATTTAAAATACTGCTGTATATAATCCGAGGCATATAAAACTATAGTATGTTTCCTTATGTAGAGACATACAATCAAACAAGAACAAATCTGCCAGCAACTGCTTCATACTGTGTTGTGCTTTGATAGCGAAGGAAAGCCAAGTTTCTAGCCTGGGTCTAGCCTGACTCAGGCCATAACTTGTGAGTCCTGCTATTCTAACCCTTTCTCTTGATCTGCTTTTCAGCATGTCTTAGAGTACACAGCTCAAAGCAGCAGGGGAGTTTCTTAGCAAAGGGCCACCCACTTGCATATTATTCCTTCCTTGCCTGTGACATGACACAAGAACAAAGTAGACATTAACCGCTACATTAAACCCAGAAGGAAAGTAATCAGTAACCTGTTATTCCCTTAATAAAGGGAAACACATGCAGTGTGAAATCCAGAAGACTAATCAATAGCCCCAGACAATGCAATGTGCCAAACAAATTGCAAATCAATTAGAATCCTTGTTTTCTTTGAAATGGTTCACTATACCTAAAGCAATTACTCGTTCATTAGACCTAATTTAACAGCATGACTGCCCTAGCAACAACTGGCAGCGTCTGGCTATCAAATGGAAGAATGGCAGCTTATTTCTGTCTGTCTGTGAGTCTAACGCCAATCAAAAAAAAATTGAATTCCTTTATATAAGACAACTTTTCATTAATGGGTAAAATATTTTCTGTGAAGGAAGAATCAAGTATCCTATTTGATTTGGTCGAGTTTGGTTTTATTAACTACATAAGGGAATTGATGTAGACTTTATATGGAGAAATTCTGTTCTTTAAATGTTTCAGTAAGTTGTGATACTAAGATATGCAAGAAGGAGGGGAAGTTTTACATCTCCTTCAATAAAGCCTTTGGGATTTGAAAAAAAAGTAAGTTCTATATATCTTTGCATCAGCTGCCTGTTTACCACAATTGAAATGGTACAATAAGATTAGCATGGTCCGGCACAGGATGACACAGATTCGTCAAATGGTCCATAATCCCTTTGATGGGCTCAGAGGGCTTTCAGTGTTTGATACAAACCCTCCCTATTGTCTTCCCTTGGCATTGGATCAGGCCCCTAATACCCTAACTACAGGTTTAAAGTGATGTTTTTGTATTTTGTTTCCTGCTCTATTCAGTGATATGGTAATAGCATAGCCATATGGGCCTTATGAGATTTTGAAAAATATAGGTAAGTTTTTAATATACATTCCTTTCCCTCCCTGTAAATCTCATGCTCACGAAACCAACTTTTTCCTGTGTCTCTTTTGTGGTGCCTGACGATCTTGGATGAAAGGGAGTACCTGGAATGGGGTCAGCTGGCAGGAGGCCTCCTCCTGGAGGGGGGACTGGCTGCCTTGCCATGCTTACAGCATAGGTATTTCTTGCCCTTAAAGGCAAATAGGAATGTTACACACCTTTAGTGGTTAGTATCAGGGTTGTTTCCAGGACCTAAAGCAAGTTCCAGGGCTATCTGGAGCTTTCTCCTTTTTAGTATTACTGGGGCAAGGTACTGCGCTGTCAGGTACTCCGGGGTTAAGATACTGCACTGACAGTCTGTCCGGGATTAAATCCACCACAATTCGGGCCTGTAAACTTTAACTACAGGGGAAAAAATAAAAGGAAATGCTTGCCTAGAGGGTTATTTTTAATGGCCATGATTTGAAACCCTTGTATTGTTTATTGACCTTTAAAGACGTGACATTCTTCTGTAAAGATCCTTGTGAACTCTTCAGTGTATATACATGTGCATATATAAAAATATCCATAGCCTAAATATATATACAACCTAAATATATATATAGCCTATACACATATAGCCTATATATATATGTATATATTTATAGTCTCAGTTGGAGTATATTTTTATATTAATTGAAGTAATTTCTGATTTCCAGCAGATTAAAAAACCCTTCAAAATTATTTTAGAAAGCCTTTAAACATTTTTTAGGGCTATATTTAGTGTCAAGTTGATTTAATTACTTTTAGAACAGCTGCTGTTACAGGGAGTTGGAGCTGTTAAAAGTGACCGTAAGTATTTATCTAAAGATGTTCAACTTCAGTGTTCAGTCTTTCCAGGCCTGCTAGACTTTTATCCTCCTGGGTCTTGCCATCCTTTGTGGTGGTGTAATACTCTCCCCCACAGCACAGAGGATTAGCGAGATGGTATTTTAATTTTGAGAGGAGAATATTTTTCTGGAAGTTTGTCTCTTTTCTGTGGCAATCAAGGGCTGCTCAGGAGATGGAAATGTAAGAGATAAGTGCAATAATCATAGAAGCATAATAAATGATCACAGTTCCATATTTTACCATATATACCTTGTCTGCATCTGCATGTATATGCATATTTGATGTTTTGCTGTAAATTCAGAGATGACTCACCATTCTTCACATCTTACACAAAGCTAAAGTAGCTGATCTTTGCCTACTGGAATTTAATCTGGCATTACAGACCAAGCAATGCTCAGGGCTGCATCTTGGCTAGCAGACTACAGGTACTGAGATTCTGTCTGAAAGACTTTGGACCACTGAATCCAAGTATTCCTGAACCTTCTGGCCCTTTTGCAGGCTAGTCTTTTCCCTGGAGTACAGGCTAAGGAGCCATGAAAGGCACCATAAAATCAATAAAACGTGTCATTAAATTTTTTTCTGATGTTTTAATATAGACCTTACAGTTCACATATGTTATCCAGTACTGAGCAGATGCTTAGCTTTTTAAGAGGGTAAGAAATCTGAAATCACTTTATAACCCAAATGGTCTCCAATTGAAGTTCACAATAATCTCCTGCAGTGGCTCTGCCAACATTTAGAGTTCACTAAGAATTATTTTTAACACTTTACTACACATACATCAATAGCTGAAATATGTTATTAAGTGTGACTGAACAATTGTTAAAATTAGTTGGAAGCACTTAGCTAGAAATGCTACCTTTTGACTGTTAGAGCAAGTGCCGTGAGGCACCTTGAACTTAATAAGGAACATGAAATTAACTACAAATTACCTATTAACTTCTGTCCTTAACATATTCAATAAAGTAGGACAGCTGTTCATGCACTCACTTGGATGGAAAACTTGAGCATGTGTTCATGTCCATTCTATTTTAGTAAAACAAAAGTAGCCACTAAGCAATAGGCCTGTTGTTCATATGCTTATATCTCCTTACAGTCTATATGAATTAAGATTATGTAGCAGCATTCTGTGGTGCAGGTATGGCAATCTGAAACGTGTCCTAAACTGGATATAATTTTTTTTTTTTTTTGCCAGCATCTGAAACACAACAGAATCTGAAACTAGCCAAAGGACATTTTAACACTTGTAACTGAGCTATAATCTTTATGTGGCTGTTGTGAAATAACTAAACTTGACCCACAATAAATTGTGCCTTTTTGCTTTGTGGGATCCCTTGCAGGTGATCTCCTTATGTTTTTTTACATTTATGGGATTTAATAGATTTATTAGGTTCTAGAACTGATCTGAATTGGAACTGGAGTCATCTGTACATAGCTCCATCACTTTCTTAATTTTGTACAGATAATGTCCAAGTGTTGATTTATTGCAAAGCTGAACACATACTAGAAGCCATCTTGAGGTAAAGAAAGAGATTATCTGCCAACTGTCTCTACACCATAGCATCCGGTTGAGGGTCCTGTTTTTTGGCAGGACTACTCCCGAGTTCCTTTGCCAGCCAGGCCAGGACCTGGCTGGTGGGAAACACCACAAGAACCAAGTGTGGATCAGAGAAACCCACCCTGTATCGACCTTGTGGGGATGCTTCTGCATGCCGTGCCCTGACACCTAGTGGATCACATAAAGACCTTTCAAAAACGGCTGAGCAGATGACACTTTGGAGTCTCGGTACTTTGCATGTGAGGGCGGAGGCATATATTGGTACAGGTGATGAACATACCAGATGTAGAAAGCACCCCCACACAGACATTAAGGATCATTATTGCTCTTTCTAATTCTTTTAACAACATATGAGTCCCATTTGACAAACTTGAGTAGAAATCAATAGTTTTTGCTCTGCAGTTATACCTGTGTCATTAAGGGCTGTGACAGACAAGATGAAATAACTGCAGTATTTTTAGAGTTGTTGCTTCAAGTTCTCTGGGATATACCTATAGGATGGTTTGCTACTCCAGTTCCCGTGTCAGAGGTAAATACCCCTTTAGCAGATGTATCAGAGCAGGATATGTATTTGTGCTCAGTCCATCAAGCGAATTACTCAGCATCTCAGGTTAGAACATCCATGAACTATACGTTATTTCTAAAGACAAGATTCATTCCATCATACTTCAGCTGCCTAAAGGTGAAGCCCTGAGCTGCCAGTCATGTAGGGTCCTTTTGCATCTACTGAACAGAGATGAGGAATTCCAGAGACTTATCTCAACAGAGATAATTGAGCCCCACACTGTGCAAACTGTGCTTTGAATATTTAGCTTGGTAGCTGATAACACTCATGATATTCACAGATTATCCGTACATGTCTGATATATAATATCCAGTTAGGCTCAAACATTTGATATTTGACATATTAGACTACAGCTTCCCTTGAAAGGTTGTGTTCAGAATTAATTTTTTTTTTTTTTTGGTAAGAACATGGCTGGGAGGATACCACTGGAATATTTCTTCCAAAATGAACATTTTCTTTAAGGGATTAACAGTAGTTAAGGACTATTGCATTGCCAACACTACTTTAAAATAACAATGCATTTGTCATCTTCGGCTGACTCTTATGTGTATAGTTAAAGACAACTCAGTATCAACAGCAAAACATCACTTTTCTCATTTGTATTTGGAAATGCAGGAAATCCAAGTGCACATAGATGGCAATTGGATTTCTTTGTTTCCTGTTTATTACAAGGGTAATAGGGCGGGAAGGGATCTCAAGATGTCATCACATTGATCTTCCAGCCCCAAGGCAGAATCGACTGTATCTTGAAGTTGATTAGGGGAGGAAATGTAATCTGTGTTTTGTGTTCTGGTAATTAAGCATTTTATAAAGATGTGGCTGTGGCTAATCTGAAGAATGACTATGCATATACATATGTACGCTGTGATGAGGCATCTCTCTATGCAAGAAAGAACTGGTCCTAATAGAGCTGCACATTTCAGTCAATGCATGCCTAACAGTTATATTGATAATGTGTGAGTCAAAAGGGGATGGATTCATCCTCTCATAGTGGTGCTGGTTCAATAGTGAAAAAAACTTACTTCAGTGTCTCAATGAACAAATGTAAAGAAGAATCCAGAGGGACAGAATAAAGAGCATTCAGAAAGGGACTCTCTTTAACACTTTCCATATAATTCTACTCTTTATAAAAGGCTGTTTCCAGGCTGTTGAAAGGGCTTCTTCCAGGCTATTGACAGGGTGATGACAATCACCCAAATTGTCCTGTTGAACTAATTCCCTACACTGAAACTATTTATTATTTCCTAGTATGCAATTGTGTCTTGAATAGCAAAAAGTTCATATTTTTTCAAAGCTTTGAAGGCATGATTCCTCTTATCTCTGTTGGAATCTATATTATAGCCAGTATCATAGTGAGGCCATTCTCTGTCATCTTGGAAAGGTCATGGAGATCAGGGGGAGGTCTGTGGTGACTAGAGAAGGGCAAATGCTGCACCCATCTTCAAAACAGGCCAAAGGGGCAATCTGGGAAAGTACAGGCCTTATTTCAGTCTCCAGGATAATCACAGAATGAGTCCTCCTTGAATGAATTTATAGGTGTATGAAGAAGATGGTGATTGGAAAGTCAGCAGATAAAATCATGCTTTTCCCGATTGCTTTTTATGGTGAAATGACTAGATCTGTGGATGAGGGGAGTGCAGTGGATGTCATTCACCTTGGTTTTAGCAAGGCTTTGGAGAGTCCCCAAAATATTCTTGTATCCAGTGTGGGGTGTTATGGTCTAGATTGTTGGACGAATGGGTGAGTAAATAACTGCTTGGATGACCAGGCTCAGAAGGTAGTGATTAATGATTTGTGCTCTACCAGGAGGCTGGTAACAAATGGAGCACTACAGGGATCTATCATGAGACCTGTCCTGTTAACAACCTCTGTCAACGATCTGTGGGAGATGGCACAGTGCAATCTCATCAGGCGAAAGGTGACACCTTAACTGGTGATACCAGTTGGTGCGCTCAAGGGCAGGGCTGCCACCCGAAGGGACCCAAGATGGGCTGGAGGAACAGGCCAGTGGGAACTGAATTACAAAATTCAACAAGGACAAACGCAAAGTCCTGCCCCTGGGAAGGAAGAGCCCCTCGCAGCAGCACAGGCTGGGGGCTGTTAAGCTGGAGAGCAGCTGGTGGTCTTGGTGGGCAGTGAGCTCTATGAACCTGCAGTGTGCTCCTGCACAAGAGCATCCAGGGCAATTGTACCAGGAACGCAGGCAGTAGACCAAGGACAGTGATTATCCCCCTCTACTCAGCCCCAGGAGACCACATCTGGATACTTTGTCCAGTTGTGGGTGCAGCAGTAACAAGAAAGGTAATGATCAGCCAGAGGGAGTTCAGCAAAGTACCATCGGGATGGTCAGGGGTTGGAGCGCTTGCCCTGTAAGGAGGGACTGTGGGGCTGCATCTTGTTCAACCTGGATAAGAAGCAGCTTCAGGGGAATCTAACAGCAGCCCCCTAGTACCTGCAGAGTGGGCATTGCTTCTCTGGACTGCCCTACCAGCCTTACCTCAATAGCCTCTGGCTTCAGCTTTGGGAAGGACAGCTGTCAGTCATGATGGTGGCACTGGGAGGGTCATTCAGCTCAGTATAGAGGAGGTGGTATTTGGGTAGCGCTGCCACAGAACAGGAGCAATATTCTGTAGCAAAAGCAATTGATGGAACAGATCTGATTAAAAAAAAAAAAAAAAAAGACAGGAAAAGAGAAAGAAGATACTGATCGGTGATTAAACAAGCATTTTAGAATAAAAAAATACGTATTTTGAATTAACAAGCAATGAAGAAAATTTTGAACTAGTACACAGGGAGTTTCTGGACTTGATGTCCAGAAACATCAAGGTAAATTAACTCATAACAAATCCAGAGTAGTCACCAATTTAGGACATTGTAAACCCTCACTTGGAAGACTTCAAATGTGTTTGTCTCCATTTTTATTTATTTTAAATTTTCCCCTGAACTGCAACCAATAGAAGTTAAGGGTACTTAGTAATTCACAGAAGGTACTGAACAATCTGAAGGACTGGCACAGCTGTAAACTGTCTAAGAGACTTCGGGCATCTGGGCAAAGATTCCTATTTGAACATTTCTCAAAGGTCTCTTGCCCAGGGCAGGAATAATTTAAATGCTCTGGAAGCTTATAATCCATATTTCAACTATACACAATATGACCATACACCATAAAAAAATACATTGTAAAAAATAGTACAAATTGTTGAGACCAAAGTAAGATCATATTTTATTTTGTGTTTGTGATGTTTCCAGAATATCTGAGTCCTAAATTCCTACTTGGCGTCCTCATTGTTATTGCAATAAAAAAAATAACAATATAAGGCAATTAACTCCAGATACCCGAATAAGAAGTGAACAGTACTTTCAAACTAATTAGAATAATTCAAACTAATACAGATTACATCTGCTAACCACAGATAAAAATACTTGGCAAGAGTCTACTCATATAAATAAAAATCAGTTTAGAACAGTTGTTACATTTTATATGCTTATTAGTAAATAATTTTACTGTTTTCACAAAAATGTGTGTGACTACACACAAGTGTATGAGTAAATGATCTGCCCTAATGAGGTACCTCAATGCAGCTGAACAGATTACAACTTTCTGTTCCTAAAGGTTGTGCATTTGCATTTCCAAAATCTAAGCATGTTTGTTATTAACAAATTATTAAATGTTTTACAAAAGTGATTTTTTAAATATATGTTCAGGCTTTGAGTGCACCTAACATTTTTGCAAAATGGCGCACAGAGAAATTCAGGCAAGCAACTGCTGTGCCACTGTGTTTAAAAATGTAGTTCTATCAGTGGTTATTAATGAGCAAGCTTATTACAAGTGTTTTTACTTGGGTTTTTTTTTTTTTTGATTTTCCTGTACCAGTAACATTACATGAAAAACCTAAAATCACTGTGGAAAATTCAGGGTGATTTAGGACATGTGTCTTGTAGCAGACCATGACTTTCAAGGATCACTCTATGCATTGAAAAGAAGGGAAAGTTCAGCTTGACTATTATAGTGAAAATTAAGAAGGAGAGAAGCTGTAACATTTTTATGAAGATGGAAACAATGAGGTTTTATGTATATGAATCATTATTTGTTTCCCTCTGAAGGGAATTATTCAAATTGGCCACTAGCTTTAAGAAAAAAAAGAAGCACACCCCCCCCCACCCCCCCCGTAACACTAATAGAATAGCAAACTTAAAGAAATTGTCTCTCATTATAATTCTTCACATATTGCCAAGATCAGTCAGTCAATATTTATGACTGATAGCATTTATGGCACTTTTCAAAATGCTTTAAATGGCTTTTTCTACCAAGAGGCTCACCAAAAATTAAGGGGATATTCTCGATGTGATATATTTCCCTTTAGTACAGCACATGCTTTAGAGACCTGATTACTGGTAAAGCACAGATAAAAGCTATAACAGAATGGTGGTCAAACAAGTGGAGCCTATAAAGTATGCACTCCTCTTTTGTTTGCTGCTACACAAAAAGTGAATAGAGAAGCCCTTTTGCAAACTTGCAGAGGACCAACTTTTTCCCTACCCCCCACTCCTGGGAATAAGCCATTTTAATTATTGAAGTTTTTTTGTTTAATCTTCCACCAAGTAATATGAATATTTTATACAACACTGATGAATGCTTAACTAATACAGTTCTTCATACAAATGCAAACTTCCTTTTTACTGGCCTCTGGTGACTATGCATCTAGTGCCAGAGTGGCATCATTCAGCTCCAGTTGCTATAGCATTTTCAAGAACCTCTCTGTTCTTGTCATAAATTATCTTTAAGTGAAAAAAGCTCCAAGGAGGTCTGCAGCAAACTGTATCAAATAATGAATTTCTAAGCTGTGGTAGAAAACACTCATCTTACTTATATTCTTCTACCATCGATTGTTTAGTGACCCTTCTTTGGGATACAGATGAGCATAACCCTGAAAAATGTTTGTGTTGTCTTTCTCTTGCTGGCAGCCTGCAGCCTGCATGATCTAATAAATATTGGCAGGACCAAATGAAATAATATAGAAGAGCTTCTCTTCTTTAAAGTCCATAGACCAAGAGACTCTTGTCACTTGTTAATATCTCCATCAAACAGTGAAGTGTTAACATATGTGATACGACCACGCAATCAAGTAAGGACCGATTTGTTGACTAATTAAACCAACACAACAAGCTCTTTAGCACCTACAAGTGACAAGTTTAGAGCAGGCAAGTGGAAACTCTCAATTGAGTCCCCTTTTATGAGACTATCATGCCAAATTCAATTCTGACTGAGTAGTATTTGAATGTACTTGACTTCCACTATGTGCTGACATGCTTACAATAATTCATCATGTGTGACAATAGCCCAATATTAGAGATTTATGATATATACAAAACAGTTACAAATGAAATGTAGCCCTAACATGTGTCTGCTTTACTTATCCACAGCCTATTGATATTATAATTAATGGTCAATTACTTAGGGATAGAGAATAGAAAATAGTCATTACCAGTTTCAGTCATCATCTGTTTTTGGCAAATTCTGGAAGTAAATGAAACCATTTTCATAGTGTTTGGCGGTTGCTGGAGAGTACACTGTTGCTCACTGCAAGAAGAATGGGTTTGCTATCTGTTCTGCAGTTGAAGAGTTATTTTTGGAACATAATATTTATTTTATTATTATCATAATGTAGGTAAGTTTTAAAAAGTGTATCTGGGAAGAAGAAAATCTAGTAAATACTGTGTATGAATATTTTGCAAAGATTTCTAGCACTGGCCAATTTTACGTGCAGATACAGACACAAAGCCAACCCCCAAAGCAATTTAAAAAATGTAAACTCAAATTAATTTCATAGGAAAAAGGAAAAGCATGAAAGTGAGCACTTTCTGTTAATCTTTCATAGTTTTAGATCCTGCCTTAATATTGACAAGATAGATGACTTGTGAGTCTAATAGTCCAGTTTAAGGGGGATTTCAAGCTACTGGGAAAAAGGCATGTGAATCACTTGTAGGTCGCTGATTGTGCAAATGATTATGAATACTTTCCTTTTAAATTTGAATAGTTGCACTGAAATCAGTGGGGCTATTCATATACTGAAAATTATGAATATATATATATGTGTGTTGCATTATGTGGACCCTTGATTTTAACAAGCAGCAAACAAAAGCTCAGACCCTTCCAGGTTCTTGGAGAGTTCATTCCAAAGTTCAGCCTATTCCTTGCTAAGCTTTCAGCCCCGAGGGAACACGGAGGCTTTCCACATTCAGGGGAGAGTCAGATGCCGAGGAAAGTATTTTCAGGGATCAACCAGACAGCGGGCACTTTCCTAAGCTCCCAAGAGCACAGTGTGAAGAGGCACTTTCCTGGCTCACCTGTTGAATCCAGGTAGTGGCCAGAGAAAAAACTTCCCTTAGCTCAGGATCCTCAACGATCAGTCTTTGCTGGAGTTAGGCTACAAAGATGAAGTACCCTCAGGGATCTGGTCTAGAGGAAACCTCATCCTCTTCAACACAATTTGACAATTGCTCAAGCAAGGAAATGAGGTCAGGAATAAAAAGAAGGAACAAGCAGAAGTAACTTGACTAGTGTCTCCATTTCAAAGACATATTTAACCACTGACCTGGCATGGAGGGCACCATTTAAACAGGTGGTTGTAGTAACACAAGAATGATAGAGGCAGTCTGTTGGTTTGGGTGTTGGCATGCCTTTGCTTGAAAGAAAAGGGGAAGAATGAGAAATAACCTTGGATTTATATTGAGCAAATTGCTCTGATTGTTAATTTCAGCACCGATGTTTGCATAGTGCTTTGACATCATCAGTTGGAAGAACTGCAGAATAATTTTTTCTGCTTCAAAAGTCAGCAGTGACAAAAGGAGTTATCAACAGCAGGGGATAGTAATTATAGAGATCCCTTTTATATGTTACTGCTAAGTGCCTCTTACCAACCAAACTTTTAATATCAATTTTTTAATGTCTTTAAGAGCATAACATTTTGTCCCTAGATGGAAGTGTATTTTTTTTTTTTTAGTATTCCAAATTTACTTTAAAATTATATCCAAATAAATAAATATCCCTAATTCATTAAACATATAAAAATAAATTATCAGAATTTTGTATAATAATGATCTGGAATCTAGATAAGTACATTTTATTTCAGAAGTACAATCATTTGTAGTTGGAAAAGAAAAGCTCTGATTCAGTTCTCAGTGATACTGGTGCAAACAGAGAGCAATAATACAACACTGAGCTCATGTAATTTAACTCCAGGTTTAACATACAAATTCATTTAGATATTTTATTGCCTAAAAGCCTAAAACCATTAAATAAAAATGCAATTATTTTAGTAACCTTAAAGGAGACGAGATCTTACAGACTTGTGTTGACATCAGCATCTCCAGAGGAATCAATGCAATTTCAACAAAAGAATTGTATCACATTGAGTTGTTTCATATAATGCCATTGAAATGAAGGAGGTTCACAAAGGGTTGATTAAATTTAAGTGGAAGAAACACAATGTGCAAAATTCATCGCTGGTGTAATTCTGTTGTCTCCTGCAGTTCCACCGTCAATGGATAGGGCCCATGACAGTCTGCGATTTTTCTGCACTTTGGCAACTGAATTAGCAGAATTAAAATCCTTCAAACTGTAAAAAAACCCAATAACCAAAAATCCAATCTCCACCCCCATATTATAAAAACCAAACTGAATTAAAGAAAAATACACTGAAAGAATGTTAAGAATTTGATTTGCTACGACAAGAGCATATAAAGAGGAAGCTGCATCATTAACGTGCACTGTGGTCAATATCGATCTCGTATTTGATTGAAACAAAAGTGTTTCAAATCAGTCTAAGGATACCATGTGTGTGATAGAACGACTGATATTACCGAGGCAAATCTACCACCTTCTTTCGTTTTCTTCCACTTAGGGAACAAGAGAGCAGGAGTCCATGACAGACTTTTAACCAAATTCTTAAAACCGATCTCAAAGACTATTTCTAAAAGATATTGAAGTCAGCAGGAACTACAGATAGTCATTATCTCACAGGGCTAGGCATTTTATTTCTTTTCACAATTTATCATGTGTAAGGCCTATCAGTTGCAGAAGCAATTGAACAAATGGATCAGTAAAGAATATCTAACTACACTCTACAGGATTTATGTCTACAATGCACATGTACATCTAATAAGTGAAGCTATTTTGAAATGCAGCTAATACTAGAGCTTATCGCACCAGCCTGTATTTATTATGAAACCGAGTATACCTTTTGCCCTCCAAGGTACCTCAGAATTGTTCAAAGTTATATTTCTAAAGGGACTTGCCCACTACTGAAATTAATCTAACCTACATCTTCCTATCTCATACAAAAGGAGTAACCTACTTTTATTGGGATGGTGTTTGCATACTAACTCCATCAACATGGTTTCAGTAATCATACAAATAGCTGCATTCAGATATTTATTCATTTAGACGCTGTAATTGGGAGGCCAGAAAAGCTTCTAAAAGGAGAGGTAAGATACTAGGAAAATGTACCTTGGACTTCTTTTACATCAAAGTCAGCAGATTTCTCAGTTTGTAGATATCTTATTAGATTTGAATGTAAAAGCCTCAGAGAAGGAAAGAATTCTGTGACTATCAGAATTAGGAAACCTGATTCTGTGCTCTCTCTCCTGTGTTAGCTTTGCTGTCTTGTGGCTTGATGGCTGATGTTGTACCACAATCTTACTGGCAATGAGAACACTAATTTTGAACCCCTGCCCAGCTGCCTACTTTCATGTATCCCCTATTCAGCTTGACTCTGACATCTCTCCTTTAAGAATTCCAACCTTTCTGTGTAATTGCATTGAAATTAGACTACATATTGAGGAATTACTAAGGGGAGTGAGGAGCAGCAGGAGGATAGGCAGAGCAATTACACAACCCTTTCTCCCCTTTAGAAAAAAAGCTAGGAAACCCCCATATTATTTGGACTTCCATGACCTCAAAAAGTCCATTTCTTTCCCTGTTAAGTAATACAGTTGAATCGGTATTGGCTATTTTAGGATTATTTTCATTCCAATGTTTAAAAAGGATGAAATGTTAGAGGAATTATTTTCAGTATGCCACTCAGAACTCTGTGTCCTGTGGAGTGGAAAAGTTGCAAGACTGGAGCGCATACAGGATGTCTTCTAGTATTTGTGTTTGAGGGTTTCCTGGAATTTTGCATTTAAGTTAAGACTTTTTGTGTTCTTGGGATAATCTCAGGACAGCTGTCAATGAGGAATGAAGAACTGTATCAACAGGATCATGGCTGAAAGGGTATACTAGGCCATTAGGCCATGATTTTGCAAGTACAATGATCTTTACCATTAAGAGAACATTTGAGTATGATCACATCTGTATTTGTCAAGTTTAATCAGAGCAAGCTCATGTTAGATCTGGACCAGACTTTGTACTCCCAACTTGACTCAAAAGTATTGCATAGTCTGTTTTATTTGCACTCTGTATAAAACCCCAAAATATGCCAAATACTGGATTTTTCATGCTATTTTAAATACATAGTGCCTTCTATTTGTAGATTTGCTTTATTCCATTTACACCAGTTTTGCACTTGTATAATATATCAATTTTAATGAAGTTGCACCTGGTTTCTGCTGATAAAGATTAATTTCTGACTGACTATGTTGGCAAACACAACCAGGAGCACCTACCACAAGTCAATAGGTAAAACTAAAGGCATTAGGTCAAAGTATTCATAATTTCTGTTACCTATAATATGCTGGTCTGAGGATGGGAACTTTTCACAGGCTGATTTATGAGCGTATTGGACAACTCTGCCTTGGAGAGTGGCAAGACCCACTAGAGGAATGTTAGCTGCCTAATTTTAATATGTCACCAACAACTCTGTCAGAGCCCTAAATATCTTGGATATCTGCTTACATTCCCACTTTGCTCCTTCTCTTCTCTTCCCCACATTCTTATTTTTCTTTATTACATTCCCACATGGCAGCACCAGACTTTGGTCAATCTGGAACAGTTTTTAAACTCAGGCCTGCATTCAGGACAAGGAAAGGGAGAAGAGATACGGTAACTCAGAATGACACACTTCAATAGCTCCAGTAAATTAACCTTCTCTTAATGAAGGTTGAATAGTGTTGATATGAACTGACTGAAATAGGTCTATACACAGATGGGCAGGTCCAGCAGTGCAGCATACTTTGGGCATTCAGACCACACAAGTGCTGTGCCCTTGGGCAATCTTCTGCACTATGGTATATATCCCTCAATGCCACCGGCATTCGTGGGCATGCTGTAGTGTGAAGTCTTGC
Source organism: Microhierax caerulescens (assembly GCA_035590215.1). Classification (NCBI taxonomy): domain Eukaryota; kingdom Metazoa; phylum Chordata; class Aves; order Falconiformes; family Falconidae; genus Microhierax; species Microhierax caerulescens. The sequence continues at coordinate 62,465,574 of JAVJGJ010000060.1, read as the reverse complement.
CTGCCTTGAAGTCAGAAGCAGAAACATGATTGACTTAAATGGTGGCTACAATCTCTTTCATTGGCTTAGATCTTCACTCATGGAGATCATAGAATCATTTAGGAGAAGACCTTGAAGACATAATCCACTGCAAGTCATGGGAGTCCTGTTGATTAGCGTGGAGTTTATGTAAATCGTGAATCTGGTCTAGTCATGTCAGCGGGCTACCTGCAATGCATTAAGCTAACTGTGCACAAAAGCTCTGAAGGAGTAGCACCTGGGAAGAAAAGTTCTGCAGAGATTAGACTTGGTCTTGATCTGCTTTAGTCCTTATTAAAACAACTGTTCAATGATTTAATTTAAATAAACAAAGTGATCACAGTAACTGTGGGTTCCAAACACCATGTCTGTGATAATCTCACCTCCTGAGGTGTCATCTCCATCACCCTGTTTGGGTTTATCACCTCCACAGGAGAGAAGGATAAAGATAGCATTTCAGACAGTGAACTTTAGATGTAGCCACGTGATCTTTTCTGCTTCATTATTACAGCAGCAGTAACCTTTGTGAGGAAGGCATGGAACATCTGTGTATGGTTACACCTTGCCACAGATCAGTGAGATTTGCCAGTGACAGCCCCCAGCACCTGCAGAGATGCTTCCTTCACTAAGCTCCAGCTCACTCCTGCACCTGAAAAATAAATAACATTCATGTAAATAACAACCAGAATGATATTTTATGAGCTGTGGTTTTGTATTTGTTTTGTTTTGATTAATAGGACCTTGAAATTGAATAGCAGAATTCCAGCAGCAAGTATTTTTTTTTTTTTTTAGTAGAGCTAAGCTCGAGTTTAAAACCTTTCACCTCTGGAATCCTAAGCTGAAATATTATTTATGTCACAACTGAAAATGAGTCCAGTGACAAGAACCTACTAGCATGTAGACTGAGATTACAAAGGCTTCCCTTTCTTCAGTAGGATTGTTGGTTTCTGTTTAAGCGAAGGCCAAGGGCTTGAATAGTAGGGATGTTTAAGCCCAGGACTCAGGTGCATTAGAATAACTGGAGGATACTCAGCAATTTCCATCTCTAAAAAATTATATTAGAGTTCATGAGACAAAGAAACCAATGTAGGACTCCAATCTACAAAACAATTAACATTCAGGCTTCTATACTGCAAAACACTTAAATATATGCTGCTACTGAGAGAAGAAATCTAAGATATTAATGTGAACTTAATTGCTCTTATCGTTTTTAATATATCTAGTTCTTACAGCACTGCCTTCCCATTTTGCAAATGAAAAGTGAGACAGAGCCTGGGGGATCCACTTCTGTAATCCACTTCTGTACATAACAGTAAGCAACTACGGTAGTTTAAGACATTGCTTGTCCCATCTGTTCTGCCTTCTCCTTTGCCAGAGGTTGCTGCCACCATTGTAGGAAGAGAGAGGTTTGAATCAAAAGTGTACTCATCCCCCAGCTGCTGCATTTCATATTCTAGTTTCAGCGCAAGCTTCAACACCCATGAAGTTAATACACAAAGCTGGGAACTAGAATGGCTGAGGTACAGCCACATATTCTTTTTGCCATTTTTGCTGCAGGGTTAGTTACCTGCAGGAGAGGGGTGAGGCACGGAGCTCATGGTGGTGATGTGTAAAACTGCCCCAGCAATATTTACCAAAATACTCTTGGAGCTTGAAGATCTAACTCTACAAAGGGACTACTATGACTCCCTCAAAACCCAGGATTATAATCCTTAAAAACCTTGTTTGTCTGTGAAGGTGCCTAAAATCCGCCTAATTTTTTTCTTTTTCTGGGTTAAAAGTGCTGGGATGCCCAGTATATCCATCTTGATAACTACTCCTTTATACCTAAGACTAATCAGCATCTACAAAGTGTTTCCCTTTCACGCCTGGATCTTATTCATATGGATCTCATAGATCTTGGATCAAGATCTAAGAACACTTATTGATGTCTGCATAAACATGGGCAGGAAAGAATACAGTGCCTTTCATAACATAAAGGAGTAGGCAGAGGATTTTTATATACTGTGGGAGACTTTTTTTTTATGTTATTTCCCAGCTGAAGGCTTAGAAAGTCTATCTCAAAGTACTGGAATACCATAGCTTGTTCTGGGTTTGGAGATCTCTGTCGTGCAGAGCTGTGGTGGATGGCCACCAGATGAAAGCAGCACATAAAAACACAGGGTGCAATTCTTAGCTCACTTGACAGGGCAACATGAACAGGGGAGAGAGACAAGTAGTAGGGTTTTAATACCTTGTCCGTTGACTATGTATTTCATACTAGGAATTTACTGAACAAAACAAGTGCATTTTGGGAATAGAGTTCTAGTGAATTTCCCAAAGTCACAAGGGAAATCTGTGCTGGCCCTCTGTAGCAAGTTTCCCAGCTCAGCTAATGCCCCAGCCACTGGGTTGTGTTTTCTTACTGTGCAAGATTTTTTACATCAAGACTTCAGTAACTTCAGTATTTCCCCAGAGCATGGCCATCATCTTCCACGATAAAGCTCTTAATTCCTGAAGTGTAGCTAGTAAAGAAGAAAACACCCAGCACTTTGTCAAATTAGTATCAGGACTGGCAGAAGACACAAACTGTCATCTCAGTCCTGCAAAGTTAGTTGTCCATCTGCAGGATTAGTGTGGTTAAATTCCCGTTCGTTGAGAATCAGTCTGCCCTAAGTGAAGATAAAGAAAAATAGGATTTCTTACTTTTAGGCAGAAAATTATAGAGTGAGCTGAAAGGAAGGGGTGCAATTTTGAGCAAGGCAAGGGGAACAAACCAACACAGTTTGTTCCATTCGAGAAAGTAATACCAAGACTATTTTTGGTATTTTGAGACCCTGCCTAAACTCATGTGGGAAGACTGCTGTATGCCTATGCATATGCATATTCCATTTGGCAACACACTCACTACGGCACGCAGCCACCTACTAAATAATAGAACTTAAAAATGGAAAATGGAACGACAGAAAAAGCTATTTCCAGGTATTTAATCAAAGGGAGGATCAGAGTACAAAGCTCAAGACAGGCCCAGCACACAACTCTGGCTGAACTGTCACTCTACAGCGGGTTTCAAACATCTGCATTACTTTGACTGAAATACCATGAATAATTTATAATAGAATAAAGAATTTAAGAAAAATAGATTTTTTTAAAAATTAATACCCCACAGTAATCACCTGGCTTCATGTTTATTAGTGAGGTTCTCTGGGGCAGAAAACATCATTGATTTTATGAACATTTGGGGAGGTTTCTTTTTAAAAATTAACATTTCAGCTTGATATTATTTTAGTATTTACCACTCGGTATTGTCTTAGATGTCATCTTGGCAAAGGGCTCCTAAACAACTGCCACTTTTAGCACTGCTGCCAAAAGGCCCCCTTTCACAATAAAGCATGCTGTGCTTTGGCAGGAAATCAATAAAGTGAAAATCTGTTCTCATCATCCATACATTTACCATCACAATCAACAATCAAAGGCAAGACCTGGGTTCTTTATCCACAGGCTCCAGCCTCCCAATTTTCTGCTATGAAAGGCAGCATAAATTAGAACCCTTGGTTCCTGTTAGCTGGGCTTAATGGGTATGATTTATGAACCATTAAATGAGGTTATGTAAATTGATCCTTAGCAGAATGCTAGCACACAGGTGACAGGTGCAGTACATTTGAATGATGAGTCCACAAGGGTTCTGTACAAATCAGATTTCAGTGACATTCAGTTTTAGGAAGGAGAAATATGTTGTCAACAAGGAAGTGATTTAAATAGTGCCCTGGGTTTGTCAGCAATTATGCTTTTCTTCTTAATTGCTGCAAACTATATAAATTCTAATAGGAAATAAATTACTGATTTACCAGTTAATGACAAGGGGGTATAGACAAGAATGGTTTAAACATTAAAAAAAAAATTTGCCTTGTGAGGCCATATTCAGTGATGATTTCATTTATGCTGTTAAAGTTAACAGATGCTTTAAAGTCACACGATAAACTTTGACATGAGCTAAGTTAAATTGTTTTTATTGCTAAGCTAAAGGGAACTGGTTTTGTGCTACAGCAATGGATGTGCTTAAAAGGATGAAATCATGTATTTACATAGAAATAAGGGTAAATTTTGCTTGTTATTTTTTGCCTTTTTTTTTTTTCTTGTGTGTCTTAATAACCTTTTAAAAAATCAGATCAAACTACATTGACTGGATTTAAAGTATTCTGGCTTACTCTGGCAAGATTTTTATACTAACAGTGAAAATGATCACATAGTGATCTGATGTTTGGCTCTTTTCTTTTCCACTGCTACCCAGAGTGACCACAAGGATTGACTGACTGCCTTATAATAAAGTATTGATAGGAAAATATGGGCTTGCTGTTGTAATACATTTAAATCAGTGCCATCACTGTTCAGGCTGCTTTGGTCTGGGTAGGAGGGCTCTTGGAGAAATAGATGTATTTGTGTGATATTTAAATTCTGCTTTTCCCTAGTCTGGTTAATAGCATGTTCCAACTAGTGGCCTGGCACACCTCTGTTTAATGAATGTTTGCGTCTTCATTTGGAATGAGATGAAATGAAGCAACAATAGGAATGAAATAGCATGGATAAGTCTGTATGTAACTCAAGGCTTCGAGGGCAGCAGTTCTGGAGGAAAGATTGTGCAGGAGGGTACTTGAAATACATAGGATAGTAGGACGATGTGAAAATACTTTCAGAGGCTTAGCCTGGACACCATGTTAGATCATTTTCATCTGTAGAAGAAAATACAGAAGATGAGGGGGAACCAGAAAACAACTCTACCAGTAAGCTCGGAAGCCTACTGAGATCTAAGGCAAACTGAAAAAACTCAAGATATTAACATGTGTCTGTCTATTTTTGCCAACATGTTCATTGGCTGTGTATTTCCTGTTGCTTTTTTTTTTTTCAAAATTCAGTGAAGTTTGTTCAAGCAACAAGCATCAGTTGCTAATTCAATTAGCCTCTCCTATTGTGTTTTACTTCAATGGAGATTCCCTTCAAGGTTCAGCTGCTTACTCATTGCATTGTTCTGCTCAATGCTCATATGTCGCTTGCTGCAATACTTCCCCTTTCACAGAAGCTGTCACTTTTATTTCTGTGAAGAGGATCAACAGGAGTGAGTCCAGAGTGTGTAGTGCTTTTGGGGGTGGAATACAAATTAAAAGGATTGCAAGATTGCAGTGTGGGTAATGCAGAAAAAGCATGATGCAGTTTCATTGCTGAGGAGATGAAGTACTGGGTTTTACTCAGGGTATTAAGGAAGAATTCCATAGCTTTCCTCGTATGACAAAGCTACTTCAAATGAATGCAAAAGACAAGCCCTCAAAAGATAAGGAAAACCTCACTGCGCTTGTCTATGTAAACCTTGTTTAGTATCTTCCATGACTGTATTACAAAACAGCCTTTGTCATACAGGATCTGCTGCTGCATTGGAAGGTCCTGCTGCTGTTTCACACCTAGAGAAGGGACTGTGTACCCAAAGACAAATCGGTTATTTTTAGAGATACTAGCCTGATCTAATCAAAGTTATCCTCTCCCAGCACACAACCTAAGCTTGCCTTAGTTTGTTATCTTTAAATCACCATTTCAACCATCACCCTATAACTCCAGTCACAAATAAAACTCTCAGATTCTTTCTCATGTGGCTGTGCCTCATTCAGTGTATGAGATGGTTGGTCTTCATGGCACGAGTTACTGCTGGATGTTTCTCTGTGCTCACCCTGCCTGCTGCATGTCCCATGCCTTAGTCCCTTGCTCTCTGACAGTGGCAAAAGCAGATGCTGCAGAAAGAATACAAGAAGAGGGGAGAAGATGTAGAGTACTTCTGAGCCCTTCTTCAGCCTCCAATCATTGTCCACTTAGAGAATTCCTGAGTTGGATGTGATTCCTCTTTGTTTATTAACTTCCAGTGGATTTGTCTTCCATACAATTGTCCCACCTTCTCTTGAACCCACATGAGCTTTAGCAAGACATTCCAGATGGCAGCTCTTCTCCTTTTGTTTGTTTTGAACCTGAACCTATGTGCAGATAAATCAAGTCTTAGGAAGGTGCATGACCAGTGGCTAAGCACTGGACTAGAATGAGGATTTTAGTTTCTGGCACCTCAGATTTTACATTTTAATACGAAACAGTTTCTGTATAAGGTACAGAGGCAGTCTGAACTATATGCTGAATATATCTCTATCTATATCTATATCATGAGGGACTGACTGAAATCCTGAACATCTTCTATAACATGCCCTATGAGGATTCCATGTGTATTCAGTTGACTTTCACTGACTGCAGGAGCATCATTCCAATAACTGGTTATTGTAAGAAAGGTGGCAGCATCTCCTCCTCTTTCTGCTGAAAACAGAAAGAAAATGGTGCCAACAACTGCATTTTGTAGATTTGTCTAATCAGCTGTGCTCTGAGAATGTCTGTTGGTATCCCAGGGAAACTGGGATTGGGACTTGGGGGTGAATCTGCTCGGATCTGTCAGAACTGGGCAGTTCTGGCCATGTAGAAGGGCCTATGTTTGCACCTGGGAGTGCCACAATTAGAAAGGAAGGTGCTTACAGAGATTTGCCACCACCACGGCTTGGTCACCTCCAGGAGCTGTCACAATTTTGACTTTGGGCAAGAATGGAGCTTGTGACATTTGCTGAAGGTGTCCAAAGGCATGTTTTACACTGCAGTGGATCTCAGTGCAAAGATCCCTGAGCTAGCCAATATTGCCTGAACTCGTACATCCACATAATGCAGAACAGCTTTATGTAGACTCAGCAGCTCAGGTCTGAAAGTAGCCTGGTTGTGCTGGTGCAATGCAGTGATGCAGAGAAGCCGAAACCTGTGAATTAACACTAGTGTAGCCACAGAAGCCAAATCCTGCAGACAGCCCTGAGGTCTTTGCATCATGATAGTGGGAGAAGCATCTGATTTAAGTCCCTTTTAGGTCTGGTTCTGAGTTCTTCAGGAATGCTAGGACCTATGCTGCTCCTTCTCTGGGGGTGACATACATTATCCCTCCTGTGTCCCAGATGGGCAAGCAAAAGGCAGGGAAAGTGCATCCCATGGGTACAGCCTGATGATCCAGGTTAGAGAATGTGGCAATGACTGCTTGGTGAAGCTCTCTTTGGACCAGATTTGGGGGTTTATTTTGAATAAAACAAGGCTAGAAAAGGGATTGATGCACATCCCTTCCTCATCACCCTCTGCAAATTCTCCAGTATAAAAGCACTTTGAAATTCTATAATGCAGACATAGGCACTGACCTTAAAGCCTAAATTGACAGTGACAGGTAAATCTGGGTGGCTGGTTTGAAGGGACAAGAACCTAATTTTGTTGTATATTAACTTCTCACAGCCCTTGATTTTCACAGTAGAGCTTCCAAGAGCTCTGAGATGCAGAGGTCAGAGCTTGGTACAACAGCAAAGCACAAACATATATTTGAAAAGTGAGGAAATATAAATAGTGGACTTTCATGGAAATAGTGGCTTGTGACTTCACAGCATCACACAGGAACTCCATGGCAGAATTTGGGACAAGAAACAGTTCATTAGGACAGTGTTTCTTTGCCTTAGTCATCAGGGCACTAGGGTGTCCCTTCCTGCAATTCCTTTTCTGACTGAGTGCATGCTTTCTCAGGCAATTAATGAGACAGGGTTACTGAGGTGGTAATATTCTGAAACACGTAACATGGAGTCATCCTCAGACTAGCTCCTATGTGCAGTGAAATGAGGTTAAGGTTTTTCATGCTGAGAAAGCTTGCAAAATAATGGAATTAAAGAGTGTATTATTATACTCTTAATAATAAAGGCAGTCTTAATTCTGGTAATCCTTGTTTTGAGCATTTGGCTGTATGACCTTTATACAGCTCTTTATATCTGAATATCTTAAAATGTGCTTTTCAAATAATTTCTCAGATTATAAAATTTTAGACTTTGGAAAAAAAAAACTTTTCATCGTGTGTCATTGCATGACCCCACAGGGAACAGGTTCTTTAGTTGTACTGAAATATTTAGAGCCATAGAACCTTTTGGAGATGATTGAAAGGTGGATGAGAAGGTCACCTGAAGTTCTGGTCCCCTGGGGTCCCATCTCACACAGACAGCTTCTGTACCTATTGCTCTTTCTCATACTCCCAGAGTCTTCCTCTTTTGCTGTCCTCACTGTCTCATCCTCACTGTTTGACAGCCACCACTACCCCCATCCTCACAGCTCCAGTTTCTGTCCTGCTCCTAACTTCTTCCTGTTCTCTAGTATCTCTCCCTTTATTTGAACTACTTTGTTCTTCACGTTGCCATGTCATACCTGCTCTGCAACACCCTGCAGTTTCTTGCCCTCAGTCGAAGTGCCGGCCATTGCAAGAGACACCTCTCCCAGCCTCCACCAGCTCTGCCCCAGGTGTAAAACATCTCGGTCAGCAGAGCTTAGTAAGGCTCCCAAAGTCACAGAGTACTTTCACTGTGAGACAGAGGGTACAGAAGTCCTAAGGCCCCATCTTTGACTCAGTCTTTCAAAGTATAGAGGATTATTGTCATAGAGCTGGTATCCTAGATCCCGGGCATTTCTGCTGGAGCCAGGACTCCTTGATCTCCTCACCAGAGAAGATCTGTTTTGTTGGTTAGAGACACGGCAGAAGGGTTCCTTCTCTGGCAGAGAGCCAGGAACATTCGCACAGTTTTCAAAATTGCTATATGAATACAAAAAAGAAAATAATATCTTAACAAATTTAATTGCCTAAAATGTGTTCAGTTTTATCTTCTGAGTTATTTAATTTCCATTTACACTGCCCTGGACACAACATCATCTCCCATGGTGAGGCCCACAGACTGTGACCCTGCCAAGGATGAAGGATGGGCTGAGGCAGAAACCAGGCGGCTATGAAACCGTTACAGTGGGAACATTTCAGTGTGGTTATGGGAGAGCAGGAGATCAGGCCCATTGTCTCAAGTATCATTAACTGACTTTTCTCGAGGACTGATTGTAGTCTGGAGTGAGTATCCATTTAGCTTGTCTCTGACTTTTGTCTCCCAGTATCTGTTTCTCTTCTTATTCCAAACGATTCATAGAAGAATCTATTCAGACAGAAGAGGCTCAGGTAGGAAGGGACAAAACCCTTCAAAAATCACTTTCTAAACTGCTTGCCCCCATCTTGGCGTTTTCAATAGATTCTTCTTTCTTCTGTTCTATGTAGTAGTAGAGGAAGAGGAAGTATATTAATATTGGTTACTAGCATGTATTTAAGCACGGCTGGCATTCATTGAAAGGATTTCAGGCCCCCTGATCCTGTGACTTGCACAATTACATTATCTAGGCATATTACTGTTAGAAGTTTTTTTGCCACCATGGTTCATACAGGATAGTCCTTATAGGAGAAAGTGGTGGTAGACCTTGAGTGATTTGCTGAACTTTCATTTTTCATCCTGCTAAAATTCATTATAAGAATTTATGTGTTTATTTTTTTATTTATACTACCAAGTTTTATCAGTTTCTTGACTTCTGTATCTAATCCTCAGCATTACATAAAGCAACATAATGATATTCCTTCTTTTTCTTATAAATAAAAGGGCTACAAAGGCAAAGCTGTTTTTTTTCTCAAATGCTAAGAGCTTCTGCTAGTTAATTCTTTGCTGTGAGCTTACTCAATTTAAAGAAAAAACTGCAACAAACAACAACAGCAACAACAAAACTTTGCCATGAAAAGTGATGTTTTTCAGATATATTAGGCAGCCTGTTGGTACTTCTCACATGGTATTTGTGCAGTGTGCGTTGTACCCAAGCTATGACTTCTGTGCTTGCCTGCTTAACTATCAGTTGGTTTTACTTCTTGTTTGGAGACCACATAAAGTGGGTGATATGCTCTGCTCTGGCTCTTTGTACTCCTCATCACATGTCTCGGCAAAAAAATATTTCAGAATTGGCCAAATTTTCCTTTTGACAAGAAACACAAGTTGTGCCAGTTATTAGTGTTGTGCATTCACCCTCTTCTTCAGTAAAGGCTACATCAGAAGAGAGCGATAGCTGCAGTGGAAACTGCAAGCATGGCCTTCTGCTATGAATGTCCTCTTTGGCACAGGACCAAAACTCAGTTCATCACTAGGGAAATTAGGACCACTAGAAAGCGAAGCAAATTCAGGAAAGACCAGTCTCCATCTTCTGCATGGCGAGGAAGTCTTTGTTTCTTAAAAGAGGTTCAGTAATTGATTTGAAGTTATGCCTCTTTCAACTTTTCTGCAAATGCAGTTGAAGAGTTCAACCTGAAATGCAAATTTCACTGCTATTTGGGTTTTGTACTGACAAGTTCAGAAAAGAGCGGAAAGTCAGAATAATTTATTGGAAAGCCTGTATTATGAGATTAATTTTATAAAATAAAAATAGTGATCTCAAAAAGCTAGAAGCATTTTTGATGAAAGAGCTTTTTCTTTCAGTAGTTTTAACCAGACTTTTTAACTAATTTTTGCTCAGATTTAATACTATATTGTGCTTAATTTCTTTCTCCATCTCTCATTAACTTAACAGCCATTTTGCACCCGTATTTGGCTTGATCCTTTCTAATTTGGCAAGTCTGTTAATTTAATTGCACTAACATGAGTAGAATAACTCCTGCCTAGTGCTTGTCCCAGTAAAGACAGGTTCTGCCTTTATGTTTCAGGACTTCTGTAAACGACAACTTTTTGTGCTAAGTGTTTGCTTGAAACTCTAGCATGGATAATATTGATGGAAAATTACTCCTTTACAGCCTTATATTAGAAAGGAATGGCCTCTGTGAGCAGAATAAATTTGCTCGATAGGAAAATAACTTCCACCTAGTGGCTTTCCAGAAAACTGCCATAATAGTCAATTTCTTGTGAAAATCAAATTTCTATTTTTACATAATTTGGGGTTAAGCCTGCCACCACAACCCGTATTCAGTTTTCAGTGAGCTCAAATGCACTACCTACACATATATAGTACTTAGTATATTGTTCACAGTAATTTTAGCATCACCGTGCTTGTGGATTTGTCATGACATAAACATCATTCTAAAAAACTTTAGACTGAAACTTCTTAAGATTTCTAATGGAAAACTGATTTTATTCCAGCTCTTCTATTTCACATTGAAAACATACTTAAACACCAACTATACTAATATCCCCATACCCACTTCAGAAAAAGCTCTCTGTATTATCTCTGTACTTAAACTACCAGCTCATCAAAATTGTATACATAACCATTTGGGTAGTGTGGCTTAGTGGAATATAAATGACTTATAAATCTGGTAAGATATGAACCCACTGTTTAATTTAAAAAGGAATTATTCAAGAGTTTAGTATTATACATCTGGCAGAGCTGAATAAAGAAAAACTGGAAATGAAAACTCAATACATTATTTTTCATGCCGTTGAAACAATAACTATTCTGGATCAGTGATTTTAAGACTAATTTACACAAGCTGAGAACCTGGCCACTAGGCTACTCTGAACATTTTCTTTTTTCTGGAGCACAAGAATTAAGAAATTATTTTTAAATTCAAGCAGAGAGAGATGAGTTTCTGTACTATGCAATTAGTGTTACATAGCATTCACGTTGAGTATCAAGGATATATGTATTGGTTGAAAAAGGACTCCGATGAATGGTATTGCCTGATAAATAATTTTGATTCAACTCATTAAATTGCTAGCTATGGGCTAAATTCTGAAATGTAATCCAAACTTGTGCTTTTGTAACAGTAAATTTTTCCAAACTGATAATCAGTAGAAATATTTAATATAGCAAAGGTATTTTTTAGGATTTTAGAAGTAAATAGAGAAGCTCATAATAAGCTGCAGGGAAATTAATTTTATAATTTTTAAATGTCTAAGCTTAGATAAATGCGAAAAAGTAAACAAGCAGAAAAAATTATATCAATTACAGTGAATTTTGGATTTTTTTTCCCTTTCCAGTAATCTGAAGTATTTAGTAATGTAAACAAGGAGTTAACCATTTTCCTGCTGCTGTTTTGTCCTTTATATACACACACATATCTTTTATATAGCCAATATCTTTTTGCAAGATTTTGAGAAGGTGAAGGTGGCAAATCCTTTGCATACATGTAGAAAATTATGCAAGATGCAGAACAAGATTGTGCTTTTTAAGTTAACAACAATTTTCTAAACTATTAACACACATATTTAATTAATTTACTATAGTTCTCCTGTCAAGGAAATGCAGAAATGTTGATCTTAATTAACAATATTAATATCTTAGTATTATCAGTATTTGTGCAATCGTACTTGTAACATTATCTTAAGCTAGTTGGTCACCCTGTACATATCTACTGTAAACTCTGATTACATAGACTGTACCTGGGGTTTTGCTAAAGGGAAAAAAAAGGAGGAGAGTCAGAGCAGTTGAATTCAGTTCAAATGTTTCAACTCCCATTTTAAAAGGTCCTATTGTACTCTGTACGCACACTATTTATCCTAGATAGAAAAGTTAAGTTTGTATTTAGTTTTGTGTGAAATGGGTAAAAACTGAGTTCAGAATCAACTGCCTGCGTGCAAACTTTGATTAACTAATTCAGTCCAGTGTTTGGGAGTCTGGGGCATGGAAATATTTTTTGCATGTGTGTGAGTGATTAAACTAGTCAATTAAGCTAAATAAACATTAATTAAACGTGGCAATTTTCATTTATAGTACGGGTCTTATCAATGGAATTTGTAGTAATTTTTCTTTACATTATAATGTATTTATGTATTTACATCATATGTATGTACTTACATCATAGCATAACCCCCGTGACAGATAATGTTTAAGCTATTACTGGTCAAGCTGTGCACTATGTGAACTAAATCAGTTCCATTACATGAAGTATAACAGTACTATGTGACAAAAATGCGGCTTTAAGTGTATGATGGGAGAGCTGCAAAGCCAGGCAGCCTTCCTGAACCCTGGATGTGGCCTCTTTGAAGCTCAATGACCTCTAAACGTGGTAGGAATTCTCTTTAGAGTACTTTAAATGGTGGTGAGATCCTCTTTCAAACCAGCAAGAAACAGGAGGTTGCCCCAGTGGATGCAGGAGTGACGGGAGAGGAGATGCAGGCCTTTAAATCAGCACCTGCCTGTCATCTCCTTCTTGCCCTCCAAGGCTGCAAACCTATGAAAAATAGTTTTTTTATGAAAACCTAGGTTTTTTTTAATGAAAAAATAAGTTTTTATGAAAAAACCTTTAAAAAATATTTTCAAAATCCTCCATTTTTATTCTTATGCTGTGTAGTGGGGCGTCAGGAATGGTTTGAGGATTGCTGTGCACCCGTTTCTATCTGTCTTAAGTTTTCATTACAGCTCAGAAGCAGTATGTCAGTACTTGCTTATTTACTATAATGGGTATATATTTATTCAGGCTAGCGAATTGCAATTAATCTTGTTTATGGAAGGCAAAATTAAACAATTAAGCAATCAAACATACTGTACAAATTCATCAGAAAACATTACAAGAAAAAAAAAATAATCAAAAGGCATATGACTCCTTGACTTTGTTCCCAAGATTTTAAATTCTAGTTTGGAATAAGGGAAATCCAACCAATTAGAACACATAAAGGTTTTAGACAAATAATTTTATAATTGCGGGAGGTTTTTAACATCATAAGATGGAATTAAACCTCTTTTATTACAAGCAATTCTTGAACTGATAGTTTTCATATCACAATTCTGGAGGACTTTAGAGAAATACCACACACCTTCCCACACCCTCCAAATTAGGCAAATAAACCAGTCCATAATCCATGAATGTTTTATTAAAGCTGTCAGGAAATGCATCTGGAAACATCTGGCTAAAAAGCTGGAAAATGAAGTTGAATACAAACAATATCAGCAGTCAGAGAAATACAGAACCGTGACAGAGTCTGACACCCAGATCAGTCCTGCTGCCAAGCACTAAAACTTAGGCAAGGCTGCATCTTGTCCAGGAAGATGGAATATGTAAAGAACTAGGGGAAGAATATTTTATTTCTGTGATGGTTATTTGCACAATAGATATGGAAGGAATATGATTTTTGTTTCCATGGGAAAAGTGCTGGAACTTAAAAGGTATTTGTTGCTCTAAAAATGGATTCATGTTCATAAGTTTTTTGCATTTTGTCAAAATCCAGACACATCTGTCACCTTTCTTTCCTCTCTTTTTTGACAATAGAATACTAACATTTGTTTAGTTTGGATAAAAAGAAATAATTATGTTACTAACTGCCTAAAAAAAAGTTAATTTTTTAATTTCTTCTGAAGAAGCACTGCTACTGATGTTTTCTGAAAAGGCTACATTTTGACAACAAACAAACTGCAAAATCATTTCAGTTGAAAAAAGTTGATATGTGGTCTAAATACGCTTATTTATTACTTTTCATATGATATAAATAAATATCAACATCTCTGCCCACCCAAAGCCTGGACTTTGCTGGTCCAGTGTCTGAAAGTTTACTGGTGGAAGGGGTGTGAAAAGGCAACGACCACCTCCATAGGCGGAGTGCCTGTGTATGCGTGCGCACGTGTCTGGGGGGACTGATCCATATATATAGGGGTGAATATAAATGTTTTATGGTATATTTTACAAAGGGGAGACACAGATGTTTTAGAATTTATTGCCAAAAATATCTGACAACCACTACAGCACTCCACTATATTGCAACACCAGCCAGACTGTAGGATGGATTTATAAATCCACTGCAGAAAGTACACCGGCAGAGACAGATGGCCTTCAAGAACCGTATAAGAGGAAAGCCAGCCATAATGCTGGCTCTTTTCTTCAAAACTCAGTTCCTCCTTGTCACCAGTCAGTGTGAAGTACTTTGTATTTACAGCTTAAAACTCTAAAATGGATTAGTTTATCACAGCATAACATCATGACACTAGGGTATGAAGGCTAGAAGATTTATTCACTTTGATGCAAGTAAGGAAAGCTTTTATTTTTAAATTTCTACCACTCAGTGCAGTGCGTCAAACAATCAGTTTTAATATCTTTAGGGTTAAGTGCACTCTTGTAATTTAGAATTAAATGATTTTTATTAAGCACTTTTACTGAATATCTACAAGCTTTACAACTCCGCTGATTAAGGATCTGATAGTGACTGGTAAAGCAGCCACCTTCGTGAATTAGGGAAGCATTAGTGAATACATTCTGTCTGTGGTCCTTACTGCTTAGGGAGTATTTCAAAATAAGTGCAATTTCTGTAAAATGTGGCCATAAAACCACAAGTGAATCAATGTATGTGAAACCTAGTG
Source organism: Microhierax caerulescens (assembly GCA_035590215.1). Taxonomy (NCBI): domain Eukaryota; kingdom Metazoa; phylum Chordata; class Aves; order Falconiformes; family Falconidae; genus Microhierax; species Microhierax caerulescens. The sequence continues at coordinate 62,450,364 of JAVJGJ010000060.1, read as the reverse complement.
CTTGCCTTGCACAGTGACATCTTTTAACAGGTTAAAGGCATTTTTCTAGAGCGAGGATGGATCAGACAAAATCCCCCTGGGGTGGAACTTCAAGTGCAGAGTTTCTGTAATACTCCCCTGTGACACTGAAACATTTGAATGAAAAGCTGGCTGGGAATATCAAAGGCATAATGGCCAGCTTGCCACTGACAACCCAGATCTTGGGGAGGCCAGGCCAAACAGCCTGAGCATGGGTCTGGGAGCGAGGAATGCCCACCGCATGCTGACAGCAACCTCCTCTGTGAGCTTGCGCAAGCTCCTGTATTTTCAGAGATGTTGCTCCCTCTGTGCTCTCATTAACTTCAATGGGAGCCAAGAATGCACAGCACCTTTGAAAATCAAGCGGCTAAACTCACAGCTTCAGTTTCCCCATCTATAAAATGAGGCTAAACCTTTCTTATCAGCCTCATAGAGCTGTTGTGAACATTAATTAGATAATGACTGCAAAGCCCTTTGAACGCGAAAAGTGCTAAGAATTGTTGTTACTAAATGATGGCAAAGATTGGGCTATTCTCCGTTGCTGTCAAATAATAATAAAGAGATGTGCTAGTCTAAGGAAAGGAGAGGTGGGAAATAAAGGGCAATAATGGCTGCTGTTGTTTGCGCATATGGTACTGAATAATCTTTGCAAGAAGAAGCCAATCTTGTGAAAAGCTATCTACTGTAATGGTGCTAGGGTTATTGACAGGTCTGGCTATAAGTGCAGGTTCCATTAGATACATCAGCCACAATGTATTCGCGGCAAATCTCACTGATGATTGCCCTCCTGCAGAGGGAGAGATAAGACAAACTATGATTGAAGTAAAAATGTAAACAGATAAAAAAAGAAATAGAAGTCAACCACTGCTCTCCCACAGGGGAAAGGACCAAGGATTGTTGCACCTGCGAAGCAGTAATAACATCAAATGTTAATGTGATATGTGATTGTAGCACAGATACTGCTTCAAGCTCTTGCTGAAGAATTTATGTTGTTTAGTATTTTTATATGTATATTAAGTGAAGTGCACTTTCCTAGTCTGGGGCAGTGCAGGGCACAATGCTGGCAAACTGAAGGGGTTTCACATGAGTCAAGTTAACAAGAGTATTCTTTGGCAGTACAAGTTATAGCTTGTGCTTTTTGCAGGTCTCCAGCAAAAGCCTCTGAACTAATACTGACCCTCTTAAACGCAGGGTTGTGTTACGATGTGTACATGCTACAGTTTTCTCTTTTGTATTTGAAGTTTATATTAGACCCGTTATTGTAAAACCGTACTATTAATTCATATCAACGCGTGATATAAATCCTTCTCTTTGGAAACTGGGAGGAAACTGAATGGTATCTCAGAGAAAAAAATATACCTCCAGTTCTCCCAGTGATAAGGGAATGTTTACAGTAAACACTGACATTAAATAATTTTCAGATATGAAGTATGGCATAATACGCACCCCAGTTTTAAAAGCAATTGGCCAAAGAAGCATTCTAAGGCTGATTTATGTGTGTGGCTTAACAAATAACATGGTCTGTGGCTGCCCCTTCAGCTGGCCATTAGTTCTCCTTTCCTTCCCCACCCTTCTCCCCCAGCTCCAAATAATTTTCACCCTTTGGGTTAGTTGCGGCCACATTTAGCAGAGGCATAGAAGTAGCAAAGCGAATTAATTCCCTCCCCATTTAATTTGGAAAAAAACAACCTGTCTGGGTAGGAGACAAAGACTGTTCATGCCACGGAGGAGAATCCATTGTCGGTTACACTTCGCAGCAGCAGCTTGTTCAGTGATCACACATGTACTAGCCAGCGAGCCAGCACATCTGGCACAGAGATGCTGGCTCTTCCCCAGCTGGCAGGGCAAAATACAGAGGTAGAGAACGTGGAAAGAAGAATACAGAGAGCATGGAGAACATGGAGCTTTTGTTGTACTGGACACAGAGGAGATGGAAGAGAGCTGGGGACAGGGACAACTGTATCAGAGATCAAAGGCACTGGAAGCAGGGTGCAACAGGGGTTTGGTGGGCTAGGTGATGTGATGGAGGAGAGCTAGTGACATGGAGGGGATGACATGGAAGAACTGTGCTGAGAAAGATTTAGAAGACGTGGAGGGAGCTGGGATGACAGCAGCAAGTGGGTAGAAGATAGAGCTCCAAAGAAAATAAGGTTTAAATATTTCTACTGCTCGTGAAACAATATCTTAATAATACTGTGATGCTCTCAAAGTTTCAGTGGTCTGGAAAACACCTAACACATTGGCAATTTCAAAAAAGATGCCTAAACAACATTACAAAAGTAAGTAAAAATCTTGTAACCTTATATTCATTCCAGACAAAATACTGGGATATAGAATAGAACGGGATCTAATCAGTAAGTTTATGAAGACAGTAGCATAATCCATTTCAATGAATGAGTTTTCATGGAAAATTAGTGATAGAACTGATTACATCTTTTGATGAAATGAAAAGGTTCTGTTGCTAAAGGAAGTTGCTTAATATAACTGAGCTGAGCTATTTTACCTTGTACTCTGACCTTCTGGTTAAAAGTGACACAACATAAAATCCGTGTAGCATATTTTAACTGGCGTGAAAAGGCTGATACAGCTAAAAAGTAATTGCACAGAGGGCATCATTATATAATGGGGTTCCACACAGATCTATTCTTAGTTCAGTGCTATTCAATATCTTTATCAATGAGATGGAAGAAAATAGAAACTTGTTGTTGGTAAAGGCTGCAGATGCCATATTCATGTATAAGAAGTTAGTACGTGACCTGATTTTTAGAGGCACTAAGCATATTTAGGCAATGAAAAAGGAGGATTTTGGCTCAGAAGCTAAAACCACAGATATGTAGCTATTGCAGTGCCAAGCTTTTAAGCACCTTTTGGACTAAACTCATCTCAAAATGGGCTTTGTAACAGATGGTAAGAGATGCCCAAACTAGCCAGTACAGAATGACCCTGTTCTTCGGTGCTTAGACACCTATTTCTCATCTGTTAGATCAGGAAGAAAATGGCTTCATCTCAAAACCCTCACACTGAATTGAGCACTTAATGGCTATTTCATACAACCAAGCTGTCTGGCAGCAAAAGTGCTCACTGGGCCATGTGGGTTACCAGGGCTGAACCCCTTTGGTGTCAGCAAGTTGACATACTGCTTGTGTTCTAGGAAGGTGTCTTCCCCTACAATTTAATTTGGATGGAGGCACCTTCCATCCCTCCTGTTTAAGGTGGGGCACTATACAGAAATGCTAGAAAAACACCACGTATGCTGGTAGGATCACTCTTTCTATGCATGTATATGTACAAAAAATACATCAGGATCCTGGTCCTTTGTGGTCTATGTAGGAACCTGACCGAAGGATGAGACCAGCACCATTACTCTTCACATTAAACTTCATTTTCCATGGAAACCAACATAAAGCAGACAGGACAGACAAAGATGGCATTTCTCCACCTGAGAGGTATGCTTCTACTTACATCCCATACCTGGACCAGAGGATGGAGAAGTATTTCCAGATCTTGCAGTTTAAACATAGCTGCAGAGAACAGAAGTTCCTTCTGTCTTCCCTGCCTCTCACTATCTTACATATTCTGCTCTGTCCCCTTTTGTTAATTTCCTCAGGTAATGAAATCCCAGACTTTTCTCTCTCTCTTCATAAAACATTCTCTAGGCCTAGGAGTAAAACAAAGGTCTGGCATAGTCATTGCTCTAGACATCAGATATAAATATACTGGTGGAAGAGAGTAAAAAGAAAATCCTAAAGCATTTTTATTAATTCTGATAATGAAGTTGGTGATAATAGAAAAAGATACAAACCCCTTAATTTGTCCAAACTGCAGGTACCCAGGGACAGGCTGTGCAGACCTTCCTGAACCACAGATTTATTATAGTGACCCTGGGCAGCTCACTCTCTAGACGTGCTCCTTTCTTTGTCTCACTGCTGGAAGTAATTACAAGAGTGCCACATGCAGGTGTATTTTCTATAAAGTAGACCATTACTAGCAAAAACTAAAGTGAAACTATCAATTCACTTAATGTTGAGTACCTGTGAGCATTCAGATGCTGCCACTTCTGGGCACTGATGGCTACATTTGAATATCTGTACATGTTCGTGACTGGCATTCCAGGTTGTGACTACCTGATGAGCTGGCCATGAAAGAGCTGGCTGAGCTTCTCGGTGGGGGCTGCTGCTGTGCAGGTTGCAGTCCCTCTGTGCTCTCAGACTGAGCCAGCAAGATCTGCAGCTTGTCTTGTCTCAAGGTGGCTCAGCTGTTGTTTTCAGGGCTATTTTACAGCCCTGTTGTACTGCAAGAGCAAAAAGACCCCATCCACAATCAGAGTATGTTTCTTTGTTTATACTTGTCCTTATTTTTTCTAACTTCTAAACCAAACCAGCTTAATGTCCTTCTGCAATAACAAAATCCCACAATAACTGTTTCGTTTAGGCATGCCTTCCTTGCATAGGAACTGCTCTATGCCATGTCTGGGCTGCAGTGCAGGGCGAGATATCCATACTGGCCTTAAACGACTTAGATGCAGTCTAGCCATTCCAGCACAGCTGTCAGCTTGGATCAATTTTCCATTCCAAAAAAATGCTGCCATCAGTAGGAATGCTTTGTGGCTGAGCTATCTTGATCCCCCACTACAGTTGCAGCAGGGATCTAGCCTATTTATATTCTTCAGCAAACAACAAAGAAAGAGTGCTCCTGAACTGGGAGTCGGTGTGTAACCCATTCCTCTTGTACCTCTAATGTCGGAGGCAGTTGGGCTGTCCTCTGAGAAAGTTCCTCATCTGGATGACTGGTGTGCCAGGAGGCACTGTGGCAAACTACAGTCCGGTGACCTGTACAGCTCCAGCAAAAGCCAGGTCTTTTATTAGAAATTGTGGAATTTATTTCAATTTTACCTAACATGATTTTCTGCCACTTCATGTATTTAAACACTTCTTCAAGACAGAATGGAGTTCTCCCAGGCAAAGGTAATTAGTAGCTATCAGTGTGCAGTACGGAAATGTTTTTCTCATTTTTCTCCTACAAAGAGAACACACTGTGTATCGCATTAACACTGTCTGATAGCAACAGATGACAGCTATAAAAAAATCCAACAAGAAAATTAACAATAATGCTTCAAAAATAATCACTAAGGACCTGATCGTGCTAATTGATGTTTAGGATGAGTCATCCAATTAGTTCTTTGAAACAGGATGGCTGCTGTTCTTACATTATTGAGATTGCTATGTTGTAGACCTTTGACAGTATCAAGGAGTCAATGAATGCAAATTAATGACCATTGACCCACAGATGCAGAAACAATTACATCTGTGTTATCTTGCATCAGCATCCCGGGGAACATCCTCACTCAATGTCTACACTGCCAACAGTCCCTCAGGGTGCACTTTGAGCTCTTCACCATATAGCAAGTGGGGAACCTCAGAGCACCTAACCTGCAGAGTATTATGGATATCTGGGTGGTCTACAGAAGCCCAAGTTCACCCTGTCCTACAAACCTACAAGCTTGGCCCAAACTGCACTTCACACTTTGCCTCAGATGTCTGGTGCCACTATGCAAGATGACACAGCACAAAAGTTTAATCTTAATGGTTTCAAATGTCTGAGATAGGGACAATACAACTTCTCATCCCAGTAGGAGGCTCACATGCTTCTTTCCAAATGGAAATTGGATGGAAGAGACTACTCACTTGAAAACAGTTGGATCTGTGCAGAGATCATTGCCTGTTCTGGCAAGCTGGTGAGCCAGGAAAAATGCTGAGAGATGCTTCAAGCAAGGCCAAAGATGGAGAGTTTGTAGTTACATGTAAGAAGAAAGTACAGTTTTGCTCACTGAAGAAAGAGGAAAGCATCAAAGACTGAACGCTGACATACTCTCAGAAGAGCTGCAAATGAAATATTCAACATATTCATCCAGTGCAGGGCTCGTTACAAATGGACCCACAGAAACCTCCATTGCCAAGGGCCACCACACCGCTACAGTGAGACATCTCATCCAAAAGTGTAAGAGCACTGACAGCAAGGAGGAACTATCCAGCACTGCATTCTGCATACTCCACCACAGGCCAGGAGCTCCTCTGTGTCTGAAAAAGGGTGGAAGAGGAATGTTGAGTAGGGCCATGAGATCAGGCACAGGGGAGCAAGATGGGATGTAGACAGGAAACTAAGTAGAAAATGTCTTCTAGAGAGATGCTGGAAGCTGGCAGGTGGGGGGCAGGCAGTTGCATGCTTCCTCGTACATTTTCTTTGTGCTGATGTGAAGTGAATGACTGTTCCTTTAAATCCTATTTGCTGTCTGTCTTCAAAAAAAGAATTGAGAAGAAATGTGTATAATTATACACAGAATATTAATCTTCTTCCTGGTGATCTACAACTCTAGCATATTCATCACACTGGAACTGTGCTCAAAAGTATTTTCATCTGATTAAAACTGCTGATTCATCGATGCATGTAATCCTTTGCTAACAGTATGTATATAAATGGCTCTCACCAATTTGCACATCAGTTATTCCTCATTTTTTATTGTTACTTGCTTTTTCTTAAACACTGAGTGCAACACTGACCTGTTACGTTTTGATCTAGCTTTTTGGAGAGCTAAGGTGCAGTGCTCTGGGCTACAGGTGGAGGAAGCTAGAAATCCTAACATCTGATTTTAGCTCTGGCCCCAAATTCCTTTTGTGGCTTTGGATTATTCACACCAGCCATGCCTGCACTGGGGTCAATTTTACAGTTGTCTTCCATCCTTCCACAAATTTTTAGGAATTGTGAACACTTAAACATGATCACCAGCCATCTACCTCAGTACTGGAAACTGCCATGCTTCAGGGTGTGAAGCTCGCTCTGACATTACTCACTGTGTGAAGCTCACTCTGACATTACTCACTGTGTGAAGCTCCCTCTGACATTACTCACTGTGCCATGTCTTGCTACACTTTCTCAGAAATCCACGTGGAAAGGTACTTGTATACTCTCACCAGGAAGGTGGCAATTTGCTATTCTTTGCTTCTGAATCTTTCTGTACCTCTTTCCTTTCTTTACTATTTATACATGGAAGCCATATAATTAATTTATTTAAATTTATAATAAATTTATAAATAATAACATTATAATTTATAAAAAGAGGAAGAGACAAAGCTGCCAGATGATTCACAGCAGTATCCCACAAGGAAACCTGTGATAAATCTTACCTTTATGCTCATGAAATAGAAATGCAGTGCAAACAGCTTTGGTTTACACAAACCAGCCCACAGATACATGCGGCAAACGTGAAATATTGGCTCATGGGGCTCAAGATGATTGAGAATAACTTCAGGATGAACCCTTGAATGTCTATCATTATAGACTTACCCTTAGGGCACGTATGTCTAACAGTCTCAACACCACTCTTGTCAAAATCTTCAAAGATGCAACTTAACCAGTTAAAATTCTCACTATTTAATAATCTCTTTCCATACATGTTCCAAACACTCAGCAGCGGAACACCCACCTCATACCCACTTTCCTTGTTCACAGTGAGAAACTGGGTGCATCCCAACTGTGTCTTTGGAGAAGCCTGAAATAGTAGCTGTGCTCAGAGCATGTGAAGTGTGTACCTAGGAGACTGACTTTGTGTGAAACAGGGTGTTAGCGATTTATTTTATTAAAATAAAGGCAGGTACTGACCTGCTTTTTGTAACATACTTGTGACCAGAGCATTTCCCCTAGGTTCAGTTCTCAGGCTGTGAGAAAAAGCAAGGTCAAAAATCCACAGCTCCCACCAACTTCACCATTTGGCTGGAATCTCTCCTTGGGACAGGCATTCTTCATTGGTTGCTGGAGCTGTTAAACAGCAGTCCTAAAATTTGCCCAGTCTTGTGAGTGCTCGAGGCAATAGATTTTATGGCCATACTCACAGTCCCCAGTTCTCTCAATCTCCTTTTTCTCTAAAAGTGACTTCAGCAGTTTCGTGCCAGGAAAGGATGCAGAATTCTTCAGCCCACGTGGGGGGGAGTTTGTAAAGGGTAATTTATAATACAGCTAAAATGGTGAGAATCGGGAAACCAGTTTTTCCTTTGCGTTAGCTTAGGCAGCTTCATGCTCACCTGCTGTAAACATTATTCTGAGTTAATGAACTGTTCCCATGTCTTGATCCTGGGTAGTTAAAAACTTGTAATGCTCAGTATTATGGTATCCAAGATTCTTTATGAATTTAACTACTAGGACAAAAGTTTCCATTCTGAATATGCAAATGTCTTCAGTGCCTCTGAAAATTAGATCATCTCTCTATCTAGTCAGTGCCTAATTTTACAGTTGATGTTCAGAAATGTTTGCCCAACCTCTGTATTTTCTGGGTTTTGTTTGTAAAAATGGAACATTAATACTTAATTGCTTCTCAAAACTTTGTGGGAATTAATGCTTCTAAAGCATTTCAAGAATGAAAAGGACCACATAAACTGACAACTACTGTAATTAAGTATGAATTATTTAAAATGAAAAATTTGTATTGCAAATGAAGTGCTGGAGCAATATATTGAACAAACCACCAAAAAACCTCACAAAAATTACTAACCAAAACACAAGGCTTAGACATCTTGCAGTACCACCTCTTAGAAAAGTATTGAGCATCAACTGCGCTGCAGTAATTGACCATATGTGCACGTAGCCGCCTTTTCATGAAAAGCAGTTTCTCGAACATATTTTTTGCCTCGCGTTTGGTGCAGACAGGAGCATACATATGGTTGGCCAGTTAACGCTGACTGAGTGAGGAGCCCTCAACAGTAGTTTCATAGCGACTGCTAGAGACTGACAGCTAAACAGTGACTGTTTTCCTGTGTCCTTGCAGTATCCACATTTTTTTCTCCTCCAATATTTCAAATTTACGTTTTGTGGGGCAGTAACCACTGTTTTATTATATGGACATAGAACAGTTAGGCTGAAACCCCTGTACTGTCATATGATTCAGCACAGAGAATGTCAATGACAGTACTGCTACTAAACTGAACATATTTTAAAAGGAATATGACACTCTAGGGTCTGGGTTAGCAAGCTGTTGGCTTTTGCCCTAAGTAGCTACAGCAGACAGGCCATGGCACCTACAAGTGTACTAGAAGCATTTCTAATACCCACCTGTTTATGCAGTATTGTAATCTGTCTACATCTACTTTTTTTCCTGGTTGTTTTTTTATCTTACTTTTGAAGCACTTTAAATGAAATTAATCATATATTAAATAGCAAGGATATCTCTTTAACTTTCTGCTATTTTTATTTTCAAATCTGTTCTGTGAACACTATCTCTGTTTAAAAGGCAATGTATTAAAAAAAATGATTTAGCTCTTATTTGTCAAAAACCCTCTAATTTCAAGGACATTTACCATATGCAACCAGGTACAAAATGCAAATATGATTCATAGTAAATATCTCAAGTGAATATTTTCCAGATGAAACATAGATGAGGGATTTGTTTTGGAAAAGGGAAACTAATAATTCATCTATAATATGGTATAATAATTTATTGACATCCACTAATAAATAGGTACCAATACTCTCTTTCTGGGAAAAAAAAAAAAAAGGGTGTTATTATTACAAGTTTTGTAGACATTTTATAAAGTCATTCTATTCAGAAGAAGACCTGATGGCTGGAAAATGGCCAACATACTGTCATTATTGAAGACGGAGTTCAGGAAATTATAGACCATTTAGTTTGGATGCCTTTTGGGAGGAGGGAATCTTAAAAAGCATTTTTGGACATTAAACAATTCCATTTAGAAAAGCACAGCTTGATGAAAGATAGCCAATATTGCCTCAGGAATGAAAGATCATGCTTTCATCATGAATTTCTTTCAGTTTATACATAATCAGGGGAACAAACAGATAGCATACATTTGGTTTACATTTTCAGAGACTACACAGGGAAATTTTAAATCAAGGACTAATATAGTGTACTGTGATGTTGGTAAGGCAATAAAGTAAATAATTTTTCTGAGAGGAAAACTTTATTATTCTGAAACAAATAGGAACAGAGCAACACGGGTATTAATGATAGGGCTTTGTACTTTCATTTTATATATATTTAGTGATAATAGTAATAACAAGATCAGACTATCCAACCCCACATCATTTAAGTCCCAACAGAGTACTCTAAGCATGTATATAACTCTAAGCAGATGCTGAAACAGTATTGTTAATGTAAGTGGAATAATGTAAGCTAATGTAAGTGGAATTACTCAGGTGCTTAAATGATTTACAGAGAATGGCATGTTCAGCCCCTTCTAATAGAAGCTTACAGACTACAGATTAAAAAAAAATTAAAAAGCCATTCATATGAAAAAAAGAAGCAATTTCTAAAAAAAAAAAATATTAAAAAGTCATTCATATGAAAAAAATAAACAATTTCTGCAACGTGTTCACCGGGAAGCTGATCTGATAATTACAACGTTTTTTAACTTCTCCCGTCTCAAAAACTTCCAAAATACTGAGATTTCACTTGTGAGTTTCTGATCAATCCAACTTCATGATCCCACCCTCTTCAATTTGTTGTGCCTCAGCTCAAAAAATTTCTTGTGCTTTAAAATATGAAAATTTGTTATCACCAAGATTTTTCAAAAATAACTGAAAATTTTTAGTGTCTCTGTGCTTGGATACTGGAGCAAGAAATCTTTGAAATATGTGCCCTACAGAAAATATGAGTACCCTTACCTCTGAAAATCAGTCCCGTTTTAAAGAATTCCCAAATTTAACATGAAAAAATGGAGATGCCCAAGACTGCAAGAGACAACTCTTCTTGAAATTCTTAACCAAGATAAACTGTAATTAAAGTATCTAAGATTAATTGTGCAGCACACTCAATAGAAATATATTTTTATGATGTGGAATTATAAAATTTAGATAGAGATGTATAGATATCAACCAAATTTAGAGTACTATAAAATCTGTTCTGTAAAGTTCATTATTTCATCAATTTACATTAAATATATCACTACCACAAGACCCAAGTACATAATTACTTAATACATAATATAAACCAGAACAGATTTAGCTAAAAAAATATCTGCTATTTCTTCATCCTATCTTTTTATGTTTCTTCTCCAGTATCAGTAGCAGTTTGAGATTTCAACTTGAATGTCAAGCTTCATGCTAAAAATTGTTATTACAGAAAAAAATCCTTCAAACTAATTTATAGCTGACTGCGATTCTGGAAATATTGTGACAAAACAGTGAATTGGTTTGCACAGCAGCATTTTGCTTTTCATTTCTTCCAAGACCTATGCAGACATCTGTTTGAGACACAAATACTATAGGTAATATAGTATTAACGTGTTAACATCATGTTACCCTTCAACCTCTTACTTTTTTTGAGTGTCTGATAGGAAAAATCCTACCCAGGAACAACATGGGGGAGGCTGACAGAATTAAAAGAATGACAATAGGTAGGAAGATTTTTAACAATTCCTCTTGATATAGCCTTAACCTGGGAATTCAAACATTCTCCAAATTGTTTGCTAAAGACGATGCTCTGAAAATAAAGCACAAGAAGAATACAGGATAGACCTCTGGCTCAAAGAAGAGATCTTAGACATCCAAAATTGTTCACTCAAGGTTCTGAATAAAGAAGTCAAGAAAAAATTCATCAATTAATTAAAGCAAACAACATCATCTTATTGCAATTTAGGATACAGACAGTTCGTACAGAGAGATGATATCTTCTATAGGACAAACCTGTGGTGGTGGGAAAGGCGACAAGCTTTCAGGCAGTCCCTGAAACTGAAACTGGTGGTAACAGTTTGGTGAGGCGGCTGCTCCCAGAAGCTCGCCTCTCTTTTGCAACTACACCAGCTGATCTGATGTACCTCTTTCTCCATGCCCTGTATCTCTCCCTATTCTTAGATCACCACTGCTACAACAGCACTACCAATTCCAGATGAAGGCAGGAAAGACTGGCAGAGAATGTTTAAATAGAGGAAAGTGAAGCTAAAAGCTATGTGCAGGATAAATCATATAACTACTCACTTTTCTAAGCCCTGCTTATTTATCCCCCCATTTTAAATATATCCCAAGATTACGAAGTTAATGGAAATATATTCTGTGACTGCAGTACTACACTTTATCACAGAAACCTGCAAGCCTACTCTAAAACAATAGAAAAAAGTGGTTTATTAGATAAGTGATGAAAGGTGGACGGAGCAGCAGTTTATCTTGTGGGTGGATGGATGCTGCACAGTCTATGTGGCTTCTGGTGTGGAGGAGGAACCAGTCTTACAGCAGATGGACCAACTACAGGAGTCAGAGGTGTTGCACTTACAGGACAGAGTGGAAGAGGAAACAAATGAGCACTTTGACGGTACAAAATATAGAGATGCTGAGAACAGACATCAAAGAGCATGAAGAGAAGAAATCCTTGAATTGCCAAGGCACCACTGCTAGAAGCCTAGCTGAAAAAAACAGGGGCAGGGAGGGGGTGGGATTGGAATAACTCAATCACAAGCCCAAAGTCAATCTCATTGGTATTACTGAGACCTAAAAGGAAACTTGCATGACTGGGATGTTAAAATCAATGGTTGTCGCTTATTTAAATACTGAAGGGGGGGAAGTTGTAGCCTGGCATAAGGTTGGGACTGGCTGACGTCGGGTCCCCCTCAGAGGGCTCCCCTACAAGAGCTCTCATGTTTCTCGTGTTTCCTATACCAAAACATCACTGGATTGCCTAGAAATCCTAGATGATGATGTCTTTACTCAGACTGCTGCCTCTACTGTGTAGGACCTCATGGTGAGGTGGTAAAGCAGAATTATTTGCCAAACTAAGCCTTAGTGGTTGCTGGGTGTTAAGAGATCATGAGGAAATTTGATGGCTGAACAGAATAAAATCCAGTCTGGAAACAAATCAATCAAATCAAATGTGAGAACATGAATGAAAAATGTGACTAGCAATTGTGAGCCGCTTAAGAGCGTTTTAATAGATATCTCCCAAAACATTAGCATAACAAGGAAAGAAGGGCAGACTAATTATGACACAAACCTAGCTTACAGCCAACTGAAAGCAGCTGTAAAAATAATTGATAAGTGAATTCACACTTCATGTAAAACAAATGGGGGAATAGAAAAGTTAAGGGTAATGGTTACAGCTTAGAGAAGAGAGATCAGAGCAAAGTAGCAAGAATTAAAACTACACAGAGTTAAAATTCTAAAAAATTGCGAACATAAGAAATCCAAAGAGGGATATTGGGAATTTATTAGACTGAAACGGCAGGACTAGTTATAATTAAACAGCAGCTCTATATCAATATTTAGATTCCATATTTGGAAAAGCAAAATGATATATTAATATTATCATCTGATAGTGATATTCATTCCAAGAGTAACTACAAAATTTTGGCTTAGGCCTCCTCACTCAAAGGTCCTGCCTCCCAAACAAGCGGCATAAGGACGCGGGCCAATGCGACTAGGTCTCGTCACAGGGCCTTGGCTTTTCTGACTGGGAGACCTCCTCCATCTCTCGCTAGAACAACGGGGAATATGGAAGTCACAGGCTCAGGCAGGGACAAAGCACATCTGACTCTGACTTTGATTAGATGACGATTAGAGGACCCGGATGGGTGGATGAGCTCGACTTTCTTTACTCTGCTCCCCCACATAGTTGTGCACGTTTGCATCTCTGACCCTTGCACACCAGTATGTGCAAGTATGTGTAGAACTGACCCCAGTTCTACAGATGGAGGGGACATTTGTGCTCAGAACTGCCCTAGAACTGCAGGGACAGTCTATGGCTGGGTCATCCTAAAGGCAGAAGTGCCTGAGGAGAAACCACACACCAACTCATCTGCATTGTTTGCTAAGGGGTTCAAGCAAACAACATGTGGTTTTATATGGCCTGGTTTTGTCAAAAGAACAAGAAGCTGGCAGGAACTCTGTCAGTGAGAGGCCCTGCATCAGAAATCTGTGATTTTGTTACTAACTTACAGAATATGGCAGAAATTCAGATGAGATTTCTCCCTGCAACACTGTGCTCAACCTGCAGTACTAACGGCTCCTTGGGCTCTTGATTTCAGGTCTTTTCTAAGAAGAATGCTTTGAATTTGGGTCAGGCAGTTAGATCAAGCTGCTGACATAACTGATATTTGTAGCTAAATGCTTCAAAGTCACGGTCATGTATTTTCTATCTTAAGAATGCCTTTCTCGGGAACTGCCTATCTAGCTCAGCAGGGACTCAATGACACAGTGCCCACATCTGGTCCATTTCAGTGTTGCTTTGGATAGATTTCTGAAACACCATGATCATGCTGATAACACCAGCTGTCCAAATTAATATTTTTTAAAAAATTACTTGTTGGATCTTTCTAGAGGTCTGCTTCTTTGTTGGGGGTCCTTATCATCTCTGTCTGCTCTTTAGCAGCAGAAGACTGGGTTTCAATGTGGGATTGAGCTGCGCTCATCATCTTGCAATTCCATGCAGTCACATGCCTGTCAGTGGTTCTGCTATCCAAATTCATATGCAGGCTCCTAATACGGTGTATTAGTATATATCTCATGTCCCATGAGATAAAATAATAGCAAGATTCCCTTGACATTCTGCTGTAGCTATATCTCTTTAATCCTTTTCTAGCTTTTAATCATGGTTTCCTCGAAGGTGAGGATTCCATTGATATCTTGCTATTAATAAAGGAACTTCTTGTTGGAAAAGATTTTGATATCTACTATTTTCCTTCCCTGACAACTTTTTTATCCCCCCTAATTCATTTGAGGCCAAGCTTTAGAAACAATCTAACTACAGCTATAGCCTACATGCAATGCAGACTACAACTCAAATAATATAATACTGCTCCCTCACCAGATCAGATAGAAGTATAAACATATTGAATACTTCTAAGAATATAAAGTTTAGCCTGGCCCGATGCATATATGCCAGTGATAATTGTGGTCTCATGTGAACTGCATGCACAAGTACAAGAGATTTGACTAAATGGAGAGGGTGTACATCACTTTTTTCCTTGCTGCTGGTTCAAACTTTTCTAGAGGCAGTTAGTTTCATTTCAAAGTGAAATTAAAAAAAAATCTCATGTATATTACATTAAAATTGTCTTCAAGGTAAGGTAGTTTGTGTCTTAGCTACTTAGCATTCATCAGATGAGTGTGCCTGGCAAACTAGCTCAAGCATTATGAATTCATATGCTTTTTAAACACTAAGTTCTGTCTGTAGAGAAGTTAGAGACAAATAGTGATTTGTCTAAGTTCTATAAGGTTTTTACTAAAAAAAGATAAAAGTTTGATCAATGTCTTCAGTTTGGGCAAATCAATGTGTAACAAGACTCAGTGGCTGAAAGTAAAGGCTACACAAATTTAGACGAAATTTAGATCCATTTTTTTCACTGTTATGATAATCATTGAAACATCATACTCAGAGTTTTGGTAGAATTTTTATCTCTGGAAATGTTATAATCAAGAATAGTATGTTTTCTGAAACATACACTAATTCCAGAAGGAATTAATTCCAGGAAATTCTTAGATCTATGTTATGTGGGAGGTCCAGCTAGAGAATTGCAATGGTTTCTACTGGCTTTATACTAGACAAACTAAGAACCTGTGACTGAATAATTGTTGCTACAGCACTCCTGTTTGGGGAACAAGCATTATGGCCACAATGCTTTTTCACTGGCAAAGCTCATTTTAGCTGCAGGCTAAAGTATCAGACCTTAGAAAGAGACTTCTCATTTGGCAGTATCACCCATTCTGGCTCTTTATATGTCTTTAATAAGTTTATGTTTCTTTCTAGTTTTACTAAATCACTGTCACTGAATAAAATCACAAAGGATCATCAATACTTCAGTAAATTCACTCATTTATTTATGACAGAACACACTGATCTATCACATATAAATTGACTACTGAAATCTAGTAATTCAGCGATTAATGCATGACTCGTGTATGTTTGTCCAGGTAATGGAACTGTAAAATAAACATTCAATAATGTTTCTTCTTGCCCAGTGTTACAGTTTTACATAATACTGATATAAAACCATACATGTGAAGAAGACTGGCTATCACCTAAGACGCAAATGAAATGTCTTAGGTGTCTTGATCACAAAGAAATCAGATTTAAAGCAAAGTTTCAGTGGTTAAAAACTGGAAAATAAGGTTATTACAGTATTTTCTGGTTATAGGATAAGAAAGAGTACTCAAGCACATCACTGTATATAGTTTAAATATTTGGCTTCTTCCACTTTTTATACCAAGACTGGTACGATTTCACCTTGGAGACACCTTTAGGATAGGCTTTGCACATGAAATCAGCTTTTCTACTTTTCAAAACCACAAATGTGTCAGGGTCTGTCACCCTTTTATCTTTGTGAAGAATGCTAGGCTAAACTGAATCTGATTCTTGAGCAAATGTAAAAACTGATGAGGATGCAAGGGATCCCAACCTTTGTAAACACTGGCATAATCTGCAGAGGGACAAAGAGAGGGAGAAAGAGAATGTGAGACATTGGTGAAAGAACTCACAGTGCTTAGGAGCCCCAATTATGGGCCAAGTTCCCATTTGCATTGTTTAATAACAAAAGATGGTTCTTGCCCCAAAGCACTTACAATAAATGTGGATTTGAAATTCATTTTCAAGGAATGCTAGGGTACTTGTGTGTGCACTGTGTATAACATACAGGCAACACACTTTTGGAAATGGTATGTTTTAGTGGAATAAAGCCAGCCTGAGCCTGTGTATTGTTAAAGTCTGTTCACAAGATAAAAATTATTGTGTGATATCGGGCAAAGACATAATTTCTTCATTAATTAATTCCAATTTTTAAATGCCTTTCTACACTAGCTATAGAATTTATGCACCTGACAGTAGCTGAATGAGAAAAATAAAAGATTTTGCATTCTGTCACTGAATGACCTTGATAACCATAATAGAAATTAGAAAATATGTTCTATATTTGTTATGGCAAATGTATTCTCCGAAGTATTACAGTAATTATTTTTAAGATCATAGTAATTTAACAGTCCCTCACTTCAAGTACTCTGGCCTTGGATGATTGCTTGAACCTTCACATACACATTACCTGCAAAATCTTTGTATATGTTTTTAATACTCCAAACTCTTTACTTTCCTTGAAATATGTTTAAAGATCGTGTGGTTTAATGAAAGGCCAGATGAAGATATTTCATGGTCTTTCATGCCACAGCTGAAGTAAATGAAACTATGTCTAGAGACATATTATCAAGTGTTTATTTTACTCTTCATTTTTATGAAAATCTAACAAAAGAAAAGAACTGAGCTCTCAAAGAAGACACATCTTTCCCATGGAGCAGCAAGCACCATAGGCTTGTACCTAGGAATGAAATTCTCCATTAGACTCCATAGCTGTGTTCTTCGCAGCGCTGGTACTGATGAACTCGTCCCTGTATCTCACTACAAAATCAATACAAACAGTGTACAGCACCGCTGGCACCCCTGGGACCTTGCCATTCTTTTATGCACAAACCACCCTTCTGACAGGTGGAAGTTTCTGGGAATTTTCAGTTCTTCTTTCCTACGGGTTTTTTTTCTCCCACTCCCCACCCTTTTCTGTAAGCTGATGTTGCGAAGTTACTCAGGAGAACAACATTCCTCCCCAGATCCCCCCAGTCTGTTTGGATCTACAGCACCGTAATCAGCTCTAATGTTTCATGGAGACAGTGAAATAATGTTGCCTGTAAAACTATCGCAGAAACACAAAGCCTTTTCAGAGATAAGGCTTTGGCTCCATTCTGGTCTCTTCACCTGTCAGTCACGTTAGGCACCATGCCCAGAACTCACTTTCACATCTCCTACCTTCCTTTGTTCCTAAGCTATTTGAAATACTTGGACCTATAAGGTGCAAACCTCCTCTTCTTTCCCGAACTGCTTCTTACGTAAACCATCACCTGGTTTCTTTCTTCTTCAGATGTCTTTCCCTGCATCAGTCAAGGTTGCCAGCTTCCCACCTCTTGCATCTGCTTGCACATGGGGACAAACAGCATTAGGCTGGAAGAGCTTATATCTGCACCGTCTCCTGGTGTGTAACCGCAGGATCTACAGAAAAGGGCATCTCACTGTGGTGCTGTCACGGGACGATGCATACATTGCACCACACCACTTCTCTCCTCA
Organism: Microhierax caerulescens; assembly: GCA_035590215.1. NCBI lineage: Eukaryota > Metazoa > Chordata > Aves > Falconiformes > Falconidae > Microhierax > Microhierax caerulescens. The sequence continues at coordinate 62,432,258 of JAVJGJ010000060.1, read as the reverse complement.
TGACACCTGATTTATGAACCTCAGCTATCGGAAAGGAGCTGTTGGATGTATCTGATCCCTCTCAAGAGGAAGGCAATTCCACAGAGCTCAGGATGGCATCATCCTGCTCTCCCAAAGTACAAGAAGCAGTTCTTCTCTCCTAGTTACCACAGGACTACGTGACTTCCTCCTTGGCTCCAAAGATTCATCTTCCTCTCTCTACCGGAGTCTGTCAGCAAACCTGAGCAGATCTTGCACAAACTTTCTTTGAGTATAGGTGATTATTTATATACTCTTTATGTTTATAGGTAATATACAGGGCCTACACTTTCCCAGTGTTATACATCATTAAGTCCACCCTTTGCATCCACAGTAGCAAATGCAAGAAGTACTTCTGTCTTCTGAGCATTTACAATGAATTCAGGGCAAGAGTTCCTCTGACTTCGGCCTGCCGACGTACTGTGTACTTGAGTACAGTCTGAAATTTGCCAGAGGGACTTCCAAAGGTTAAGCAAAGCCATGATTCTGAGAAATGGCGCTGCACATCTATGTGAGAAAGTGAGCTGTGCTCAGCTGCGCACTCTGACTCAGCTGTTACGCAGACACCTGGCAGACACAGACCTTCAGCTGCCATCTGTGCTGCCTGTATTGTGCAATCACATCCCTGTAATCTTAGAGTAAAAATGGAGGGGAAGAAGTAGCAATAACTGTGGAGAAAGGAGAGTGCAGTAAGTTTCATGTAACCTCTAATATCAAGAAGTGTAGGTCACAGAGTAGTTGATTTTGCTTGCCACCAAAGCAATTTTCACAGTAGGCGATATACAAAATTATCCTAGACTCATTCAGTTTTTTTAGAATAATCGAGGAGAATTACACACACATAAACCTCATGTTATATACAGGGCAGTAACAGCCATTACCATAGGAACTGTCTGTCAGATATCTCCTTCCAAAGAATCCTTCAGAGACATCACAAGGAGAAGCCATTCGGTTTTTGTAATCTGCAGAGGGTAATAAATTCTGAGTGACACTATTGGTAGTTACTTTTTACAACAGCATCTCTACTTGTGGAACTACCTACCCCTTACCTTCTCCCCCTAGAATGAGAGCAAATTAGGATGTCTATCGGCAGGAGGGGGTTTTATTCTTTAATACTCAGCTCTGTATCACGTGCACAGGAGCACATCCCAACACCAGAAATCTAAGACAGGAGAAAGTAGTAGTGCAAAAGCAATGTAGTGCAGTGGTGGTCTCCTCGTGTCTTTTGGGTGAAAAGGGAGACAACCAAAGGACCACTAGGTTGACAGTTCCTGCAGTTAACACCATCTTTTGTTTACCTTCCCAACCTTTCACAGAAGTCCTCAGAGCTTTCCAAGTTAAGCTGGGCTGCTCTCAAAAGGTTTCAGAAATGGGTTATGTGGAATAAATGGGGTAAATTAGTAAATTAATTTGTACAATGGTAATCACACCTCCAGCTTTTATGTTGGGCTTCTGTTCTCAGGCTTTTTCATATGTCTTTTCCTTAGAGGTAACCTCATGTGTGAGAGCTAAAGCAGCCCTCTTGTAGACAGCCCTCTGCTCCCCTGATGCCAGGCACAGATTAAGCAAGGAATTATTTCTCACTTCATTTTCTCCTATGTGTTTGAAGTTGTTCTGTATCTGGGTTTGGCCAAGTTTAGAGGTTATATGTATTATATATGTTTATTATTGTATTTAGAAACTTTTTTGAACAATATGTATATGTTAGTCCAGAAATACACGTACTCTTAATATGAATATATTTCTTTCACTGTTTTTTTATAGATTACTTACTGCATCTAGTTTTCAGGCCAAACCCAGGCTCTTCCTACATGTTAATATATTCAGTATGTAATGCAGTAAGATTATAATTTAAACTATTCTACAGTTCTACAAAATATTAAATGATATTTCATAACCTGTAATTGCTTTTTCTTACAGAGTTGCTAAGGTAACATGCTGGAACTTTTGGTTATTTTGTTGAGCTGACTGTTACACTTTAAAAATAAAAGATTTATTACATTAAGTTGTGTTTGTTTTTTCTATAACCTCTCCAATTCTCCATGGGCTTCTATGCCAGACACAAAGGCACCCTGGTGTTTAGGAGTACCTTTTCTCAGGAGAGATGATGTGGGAGAGAGATACCTAACACCAGATAGTAGATCATTAAGTGGCTTGTTGCTTTTACAGGAGACTCAGATGCTGGGGGATTTTCACCATCTGTTGAATTTCCTTTGTTTTGCTAGTATATGGTAGATGCTTTTTCCTCCTGCATGATTAGCCTAATGTTTGGTGTTACGCTTGTCGAAGCCCTTCTCCTTGTCCATGCTTGGACCAGGCACATGCTGTCCCTCTCAGGAGAAGCAGAAAGCCTCCCATGATCTGACCCTGCCGTTCTGTACCGAGGCTCCTATCTGCTTCTCGGTGTACCTGGCAAGGTGTGTGCCTCTGTAGCACGTTAGGCCAAGCACAGTCAGCTGGACAGGCTTTGCTGCCTGTGCTTTTCACCCTGCCCATTGTGCCTACAATTCCACTTCAATGTCATCACAGTTCCTTGGACTCAAGGGCTTCTGTGCAAGCTACCCACTTCAGTATTTATTTTACTGATTCACTAATATTTTGAAACACATTCCTCTTGGAACTGTAGAATCCCATCTTTTAATTAAAACCTCAGGTGATCATCAAATGCCTATAGATTGTGGTTTCATTACATGCATGCTGTTCTGAAGACACAGTCTTTTGGGAATCTTAGTTTCAAGGCTTAGGAAGGACCTTTCTCCTTTACCTTTCAGTAACTCAAACTTGCTGCTTCCATTGAATTGGAAAACTGACATGAAAGCATGAAGTGCTTATTAAGTTTAATGTTTTCATTCACCTAGTTTAGTGCCTTCCCATCTGCTCTTTACTTGCAGAGGACTCTAAAATAAGATAGCAGCTAAAGGAAATGCGGTTATCCTGCTGTTGTCTATTTAGCTTTCATTAAGTAAGTTGGTGCACAGCTCACATTCTCAAAACCAGCCCATCATCTAAAAGTATTTACATAAGACTCTTTGCATTATATACCAACCTCTGCAACACTAGTATTAACTACTGACATCTGCCAAGGCTGACTAGTAAGTGCTTTACAGTATCAATTCATCCTAAGCAAAAGGCATGTTTGAGTGCTGCCGTGCTCTTGTTAATGCCAATAAGAAGTATCAAGGCTCATATGACACCTAGCAGAAATTAGTACCCACATTCAAAGAAAAGCTTTTGTTATTTTCCAGAGTATTATGTGGACTTTATTGAGATGACTGCATCTGACACCTGCTGTAATATAAAATGCAGCTATAATTAGCCAACTGATGCTCTCCACAGTTTAGGTCGAATCCCTTCTGTGGGAATTATGCTTTAAAATATTCAGAACTCCAAGTGGCTCTCATTACATTTAATTTTTACTTAGAATTAGGTGGTCTAGAAAAAAAATTTAGGATTGTAATAGCCCCCCGCTGAATGCCACACAGCAACGTGAAAACCCATAGATTTTTTTCCAAATAAAAAAATGAGAACAGCAGACTACACTACAGCCTTCAATTGAAGTCTGGCTTTGCTTAATTGTACTTTTTGCACTCATCAGTCTCTCCTCTTCAGAGCAAGCTACAAAAATTGCCTGAATAGCCAAAGAAAAGTTTCCCACAGTCACTGGCCACAGAAAAACACCATTGTCCTTCCTCACAGTTTGATGGACAACATTTCTATAAATGGGTAGCCAGTCTGTCAATGGTACCCTTGCTGAAAAGGCAAAAGAAGAGAACAGATTCTGCCAATATCTGACAAAGCATGTTAACACATAATCAGGCATTCACTAGTCAGGCAGCTGCCCCTGGGACCTTCATAACACAGGTGCCTTTAAGCCATTTCCTATTCACAGATAAAGGAAACAAGCAGGAGATACCTGGGAAAGGAGCAGTCTATTGTGGCCTGTCAAATGTCCATCTTCTAGGCTGCCTGCATAAAAACAGAAAGAACATAAAGGAAACTTCAGCCTGAACTGCTAAATTATAAACCAGCAAAATACTCTCCAACTCCATAATTTTAATCTTCGTTTAAATAATAATTAAAAAGGTTAGTAAAGGAGCACCATGCCTTGTAAGAGGTACCTTCTTCATTTTTTTTCCTGCATCAAACTGAGCAAAAGATCTGTCATGTCCCCGAAGCCAACAGCTAGAACAAAGCCCGCAGTGGTGGTCCCAGGACTATCACCTTCACCCACTGCAGTGTTGGAATGGTTTTTTCCATGCCTAATCTGCTCACTTCACCCAGCTGAGATTATTAAATTCATGCTTTAACTGAGGATACTGGAATTTTGTGATGGACCAGTCTAGTGTAACTGAAAGATGATTGAGCTACAGGACAAAGACTCCTTCCCTCTTTTTTACCAACTTTACCTTAGTGAGCCTAACGAACTAACTAACAAACAAGTGACATTGCACAGCTGATACTACATAAAGGCCGCTAAGTAGAGCGATCATTTTAGCAGTGAATAGATCATGATAAGACAACAGTAAGCTTTACGTGAAAGAAAACATTTCTCTTCTGTGATTATGCATAAACATGCCTATTTCATACACTCAGCAGATTAAATGCCAAAATCTATAGCCCCAAGCAGGAATTCAGATTACATTTAAGTAATCACATTTATTTCTCATGGTGATTTTAGTAGCAGTGCCTGAGTGTTTAAACACATGAAAAAAACTTTATCAAATTCTATGGAAGTTCTGGATGGAAGCAACTCATGGCAGCAATATTGAGAAAAAGGTTTCAGGAGATGTGTTGCAACCACTGGAATTGCCCTGATGTTGGGAGGTTCCTGTGGGTGATGCGCTGTCTCTGAGAACATAAACTGCTGCAAGCGCAGCACAAAGCCCTTGCAGCAGAAGCCAGAATATAGCATGGTATGAACAAATAAGTATGGAAAACTCTTCTGTATGCTTTATGAAACAGTTCTGATGCCTTCTCCTCAAGAAAAAATGTTCCAAAGAGCAGTTACGATTTCTTACAATTACCATTCTCTAAGCAGATGTACTCTTTCATACAGGATATCTATACATCTAATTTTTACGAATTTAAAAGAGGAAAGTCTCTGAGCTCCTGCAGTAAAGTTATTCAAATGGAATTTCATAGCCATAATGAAATTAAGCTGAAGCCAAGAATTAAAAAAGATTAAGGTAAAATGCAGTATTATAAAATGTAAGTGAAAAAAATATCTGATACCCCTCATCACTTCTCCTTGCTCAATTTTGAGAGTTCCAAGTGCTAGGAGGTTTCTTAGCACTGCCCATACCTGTGCAGCTGAGCCGGAGTTACACTTCTCAAGATTTAAAAAGGACTGCTTGTTCTCTGTTGAATCAGCCTCAGGTCATTATCAAACTTACAACCTAGGCCCAGTCTTGCAAAGGCTTTTACACACAGGCTTAGCTCTATGCACATGAATAGTCCTTTAGAATTCATTAGAATGGTTTGTGCACAAAGTAAGCAGGTGCACGACTAGCTTCACTGAAGGATTGGGACCCAAAATGTCAGACTCCATATTCCCTATTAACAAATGCCTCTTCTGCATTAGAAAAATACTGACAGTGTAACGATGAGTGTGATCTTTTGTTTTGCCCGTTTACTATAATACAACTGAGATAATTCAAATAACTTCATAGTTACTTTATATCCAAAAAGGGTGTTATACATTTACTGGTACAGATGTAGAAGTTGAAGAATACTGCAGGTAGTATGAACACAGAGTGATATATCCAGGGGATCCGAGAGAATTTAGGTGCCTATCTTACATTGTAATATGGATATTAATTCCTTAAGGCTGAGGCTCAGCTCAACTACATAAATATAGCTCCCTAATTTCAACTATCAATCCATGAATCTCTTATCTAAAGCAGATCTGGATCTGGTTCCTGAAGTCAATGGAGGAGCCTGTTAGGATACTGAATGATTGATCTGACCAATAATGACAGATGTGGTCTGTTAGATGATAACTGTCCGGCTACTGGGGTACAGAAATTTAAAAGCTAATCTGCTGAAGCAGGAGGTAAATTTAAATTTGAGCAACTTAAAGAGTTCCAGAAAAGGCTAGGAAGACTGTATGTTTAGAAAAGGACTTGGCTCCCAGCTAAGCTGTGTGAAAAGCTTGTACACAGCACAGCTGAAGAACCCTATTTTAAATATTCCTAAGCATCCATCACTATTATTTCTTTTTAAATAATAGTCAAATTATACTAATAAAGATGCAAGCTACAGCTTTTAAAATCAAGCACTCGGCAATCAAGGAATCCCAAAAGTTAAAGTTTCTCTGAAGTAAATGTGCTATATTCCTGTTTCCCTGTTAAATATAGATTTTCAAGTATCCCATTAAACCTGAGTTAAATATATAATATGTGCAGCATGTACATATTAATGCAGTGGAAAATTATTAATTTTTAGACTATCTTCATGTATGAGTGCTTAATTTCACAATGCTTGTGTCAATTTACTAACAGTTTACAGGCAAGAGGAACACTGAGCATAGACACCTACTCCACAAGACACCTACATTTTCATGTGACAGTCTCAAAAGGAAATTATAGGAAGGAGGTTTATAATCAAACCTTTCAAAGTAACTACAGAAGTCTAAAATTTTGTGAACACAGAATAATTATAATAATAGTTCACTGACTTCTAAGAAGAGCTGTTGAGCTGGGCCTTGCAGAGGTCAGTTCTTGATCCCAAATTAAATAACTGAACTGAAGAATTTTGTGCAGAGATTGCTAATGTTATTTGCAGACAGCAGCAAGGAAAAGTGGGCAGGCAGGTAGATAAAAACTTAAATATGGTGTAAAATTACTAAACAGAGACATGAAAAATAATGACCAAAGTAAGGCAGAGCATGGAGTAGTATTAGAAAAACTCAGGGGTAAAAAAATTCAGAAAGGAAGGGCCATGGGTCTATGCACATGTCAGGATAAGGACATGAAACAGAAAGCGGGCAACAGCTTCATGAAGATTTTGCATTTAGTTCAGAATGATGAAACTATTGCAAGTCATAAATATAAGATACTTACAGGATGTTTTTTTTTCCTTTAAAAGCAAAGACGTCACAGCTGTATTTCCCACAGGACACTTCATACAAATCCCACTCCAATCCTGTCTGAACAGGGCTTTCTAAATTTTGATAGAGTGAGAGAAACACCAAAAGGTCAGCAAAGACATTTATTTTGAAGAAATGCAGCTCCTATTGGAGAATTAGATTTGCAATTCTGAGTCTTTATTTGATGAAGTTAATAAGCACATGGCTACATTTTAGGGAAGCAGGCTGAGTCTTTTCAGCTGGGGTAGCGCTCAAAACTAGGCACCAGCTTAAGCATCTTGTTGAATCAGGATCCATAACCTCAGTTGGAGCGATGTCTTTTCCTGGGTACCCAGATAGCAATAGAACTGCTCTTCTTTTGAAATTAATGCTTGGAAAAATAAATTGAAACTTATTCTGGAGGGGACTTTGTTATGTCCTATTCTATTTTAATCCAACAGGTAGGATACTATGAATTTTCTATTTATAAACTGAGATTATTTAGAGCAGTGCTGATAATCTAAATACTAAGGAAAACTACATTTACAGCAGTCAGTGCCAAGCTGAACCACTTGCCTGGGGCTCTGGGCAGAATCCAGAGTATTATTTTTATCTTTGAAACTCCAAATGATTTCAGTATAACTTTTTTCTGAAGTGTCGTCTCTTTTGCCTTTCTATGAGATGCAGCTAACATAAGCAGAAGCACACAGTATGAGCTTTGCAATTCAGGAGGAAAATCTCCTTATACATTACACAGGCTTCTTAGGTCAGCACTGTGCTATTTAGCACAACAAACCTCAACCACTGGTACATTCTGCAAAGCACCCACCTTTCTTTGGGTGTTAGTTAGGGGCAAAATTAAAGTGAGAGTTCAGAAATTATGTTAACGTAACATTCAGCAGAAGAAACAGTGCAAGTAATTATGACGGTGGTGACCAGAAAATAGAATTTGTGTCAATTTATTAAAGTTTACTGTCATTTTAAAGTGTTTAAAGGTACCTAGAGTTGGAAAGAGGTGTATGTTTTTATCAAGGAGCAACAGTCCAAAGCCAAAAGAAAATTCTTTTCCATTTCAAAATAATTTTCACTCAAACAATGATATTTGCTATTGAAGAACTTGGTGGGTTTTTTGTTCATATTTTTCAGGGTGGTTTTGATGGAAAAGGCTTTTATGCACCTCAGAGATCCATTTCAGGGACCAAAGCTGCAGCAGATTTAATATTATCATGGTAACTCTGTCCCTGAATGTTGAAAGCAATTCCAGATTATTCCCTCCCTTGGTAGTCCCATTATTGAAATATCTGAAAGCAGACATTACTGCCAAGTTACATATATTTAAATCTTCTGATCCCTCTTTTTAAACTAGTATCTCTATCTTGGGCAATCCACTTCTTGCCAGTTTTCTACAAATTCCCGCCAAATTACCAGTATCTTTCCAGCAATGAGAGCTTCCTTCCAATGTTTTATTGTTTCACCAGCTTTAGTGTGCATGCCATGTAATTTCCTCTGTCTTTATGGGAGGCCTGGGTTTACTGTGGGCAGACTTTACTGCCAAAGGCGATTGCAAGTGTATTCATTTTTACTGTGCACTACATGCAGTGAGCTTATAATCATCTTTTGGAACTGCTCCGCTCTGGTGTGTCTCTTCTGTTAGATGCAAATGTTTAACATACTTTGTCTTAGCTGTATTTGTGTGGTTCTTCCCTGTTCTCACTTTCTCACGTGCTCTCACTTTTCTGTTCTCTTAAATCACTTTGGATTATTTCTGTTCTGTTCATGCTTGCATAATGCATTACATAATTTAATCTGTGAAATTTGGTGTGATTATACCAAATTTATTCAGCTAGCAGCTGCAACACGGACCAAGGCCTTCTGAGATAGTGAAAGTAGGAAGAAAATCTGTGCCTTCTTTACCCATAGGAATCATTAATGTTTCTCTAAGAGAAGACATTTGCCATCAACAGGAAGAAGGCCAAGATCCAGTTTCTGATTAGCAAATAATAGGGCAGACATCAACAACTCTGCAGGCTACTTCTTGGTCTTTTGCCTACTTTTCTTGTAATGACTACTGAATAAATAACAGTACACCACCTCCACCATTTCTTGATATCTTCCACATTCACTCATCCTCCCTTATATTTCCATGTATATGGCAGTGTAACCTCCAGTATCTTTCTGACATGTATGCGCTTATCTCTTTGTTTTTCATTTGAAATGCTTTGCGCCCCAAACCAACCTCTTGCTAGAGGTAAAGATAACACGCTCAAAAGCAAAGGAAAGAGCTCAGGTCTCTCAACTAATAAAGCTACATCTAACCACTGCTAAAGTAGGCATGCACCTGCTCCATCACTCCAGGAAAGCTGCATTTTTCAGAAGTGGAGTTTATCAGGTAGCTGAGCATGCATCACTTGGAAGTTAAAACCTGGTTCAGATGTCTCGGCTTGATCTATCTTTGCAGGTCACTAGAGATTCAATCAGGGCAGCTTGCCTCCTCTGACACTGAGAAGCAACAATCAGTGCCAGGGTGCTACATCTGTGCTCCATATTCTGTTGCAGCCAACTAATTACTTACATGTTTATTCAGCGTTATAGTGCTGGTTGGGGGAAGGGGGAAGGAAATTTTATTTTCCTCAGTTCATGAAAGCTTCATGGTTTGATCCAGATGAGATGACTATGTTTTTCAGAGTTGCTTCAGCTGTCTGTCCAGAGATAAAAACTGCAAGAGGCAGGGCAAGCTGAAGCAGCCGGTCCTTGACCATGAGCTGGAATTAGCATTGTTGGACAGAACTGCAAAAGAAATTTTCACACTCTTTCCCAACTATCATGTTCTGTATATTTGTTCAAGGTACCGTCATTTGGCAAAACCAGCATCTTTGCAGGAATTAAGTAACTTTCTCTATATTTCAGAGCTTCCAAATAAGGAACACACTCTGCAGTGAGCATTTCTGAATCCAGAGTGATTCTCATCATCTGAATCCAGCCAAATGCCATCTAGCTCACCTTGGCTAAGATATTCTTGCAAAATGCATCCCTCCATGAAATATGTTTGTAACCATTAGCACTGAAGTCCTCTTTGGAACTAATTTTTCTCTGGAGCTCAGAAGGGCTTTCTGTACTTCCATCTTCTCAAATATTTAAGTTGGTTGCTGAGCAGACACACAGAGTAGCATGTCTTCAGTTTAGTGGGATTTATTTTCACTAAATTATGGTAAATTTTATCTGGATACTTTAGAGAGGAATGTGTTTAAGATAACTGAAAATATCAGTCCAATACATTAATTTTAACTAATACTTTTATTTAAAAATGCTTTAATGTTTGTATATACAACAGCACTCACCATTTCCCAATGGAATAAAAAATACCGGGGGGTGGGGGCCAGAACAGGAAGAGGTACAACGGTTAAGGGATCAACCTTAAGGTGTAAGAGGAAACACCAGGTAGAAAAAAAATCTTTCTCAGCATTCATACTGTCCCTGGAAAGAAACCAAGTACACCATCTTAAAGGGAAAAGTCTTGCAAGCCCCATAATCAGAATACTCTGACAAACCCCACTCCTTGTGGTCTGATGAGAAAACCACCGGAGCATTCAAGGCTTTGACGAGAAGGACGTGTGGATTTAAAAAACGTGAAGGTACAGCCAGAGCAGCACGGCTGAAACAAGCGCAGCAATCTGATTTACTTGGGGCGCGCGTTGTCCGTCCCTCTGCGAACGAGCAGTCGGTGCGTGGGTCGGTCACCATGAGCGGGCCCGCCGCCTGCCCGTGCCCACGGCTCCGGGGGGGCAGCTGGAGGAGAGGAAGGAGCCGAGAGGCAAAGCGAAGGGCGAGGGAGCGCGGTGACCTGGCAGGGGAGGCTGTCCCACAGGAGCTGCTGCAGCCCGCCGTTCGTAGCCTGCTGCCACCGAAGGTGCCACAGCAGCACGCGGGGGTGGCCCGCGCCCCTGGGCCAACGCTCTGCCTCCGCGGCCACTGCGGCGGGCCTCCACCTGACGGCTGCAACGGGCCTGAGCTGAGAAGAGCTTCAGGGGCCCAGAGGGGGCAGAGGAAGGTGCAGAAGATGCTTCCTCAGGCTCGGGAGCCGGGGCTGCTCGCCACACAGGAGAGGGTCCCCGCGCACCACAGCACGGAAACCCAGCGGGCCGGCGGACGTCGGGCAGACCCTGCCCGGGACGGCCAGGCCTGAGGCTGCCCCCGCGCCCCAGCCCTGCTGCCGGGGGAAAGCCGCCCCGAGCCGCCGCGGCTACGCGCAGGGCAGCGCAGCCCCTGACCGAGCGGCGGACCGCCCGCGCCCCCCGCGCCGCTCGCCATTGGCTGCCGCGCCTGTCCATCAGCCTGCGGGGGCGGGGCCAGCGGGCACGGCCACCCGAGGGGCTCGTCATCGCGGAGCGACGGCGGGGATGTTGCTGGCGGCCGCGGCTCGGCCCGGTGTCATGGCGC
>JAVJGJ010000060.1:62393508-62420415 GCA_035590215.1 Microhierax caerulescens | reverse complement strand
GGGCTGCCGGCGGGAGCGGCGGGCCCCCGGTCGGGGCTGGGGTGGCGGGCGGAGCGCGGCCTGCAGCGGCATCGCCGCCCTGCCCTGCCTTGCCCTGCCCTGCCCGCCCTCGCCTCGCAGTGACCGGGCGTTGCGTGTCACTTGGTACTTCCAGGGATGATCCTTCCCATGAGAAACGGTAGTCTGCCTGATTGCGCTATTATAGCAATTAATGATTCGGAATTGAAAAGCTACTAAAAGCTTACTGTGCATTAAATCAAAAGAAGTGATCGGGAGCTTGGAGTTAGCCTTGCCTCGGTGCGAAACACACGGTGCATCTCAGTGGGTCAGGATTTTTAAAGCAGCTTTGTTCTGCCGTACTTCAGTTGAAATACCTACTTTAGGTTTAGTAATGGCTATGAATTATTTAACAGATGTTACCGTAGTGGTGGGAGGCCCTTATCAGGAGAAGGTTTTAGTAACAACTTAATTATTACCATAAGTAATTTACAGATTAGTTCCTTTTCCACTGTGGAAGCATACATGTAGTTCTGGGAAGGCAGAAGCAGCACACTCGTGCTTCTGAAATTAGCAGCTGGAAGGCTTGAGGCCAGATGATGGGCAATATTTGTGGGAGGTAATATAACTTAACGTGTTCGTGTTACAAAAAGAGACACTCTTAGATACAGAGGCAGTTTAGTAGTTGCTGCTGACTGACATGGAATTATTTTTTAGAGCTTTTCACCTGTCATCAGGATAGAATTGTGTATTATATTTGCTTCTCATCTCAAAGTCTGCTAGTAGTTGTCTCCCTTTTCAAGCAAAAGTCATCCACATTTTAAGGGTCTGAAAACTCAGGTGCTAACTAGTAAGAGTCTCAGTTTTTCTGTCTTTAAAAGTGATTAAAAACTCCCCTAGCTTTTGAACAGGAGTGCAGTGCTAAACAACTTGATCATCATACACTGAGACAAAAAAACTGCCTCTGTGTCAAGGATGAAATATCCCATAATTCTTCCTGGTGAAAGTTCTAAATGTAATCAGGGAAGGGCTTGTGACTGTTGGTTTACCTAGATGTGATACTGTCATTCATGCTGTTCTTACAGTCTTGCCTGAGTGAAAAGTTGAACTCTTGCATGGATGAAGAACACAAAGAAGAATAAAGGAAAAGTTTCCTAAGCTCTTAAATAGGGTACTTGTCACAAGTTCAATTAATTGTTTTCAAAACTACATGAAAGAAACATGTAGTTTCTCTCTCTTCTTCAGTAGCTTGCTTGTTCTCCAGAATTTGCTTAATGTCTGGCATGTCACTGTGGAGAGCTTAGTGGTTTTTAACACTACTTGGGTGTGCAAAGACAATTGCAAGAAACCAGTTTAGAGTAGCTACATTCCCTTGGTAGTTACAGTAGTTTATGGTGCAGAGTGAAATTGTTTTCGTTGGTGTTGCGAGTGTAGTCTTTCGATGACAACAAACTCATTTTACGGTGCATTGCACTGAACTATGAGTAGGGAGGGGTCTGGTTGCTCCATCTTAGCTGAGGAGGCCCTTTTAGTTGCTCAGTCATGATTGTTTCCAGTTGTTGAGTTACACTCTTGTCTGCTGCTGGCACTTCTGTTCTCATAGATTTAACTGTGGCGCTTTACCAGCTTACTGACTCTAGCAATCCATCTTGCATTTTTGACTGAAAATACTGATTCCCCATTTCCCTTTTATAGACATTAGTGAACACGTGCCAGATTGTTAGCTGTTGCAGTTTGTGATCCATCATAGTATTTTAAGTTGGATTTATGCTAACAGGTTGGACTGTATTTCTGGCACAGGAATATTTTAAGGAAGACATCTGGGGATAACAACGCTTAAACCCAATATGACTGATCCTGAAAAGTTCTTTAAGCCCCAAGTGACAATCAGTGTCTTCCATAAAACAATTCCAAAGGCCTGAAATGACTTATGATCCTGTAAATTGCTACAGAGTAGACTGTGGACTTGTAAATGTACAAAGGCTTTGAAGTTACCAAATCACAGAATTTATAAACCTGCTTGTCACAGTTCTTACAGGTAGATGAATGTGAAACACTGAGAAAAGGAACTCTATTATACAAGAAACATGTTTGGATGCAGGAGGAGTTTATTCCTTATATTTAAAAACAGTGTTTATGAGTTGAAAATAACACTGGCCTCTAAATTATGCTAAGTCAGAAGTGCTACTATGTTTGTCCATTTGTTGAACCACCTTGACAGAAGTCACAGGCAGTGATATGAAGGCACACATCAGCTGAGTCTGTTTGAAAAAAGGATGCTTATTAAGAAATTGCAGTAGCACTCCTATTTTGTTTCAATATGATGACTTATATCTTTGCCTTTTTTTTACCTTGTCAGTGGGCTGTAAAGTATCATATAGCAGATGTTACTTTAGAAACTTGGGAAGTAATATATGCCTCATGATCACATATGCATGGTGGGTTAATTTTTGAAGTTTTTTTTCTTACTAAATTCTAAATACATTCTTGATTTTTTAAGGTGTTCAAAACAACTGTTTCCTAAAACATTACTTTTTTTACATCCTGTGTAGTTTAAGTACTAAACAGGAGCAACTTTGTGTGACAATTATGTAAAATATATTATGTATTTACTCAGACCATCTCCTTTGCAATGTAATTTGGAATCTAATACTGGATTTTACAAGGCTGTTCGTTGACTAAAGAAGGAAGGTTTGGGCTTGCAGTTCTTTACATACAAAATTATGATAATGCTGGCATTTAAACTAATGTAGAACAATTTATTATATGTGGCTTTGCCTTCAGGGTGATGTGTAAGCTCTCATTGTTTCCTCATACAATGTGTGGTGGATTCAGGAAATAAGTGCATATGGATTCTGTGTTCTTGTCCGTAATATTTGATGCCATTAGAAGTTAGGTATCTCTAGACCGTATGTTAAAGGTCACTTTTGACATCTGCCTGAGCTCGGTCGGTTGGTCTGTCTGTCTGTCTCTGTCATAAGCACACGACTTGGGAATTCTGTGTCTCGGAGTACCTGTAGGTCCTCTTGATTTTAAACAAGAGTTTTATCGGTATTTAGAATCTGGGGGATCACTTATGAGGTTTTTGGTTGGAGAACAAGCTAATTGGCTTTGGGAAATGAAACTGCTCGTTGCTTCAAGATCTTGAGAAGAGCTTTAGTGTAACAAAAATGGCAAAGGTGGGTGTGAAAGGGTGTAGTTCATCAGTGATTAACAATCAACTTTATATTAGAAAGTGAAAATTTATTTTTAACTTGTAGAAGATATGTAGTTCCTTTAAATAAAACTTCAGATTCATGATGTGTATTTCTCTTTATTGTTTTGGGAGTAAAATACTGCAGTCCCTTGGCAAAGAGAACAGACTACTATGGCAATTGTTATTTTAATCTAATGCATATAAAGGGGAACAGTGTGATTTGGAAATGGGTTTGATAGTGAAGCTGTGTAGTCAAGAGTTCCTTTAACCTTGAGATTTTTTTAAATTTCATTTTTTGAAACATTTTTCATATAAACCTTCCTTTGGATTACGAGCAAGTAAAAATTTCAAGTGTGGCATGGTGCAGTATCAAGACCTTGGTCATACAGGCATAGATACCCTTGCAAATCTCAGAATAAAATGCATGAACTTACAGGAGGCTACCCTCCTGAGTGCATGTTTCTTCCTACTGGTGGTTCTATCATCTGTTAAAATAAAAGATTTAAGCAATTAACGTGAACAGTATGTCTTCATATGATAGTTAATTGAATTGAGAGTTGACTAAAGTTAAAGACTAAATTAATACAGTGTTATTAATACAGGAATAAATTAAAGTGTGATGAGGTAGTAAGGAATTTTTAACTCTACTAATACTATCTTACTTTGAAAATGACAGCTGCTTGAATTATAATGAATGTCAAACCTGTCCTCATATAAAAATGGGGTCTGTATGAGATTGAGCATAATTGTTGTCCTGTAGAAGTCTTGTATAGTTTTGTGATGTTAATACAACATAATGTAATTTCTTGTGTTTGTTTTGTCCCCTTGAAGCTTAACCTTGGAGACGATATCGTGAAAGTTGTAATCGATTGGAGCAAACTTCAAAGCACATCAGCACTTCAGCCAACATTGCTCTTTAGTGCACTTCAGCAGCATATTTTATGTTTGCAGGTAAATATTTCGTTGGACATGTTTGACTTGACAAAAGTCATCAACAGCTGAATATAGTTGTATTATCTAAACTGTAAAATTTCAGTCATTTTGATCTTACATTCCTGTGTCCAACAAAGAAGAATGCAAAAGTACTATACGCTTGGGATTCCACTGTGCTTCATAGGTACTCACGGATTTTTCAGATTAGTGGTGTGAATAGCCACTGGAGGTGAGCAGGCTGAATAAATGCAGCCTCATTGATTTCTAGACTTGCATTGTAAATGTGATACATTTCCATCTATGGTGGGTTGTAATTAAGCAATAAGACACGGCAGGTGTGTGTCATGCTATGATAATGATTCCATGCGTTGGGTGAGTTTTGAGGCTCATGGAGTGCTTTCAGTGGTTCAAGAAGTGGCATTATCCCAGCATGACACATCCTGGAGTGTCTTACTGCAATTAAATATATTTTCAGCGTAGTTTTTTTTTTTTTAAAGAGTAATTTCTTTGACATTAATGTCTCATCTTACCAAGTAGCCAGTCACCATTACTGTCATTTCTTTTAACTATTTGAAACTTTCCCACCCTGCCAAAAGTGTATGTAATTTAGTTGCATGGCAGGGAGGGTGAGCAGTTTGTCAGCTGGTAACTGAACAGTCTTTTGACCTTGGTAGTTCATCCATAAAAGGTGGGGATTTGAATACCATTTTTTTGCTTCAGCTAGTCAATGAATTATTTCAAGTGTGTAGTACTGAGAGGGTGAAAAAGGAAGCTCCTGTATTTGCTTGTCTATAGGTAAAATAAAGACCCTTTATGTTTTCCAGGCATCCACCAAATCGTTGGTGTGATAAACAAAAAAAGAAAATATGCCAGACAAAAGCAAGTAAAAATCATATCCAACTGTAAGAACATTGCATGCAGGAATTTGATTCTGTTTCAGAAAATGTGACCAGTAAAAATCATGTTTTCTTAAAAAAAAATAAATAATTTCTAGAGGGAAAATAAATGGTGAAATTCAGACTAGATGAAAAACTAAAAAAGGAAGTGTGACATGTATGTGTACTGAGGTTTTGTCGCTAGGTGTTATGTAAGGGGTATTGTGGTAGGACAAGCATTTTATTTTTGCTGCTACAGATGTCAGTGCATTCTCTCATTTAATTTCATGACCTAAGTAGATAATCAACCGTGTCAAGAAAAGCATGTGTTCAGGATAACGCCTATATATTTCATGTCTGTGTTCTCTCATTCACTTGGGCAACTGCGGTTTCAAGTGGAGAATGTAGTGCGGTGCTGATAAAGTAATGGCTTTACAGTGTGAAAGCATTGGCTTTCATGTTAAGGAGGAAAAATACTAAGCCTTACTCTTCTGAGTAGGCATTTGAATGACATTTTAATTAAGTGGCATTGGTGCCAATGATTGAAGCTTTGATTTAGCTAGTAACAGACAAGTAGCAGGCAGATTTTTGCAGAAATTTGTCTTATACAAACCTCTGAAAAGCACAGGTCAAAAAGGCCAGAATCATGGTGTGCACAATATTTGGAACTTTTTTTTTTTTCTCTTTTATTACTGTGTTCCATCAGAGGCAGATGTGATTCCCAAAATTATTTCAGTTGGTCTGTTTTGGAAATTGTAATAATACTTGGCTTTTTGCTTTTTGTTTTGGGGATTTTTTGGCTTTTTTTTTTCTTTTTTTCTTTTTTTCTTTTTTTTTTTTTTTTTACCCTAACATACTGTTTGCTTTGTTCAGCCTCTTTTAGAAAAACTCCAGTCATTGATTAAAGAAGAAAATACAGGCCATATTGAACCTGCAGGTAAAACAGAAGGCCAAACTTGTGAAACAAGTTTAGATGCTTATGATGGTAACTGTCAGACTGAAGAAAAGTATGCAAGTTATGACTTGAGAGATCAGAAGGATGCTCATGTTAATTTTGATCCAGAGGTGGTCCAAATAAAAGCTGGAAAAGCAGAAGTAAGTGATGTACCTAAATTAAAAAAAAAAAAAAAAAAAGACCTTTCTAAATTTTAAATTTAAAGAATGAAATAGATATATGCCATCATGTTTATTACCTGCAGATTGACAGGCGGATATCAGCCTTCATCGAGAGGAAACAAGCTGAGATCAATGAAAATAATGTCAGGGAATTTTGCAATGTTATTGATTGTAATCAAGGTAACTGGCTAGCCAGACTTTAATCTTCATAGCAATTTAAGTTGAGTTTTGTTATTTTTTTATTTTTCAAAAGCACTATTTTATATTTAAAGCAGAACTTTATTTTAAGATTAATGTTCATTTAAAGTGAAGAACTTGCATGTGCAGTGCAGATGTTGTCAGAGAGACAAAAAAAAAGGAAAGTAGTCACTGGATGACAGTGTTTAATGTATCCCATACAGAAAGATTATAGTTATTACTGTGTTCGTTTTAAGAACTGCTATCTTAAATCAGATGATTTTGTGGCTATTGTTTCTTAAGTTTTAGCTAGATGTTCCTTCCAAAGTCAACAGAATTGCAATTCAGAAATGTCTTGTGAATTGCATATTCAAATTGAAGTTAATTTAATGCTAGTTAAATTACAGCGAATTACAAAGAAGTATTTTTTGCAATCAATTTGAATTACTAGCTACTTAGAATTACTTTTTTCTTCCAACATTACTTATGCTATTGGTGTTTTTAATGCACCAGCTGGCACAATTGGCTGTATATATAACCAAACAATCTTAAATTCATCCAGTAGGCTGGATCCCATTACCACGATCAGTCAGTGTGCAACCAAATGTGTCTTAAAAGAGAAGGCATTTTTATATACATAAGTAGTACAGAGGCATTTTCTAAGTACCTATGAAGCCAGGTGTGCATTGTCTCTGTGATGTACTTATGCTTTTAGAGATCAAAGCTTATTGTTCCGTAAGCTTTATAGGGAGAGAGTTTAACTCCTTGAAAATACTAGTTGGAATGAAAATGACATCTGAAGTCTAGTAGAATATACTAGATAGTAAAATACAGATTCCTAGAATTGTTAATTAAATACAGAAGAAATGATGATAAGACCTTTCTTTGTATGTTCAGGCATAATAAAATACATGTAAAGCCTTAGTGTATATGGACAGAGATTAAAATATAAACATTAGAATAAACTTAAGACGGTCTGTACTGTAGTTTTTTATGGTTAGACGAATGAGAGAAGTCACGGGCATCAAAATTAATGCAGGAAAGTGAGAAAAGAATGTTGATGAATAAACTAGACCAGTCTGAAAATAGGAGAACAAGTTTCAAAAAAGGACATAAAAACAGGATAACTGTGGTAAGCAGGGGAAAGACTGTATAGGAAGAAAGAAGTAAGTTACAGAGAAACAGAGTGAAAAGTAAGAACCAAATAAAATGTAAATTGGAAGAAATTTGTCCTGATCAAATAAACTTTTATATACATGAGTGCATACATTTATAGAAGTTATTTTTCAATTAAAACGAGTAGGTCCATGCAAGTGTGTGAACGTATTAATTGTTTATAGAATGAATGAAATATTCCTGAGGTTTTTATTGTACGACAGTTTTAATTAGATTTGTTAAAAGCCTAAAAGCTGATAATAGTTAGAATATTTTAAATTTTAAATATATAATTAGGACCTCACTTTTTATTTTATTCTTATGTATTTAGAAAATAGCTGTGCCAGAACAGATGCAATTTTCACACCATATCCTGGATTTAAAAGCCATATAAAGGGTAAGCAGCTATTTTAATACCCATTTATTAAGTGTCCAGATAGAACAGCACCGATGAATTTTTGACTGTAAAACTTTTATAGGATGTTCAAAACCTACAAACTTAACATGTTGATTTTTGACTCTAGTGAGTACTTCTACATCTTTGCTTACTTCTCCAAGGTTTTCAATCCCATAACTGCCTCACTAAGCTGATGGTTATGCACCAAAGAGTAAAACAAAGTAGCCTATTTTCATTGTCTGAAAGGAAAGACGCAAAAAGATAAAGCAGGACAGAGAAGTTGAACAGTTCTTTGTTTTTCTTGTAAAGTGAAGCCAGCAGTCCAGTTAAGGAACTGACTTTAAATAAAAATATCTCCTGTTTTTCTTTAGTCAGTGTAAGTATATTGAATTAGAAACAGCTTTGGGACACAGTGGAAGTTCTGAGACATAGACCTGTGGGAATGACAAGCTGGGGAACAAGCTTACCACTGCACTATCTTTTGGAAAGGATTACATAGTGTGAAAGTGATTGTCCAACAGAAGTTACCTGTAAAAGGCTGCTTGTCCATCTGTTGCTCTCTAGGTGTACACAAGTTACTCTGTGTTTCAAAACAAACAAAATCTCCAAAATGAGAGTAAGTAACCCTCTCTTCCACTTTTAAGAGTGGTAGTATTCAGTTATCCACTTGATGTTGGTTCTAAAACAACTAGTTATTCTGAATTTTAGAATTCAGAACACTACTGTGAGGCGTGGTGATAGGTCTAAGCATTTAAAGGTCTAGTGAGCTACCAGGGAGATAGGATAGTGAGGTTGAGTTTATAATCTTCACTAAGAACCCCTTTCAATAGTTACTTTTTTAAACTGAGTGCTTTAGTTTGTAACAGGGATGGTGGAGTGTTACAGGAAAAAAGAAAAGTTTGCATCTAAGTAACTAAACCCCACACTTCATAAATGAAACATTAATAACTCTTAAAAAGTAATTGGAAGTAAAATCAGCATAAACTGAAGCAAGAATGTAATATGTAACCGTCATGAAGTACAGAGTAAGAAGACGTGTGCTTCTGTGTCTGGAGTTGCCAACATAGTCTTTAAGTCTGCAGTACACCACAGTAGTCTTGTCAGGAAAGACTTGAGAAATGACTGTGATTTAAAGAGAAGTGACCAAAATCTGAAGAAAACATGGTTCAGCAGGGGGAAAAAGATGGACCCAGAAGCAGCTGAAGAGTGATTAAAGCTGTCACCTGAGTAACAGAAATTAGAAGAGAACTTCCTTGCTGGGATTCATAGCAATTCTTCTAGTTGTTTACCTCCCCTCATCTTCATGTTCTTATGATGCTTCCTGTAACTTTAGGTCTGGCCTCTTCTCTTCATTCACAACAGCTCACATGTGCAACTGCTGACATAGATACTGGGTTTTCTGCTATTTATCAGCAGCTGATGACAAATTCTTGATACCGCCATTCTACATGAATGTATGAGTAATTCTTTTACTTTGCATATGTAAAGTCTTATGTTTTTGTTTAGTTTAGTTACTTATATGCAAAAATAGGAAAATACTTTTACCTGAGCCTTCAATCATATTGTCTACAGGACCTGGAAACTGGTGTGAAATTGATTTAACACAGGTTTTCATTTTTTAATATTTTAATTGGTTTATTTAGATGTACTTTGTGTTTCATGTGCATATATGTTAAATTTGTATTCTCTTTACCTAGTTTCTAGGGTAGTAAATACATACGGACCTCAGACTAGATCTGAAGGAGCGCATGGGTCCAGTCTCAAAGCCAGTGTACCCATTCATGACTGTGGAAACCAGGCTGTTGAGGAGAGATTGCAAAACATTGAAGCACACTTACGGTTACAAACAGGTTTGTATCATGTTTTAATTTTGACATCAGTGTGCCAGTTTGTACTATGGCTATCACTACTGTAGTAAAATTGGGCAAGTCTATAAAAACTGTGACTGTGAAAACAATGGGTAGGTCCACTGAAGTGTTTACTTACCCCATGTACTACAATCTAATGATTAGGTCCTTATGCCTAAAATGGAACTCCGATTTATGCCCAAATTAGGATGCTGATTTAGTAAATACACTTGATGTGGTGGCAAATGACAGAGAGGCACTTCAGAATGGGATTTAAAACAGTCTGGAATATTTAGAAGTAGGCGTTCTCAGCCAGTGGAGTCCTTCTGCCTTGACCCACTGAACAGGAAAAGCTGAGGTTAGGACTCAGTCCTGCTTTGTGGACACCTTGTGGGCTGGGGATAGGATGAACCCAAAAGGCAACCTGAAACCTTTTCCTAAAGGTGTATGGTTCTTGAAATGCAGTTAGGTGAGAAGATTACTTTCCAGAGTGTGGGAAGCTCCATTGTCAATACTTCATTTTGGCTTTGCAAAAATGTGTGCCACACCTTTCACTAAAATCAACACCATAGCCACCAGGCTACTGACTGTTTTTTAAGTAGTTGCTTTCCTCACCCCAGCCCCAGTTTTCTAGAATGTAAATCAATGAGGCACTTACCGAGGGGGAATCTGCATTTTTCCTGAAAAATGTTTACAAAACAGAAAAGAAGCCCAGATCATCACCTAATAAAGTAAATGTTCTGCACATCACACTGTAGACACACACTGACTTTTTTGGTCTTGTGAAGACTGAAGAGATGCCAATCCATTCTCTAAGAATAGGGTAAACACTGACTAGATTACTAGATTCCTGTGAATGCATAATGGATCGAAGTCCTCTGGCAGCAAGGAGAGTAGAATACTCCTAGGTACTGCTGAGGCAGCAGAGGTTGACACTTGCCTGTATAGCTGTCTCAAAAGTCAGGTGAGTTTTGTGCATGGAAATAGAATTTGTAAGTGTCTGGCCAGCTTTAAGGTTACAATGTGTAGTAGCTTTGGAGTTTATACGTATTGGGGATAGTGACTGGGGGTAGCTAAGGGAGGGGCCCTGCCTTCCAGGTTGCACCTATAATAGGTGACATAATAGGTGAACAGGTCAGCTGAACCACAGTATAGGGGAAGAGGATGAAAGTGTGCAATTCCAGCTCAACTCCTGTCTGAATCAGCAGTCATGGAGAAGGTCTCAAGATCATTTGTTACTTACCTAAGCAGCTGTGCAATAAGTATTTATCTGAGCAGGTAACCTGCCTTAGCTACCTGCTCGCCAGTTTTTTGTTTCTGGTGACTGAAAGAGTTGTTCTTGACTCACCTGCTGTTTTTCAGAACAGCTTTTTCTAGTGCTACCACTGCTCTTTTCCCTTTGCATTAAGTCAGCAATATTAAGAAGAGTGAGTGGTTAGCAGATTTAATTAGTGGCTGCTGAGTGATGAGTAGAGAGCAGAACTGAAGGAGGGAAGCTACCCGTAAAATTGCCTGTCTGAAGTGAGGAAACAGGTGAATGGCAAAAAAACCACATTAGTGCTTATTGCAGTAGTTTGTGGAAAAGAATTGTCTTACCTAACAGACCTAGAAATAAATGGAAATGAGTGGCAAGAGAAGTAGAAGCTTGCTAAGGCTTTGGTTGTCAGTACTGTTCAGAACCAGATGATCATTTTAATTGGGATAGTCAGTAGTTAGTTGGGATAAACAGGGATTTCAGTTTATAGAGTACTATGTAGCATAAATACCATATTTTCTAAGGCTGATCTTTTCATCAGTACTATTCTTAAGTGGGGAACTGAGCCCAAGCTGCTGTACTACAGCTACAAACAGCAAATGGGTTGAGGTGGTTTTTTTTTTGTTGTTGTTGCTGTTGGTTTTGTGGTATTTGTGTGTTTTGTTGGGTTTTTTTGGGAGGGGGTGTTGGGCTTTTTTTGTTTGGTTGTGGATTTTTTCCAAATCTGTGTTATTCCATTCCATACACGCATTTCCCGCTCTTGCTTCTCCTGTCTATGGCCAGGGAAACGCTGTTCTTTGTCAAGTACAACTCATACCTGCCCTCTAACCTCTGATGCTCAGTGGAGATAGGTTTCCTTCAGAACAAGCTTAGGTATCAATGCTGAATTCATGTGTGGTCTGCCATCCCATCTGCTCCCTCCCAATGCTGCTGTCTGTTTTGAAGTGCTAACATCGGTGTGTGACCAATGTATTTTAAGAGTGATCATTACTTGTTCCAGGGGCCTTGTCAGAGGTATTTCAAGCACCTGCATAAAGTTGTCTATTTCCTTCACTGACTGCGCTGGCTTATTAACCAGGTTTTACCCTGAATCATATTAATTACCCTTCCTTTTTATTATCCTGTTTGCTCATTTTGTTTTAGCTGCTGGTTGATAGCTGGATTCAAGGAATTCACCTGTAAAGCTTGCAATCTTTAGTTATAAAAGTTATTTTAAGTGCTTTTCCTGATTTCTCTGTATTTGTACTGGTGTATTTAGGTGGTCCTGTACCAAAAGACATTTATCAGAGAATTAAGAAGCTTGAAGATAAAATCCTTGAGCTGGAAGGACTGTCTCCTGAATATTTTCATTCTGTAGTAAGAAATTCTCTTAACTTCTTTTAGCATATTTAAATGTATTCAGGACTTTTGTGCTTAAATCTTTGATGTACAGGCAAAAACCTGTATCAAAGGGCAGACACTTTTGATAGACAACTCTGTATTGGTGTAATGGTTATATTTCATGTGGACCATCTAAGTTCATGTTTCTACCTGATTTCTCATTTGAAAGAAAATAGTATCGAGTGGTGTGGGGGTGGGGGGTGGTGTGGGGCAAGGGGGTGGAATTCCAGCCACCCAAGCTAAACTAGCTTGCAAGGAATATATTATAGAGGTTGGATTTCTCCCCTTACCCTCCTCACCCACCCCACATTCAGATCTGAAGTGTTTCTTATGACAAGAAAATTGACTAAAGTTTTGATCTCAATACAAATCATTAATGGCTTAAATCAGCTGAAATTCCTTGGGCTTCTGTACGTGATCTGATTGCTGAAGATCAGCAATGTAGAATAACTTCCAATAGGATGAGAGAGTAAACCCTTTAAAATTTGTTTTGTGTGATTCTATGACTTTGGTTTCTTTGTTACTAGTCTTCAGGCAGAGCTCTGTCTCTTTCTGAATAGTAAAAATTGTCCTTCATTCACCAATGGAGATTAGGACAGAGAGAATATCAGTTGTTACTACATCAGTCTCTGCTTGGTTGGGGAAATTTCTTGTCTGTTATCTTGTTCTCCTTTCCCCACGTAACAGTAGGAATGTCTCTTTTACTGGTGATCATATTTTAATTTTTATCTTCTCCCTTGAGACCAGCCAAAGAAGAGTCAGTAATTAGAAATCAATAGCAATAGTATCAATTTTTGTTTCATTTATTTGTTTGTGTTGGAGATGAGTAAAGTCCTTTATTTGTAAAGCTATTCCTTCAAGTTGTTGGCAACCAGAAGTTAAAATGTACACTTTCATAAGCTAAAATTTCCATGGAAAGTGCTTTAGGATCTTTGAGGAATGGGGATCTGGGAAAAACTTGTGATGAGGGCAATAGCGTGCAGTAATTAACATTTTTTTTGTCCAGAGTTTTGCATAAATATTGGTGAGGATACAGGAAAATTTTAGGGAGAAAAATATCGACAGTTTCAAAAGCTGGATATTGATCTTGGTTTTGTCTGAAGAAAGCTTCAGTTAAGTTGATAGTTGTTAGCTGCCAGCATCAAGAAGCTTCAACAGCTTCTGACCGCACTCCAGCAGTATTTCTCATGACCCAAAGTACTTAATTATAGAGGAGATTTCTTTAATCTGTGGAATGGCAGTCAGTGTTCTTTCTGTACTTCAAAGATTCTTGTCACTGTTGTTACAGAATTACTTGCGGTCCTCTGTCAGTGCAACATTAAGTCTGTGTTGATTGTGTCTTTTCTTTAGAGCTGTTCTGGCAAGAGGAGAAAGGTTCAACCTCCCCACGTAAGTACTGTTAACTTTTGTTTACCTTAAGTTTAGGATGTTCTGACTGTAAAGTAATAGTAGTTCTACCAAAGAAATACCTAACTTCTCAGAAATAGCTGCGTAAGTACCAGATAGCTTTCTGGCAAAGAGAGGGAAGGAGATAGAAAGTTAATGGGTGTCACAATGAAATGAGTCTTCTGAGAGTCTGTACTAGGGTAGGTTAGTTAGTGTTTTCACCAGTTAGAAGGATTATAGAATAAAATAAATCTGTAATGATGTTAATCAAGCAATATGTGAATTCTGATCAACCTCCTAGTAACATCTTCTGGGGTTGTTTTATGGCTTGGTGTTTTTATGGATATTTTTCAATTATTTTTTTTCATTCACTTTATTGGTTTATGAAGAGACAATAAAAGTAGAAAGACATAACAGTGTAGCAGATATAAACCTATAGTCAGTAAAACTTGCCTTTTTCACAACACCATTGCATAAGGGAATGCATTAGCCATGTACCTTAGGCCACAGGAGAGAATTTCTCCTCGGTGCAAGTGAGACTGTAGCTGGAACGCTCTGCTACTAGCCAGCGTACTTGAACACAGATGGACTGGGGAGAATGCTTAGAATGGGATATGGACCATCCAAGGCTTGAGGAAGTAGACTTGTTTATACAAGAAAAAAAGTCCTCAGTAGGTTGAAATATTTTATAAAAGGATGATAAAAAGCTCTTTCTGTAAAAGGAGATGAAAAAAATTGTAAGGTTAAGTGGGCCCAGAGGTGATTGGTTTGGGGCAGTAGGAAAAAAACCTCTTCAGTTGTAAAGCTGGGTTCTACATCATCTAGATGTAGATCTAGATGTAGAAAACTCCTCCAGTGTTTTAACATCAAAGAATTTTTGGCTATTTATGAATAGGTTAAACAAGCATCTAATGGAAATAGCACGGATGTATTGATCTGTGATTAGGACTGTCAGTTTTTCAAAGTTTACATTCTTTTTCTTTCAAGTTTAAATAGCCATAGACTAGATTCAGACAATTGTGCAAAATTATTTCTATCACTTAATGCAATATGCAGTGACTTCTCTAGCAATTACAAGATGTAAATGATTGTGGGTTTTATTTTGTTCTTTTAGCAGAACTATTCATTGGCTGAACTTGATGAAAAGATCAATGCTATAAAACAGGCATTACTGAGGAAAACAAAAGAAAGCAAGTCCAGGGAGGCTGAGCGTCTTCTTCGATAGAAAAAAAAAATGTCTTCAGAATCCTCATCATGCTTTACACATACCTGAGTAGCGTTCATCAGGAATGACTCCAGCAATGAAAGCAAAGCACGCATATAAGCTCCTTTTGGATGATCTTGAAAGCTTCCTTTCAGCGCTCATTTAAAACCAGTCTTATTAATGAAATAATTACTTTAAAATGAAGAATGTTTTAGGAATAGCATTCTAATAATCTGTTCCCTTCTGTTATAAAGGAGGATTGCTGCGTTGTTCGTATGTGGAATGTCTTAACCTGCATACAAAAACTACATTTCACATGTAATTCCTGATGACTGAGTATTCAAAAGATCTCTTTTTTGAATACATTTCATGTAAGTAGCTTGCATAGAGTTGTGAAGTAAGGGTAAATATTTCTTCATAAGTAAACTGTCTTAGGAAAAAAAATTACAAAACCCCTTGCAATATGTGTGCTTACCTGTAGGTTTTTTCATATTTGTCACTGTTTTCACAGCTGTTGGAGCAAATAGGATTTCCATAACCATCTTTAGAAATACAACGTGTGTAAATAGAGACACGTGTTCTTCACTTCCTCAATGTCCTATAGGAATTCAAATTTCATACCCTGCTAACAAACTTTGTATATTCTAAACACCCCTGCAGGGGAGGTTTTGAGGAGCATGCCAGCATGCACCGGCTTCCCTTCCTTCCATATGCATGCTTACATGACTTCTAAAGCATGGATGCTGGGTACATAGCTTAACTTAAAGTCAATTCTTTGGCCACATGCTGAAGTGTGACTTTGTTTTGTTTGGGTTTTTTTAAATAAACCATTTTCTATTTATACCAGTTCTTTAGTTTATTTGCTGTCTCTGTCTTTATTCCAGTTTAGAAGAAAAGTAGCTGTTACAGAGGGAGTCTCTTATGTTAACTGCTCTGCTTACAGCAGTCTTACTATCAGTGTCCCTGTGTCAGCCTCTGTGGCAGGTGTTATGAAGAGTACTGACTAGACACAGTCTTGCATTTTAGAGAATAGTTGGCATTTCCTGCAATTTTTGTGTTATCTAGAGTAACATCTGTGGTAGCAACTGCACCTAATGCTTCTCTGAAAGTAAATCAGCAGAACTGGGAGACAAAGCTGCCTGAGCTCTGGTCATAGCTCCAGGGAAGAAGAAAGTATGCTGGCTGTTCAGATGTTTAGTGTCTACTCAGGAAGAGATTAACCCCAGCAGTCATATGAGTATTTCAAATACAACATTGGATACAAAGAGGTACTTTTGTAAGTTGAAGACTGAGATCCACCTATGCGTAGGACCATTACTCAGATCGTATGCACCATATTGGTACAGTTCCGTACAGGGACTATTTTTCTTATGTGAATTATTGCCATTGTTGAAAATCCTAGCAGCTCATATTATGAGAGTTGTATTGGTGAAGCAGTACAGTGAGCTGCAACTTTTACCTCAGGTAGATAAACTTTGCCTTCTGTCTACAAAACGTTTTTTTTGTTTTTGTTCTGTGTCCCAAGAGCCATAGCTCAAAAGAGTACAATGTGGATATATAATTGTGCCTCACATTACACACTTCACACAGTAGTACTTGAAAGAGGGGTGGGTGGGAGGTAGCTGTTACAACTGGGGACAGGAGGGGTGACCACAGGGATTTAGCTTCTGTGAAGCAGTAGCCTCTACTCAGTGTGCATCATAATTCAGGTACAGGTAGGACATGTTGACTAAACCTAGTGCATTTGCACTGTGCAGTTTTCTCTGGAAGATTCTGGAGTGAAGCCCTAGAAGAGATTAACCTGTGGCAGCTACCTAGGTCTGAAAGATTTGTCTAGTATTAAAATATTTGTTGTTAGTTTACATTAAAACAACTGCGTATGTGTGCGTGTATATATATATATACACACACAGAGAAAAAAAAAAACCCAACCAACTTCAGTCCTCATCTGGGGGCAGTTCTTGGAATAAATTGCAAACAATGCCGATTTCCTCAAGGGAGACTGGTTACAAAAAGACTGCATTAGCAGTTTCAAAGTGGCATTTTCTGTAGTGAATTGCCTGCTACTTGAAAGATCTCTTGCCATGGGATTCTCCTTCTCCTCTTTCTCAAGATGGCAGCAACATAGCAGTTAAGGGTTGAAAGCATAATGAAGGTGCATTGTAGCAAAACAATAGCCAAGGAGACAACAGCAGAAGTACTCTGGAAGGTAAGTATTAGCCCTATATACTTCATCAAATGAATTCTACAGATACACTTGAAAAATATCAAGGTATTCATCTTGCTTTGTATTGAGACCTTTGCCATTCTTTGGTTTCAAGTTGTTAATTTCTTGTACACTTAATGGTAGTGTGCCTGCCCTGTAAAAATTCATTGGAAAGATACTTTCTGCTGTGAGCTGCGTATTTAAAGTAGTTGCAGATTTCAGAGGGCTGCCAAGCAGTTGGAAGTTTCCCTTCCCCTCCCTCTGCTATATGACTTCTATGCATAGAGGGATGGGGGAACAGGAGATCATTCCGGTATTCAGTGCTACTGGCCTTACCGGTTCATCCTTGCTTGCCTTTGGTCTCTGGGCTTTACCTTCTACAACTAACTTCCACCATAAGGACTGTTTCTGCAGAAGCAGAAGAGCTACCCAGTCCACCACACCCCCATAACTTTGATGGGGGACAACCTCTTAGACTACACATTTTCCGGAATTACCAGTTATGCTGGTTTTCCTCTGCACCTGAAACACTATGATGCTTGCTGATAGTTGGGGCTGCAGTAGCTGAAGTCTGAAAGGTAACCATAAACAAACCAAAGAAAGTGGTTTACTATCTTGTTGGCATGTCTCAACACCTTGACCAAGACCTTTTTACAGGGGTTGGGCTGGTCTACACTCCTTTACCTCCCAAAGGACACACAGAAGTGTTCTGAAGAAGAGAACTTTTTATCTCTGTTAATGGTCTTTTCTGCTCCACTCGCAGCTAGAGCTAGCAGTACACTGTAGCACTGAGGGTACCTTTCCTCATGCAGTATTTTCCACTCAGGCCACTCCTGGCATCCAAAAGGCATCCAGAAGCCTTTGTAACACAAAGCACGACTGTGGCTTCTGCTTACTACAGCAACATGCTTACTACAGCAACATTTCTCATTTGGCAAAAGGCCAGGTTTGGCTCTGAACTGGACAAAGGGAGTGGTTTAGATGTGCAGGTTCCCTCCAGAGAAGAATTTACGGGATCAATAAAACTACGCAGAATCATTTTTGTAGGTCACTTACGTGATCCAGTTCACCATCCTCCAGTGTAGGTAATCCCAGCAAAGGTTTGCCTGTGAGAGGACAGCGTTTTTGTGGAAACATCTCTGCAGCGTGGCGAGAACACCTATTGTAGGGCAACAAGCATTCTGCCTGGCTGTCAGTCCAGAGCTCTTTGATTTGCCAGCAAGTTGAGAAAATTTGCTTCTGTTTTTTTTGTAAGATGGTATCTCACTCCATGATCAAACACACTGCCATAAAAACAATAAACATAGAGCACATTCTTCATTAATTTAGGCTCACAAGCAAGTGTGCTGTTTATTAAAATTTATGTCATCTGCAATGTGTGGACATTTGAGAGGAGGTCCCAGTGCCACTACCCCTCATCCTGTCAGTAGTAGAAATCCTGGTCACAGCAGGCATGCATGAATGCCATAGCTGGATTCTGGGATTTGTTACTGCAGTCACACAAGAGTAAGAAAAGCAATTCTCTTAGGGTGATGTGAATCCCTGACTTGGTAGCAGATAAAAACCACCTGGATGTGGGTTACACAATGGTAATTTTGTGTAGAAGGTTTCCCTGTTGAGGAACTCTTGCACTGAACATAACTGCAACCCGTTGCAGGATGATATACCACAAGGTTCACGTGAAATTCTGTGAACCTTTCCCACACTTGTCCAATCTATAGATAGGAAAATTGCAGGCAATTAAGAATGGTGTTGCTTAATTAACTTATCCAGAACAGATTTACCGTTTTTCTAGTGTACAGCTATTCCATGCTACCAACACCAACAAGCTTATTGTGCTCTAAACTGTATGGAAAAGAGGGAATGTCCTGCTGGAGAGAGATTGCAGAGCATTCCAGGCTCTTACCTGAGCTGCATCTCTTCTGTCCTGACGTTTTCAAGGACCATGCTTTGAAGGAAACGCTTCAGATCTCTGTAGCCAACCAAGAACTGAAAGGATGGCTTGATGTCCACTGCAAGAAGCCAGGACAGACATGTATACATCTGCAATATGTAAAATTTCACAGATAAACTGAGACATTCTGTGTCCTTATTTATGCTTACCTGGGACCTGATCTGGGCATCTTTCCAGGTTTTGCCCGAGTCTGATAGCCTGTGTTTTGCACTTCACCTCAATTAAGGGCTTCCAGTTACAAGATAAAAAAAGGAGATCATACAGCACTGCAAATTTGGCATTAATTATTTGAGGAAGATGTCTAAGAGCATCATTTTTAAGCCAAGAACATTTGTTTTCCTTAGGAATGCTTCACCTTGCCATTTAGCACCATGTGTGAGAGATGCAGTAAAACATTGGAGCTTGTGTTACGCATATTGTGCAGTGCTGCAATATGTGCGTGACCGCTTTCTTCGCTTTGGGCTTCCCTGAGTAGGGAGCGATTCATCTCTAGGAGGCTAATTTCTTGCAGTTGAGTGCAGGATTTTAATAAATAAACCCAAAAGTGAAGTGGCCTTTTGAACAGCCCTCGTATCAGCAGGTAATATCAGTAATTTAGGAAACTCAAACCATTCACTATTCCATCCAATACATTGTGATCAGTGCTGGATATATTTTATTTTTTTTTAAATACATCAGAAGTTATCTCTTTTGTTTTAATTAAGACCTTGCAGCACCACTGAGAAATTTTAACCCCAGAATGCCAAAAAGACATTATTTGAAGTAGTCAAAATACAGAATAAGTATATATTTTTTGATTGGTGAGTTTACAAATAATTTGCACCAGTGAGAACAAACAACATTTTCTACTGTAACAGATGCTGAACCATTTTCTCCTGAATGAAGACATGGAGAGGAGGCTTTGAAGAATTAAAAAAAAATGTCTCCAGAAAGATTCCCTTATAGATAACTTTTCCCTTCCCCCATAAGAGCAACTGTTTTCTTTTCCCTAACCCTTCCTGTTGAAGACTTGCTGAGTACTTGAGGCTTCTGTAGCTGTAGGAATCTCTCTACCTTGATTTGAGCTGTGCTTTAACACAAACCCCTCTAATCCTCTCACAATTGCTTGCTACCACAAAAACATGGCAGAAAGCAGGTCAAGACTACCTGCAGCCCTGTACCTGCAGCTACCAGTGGGTAGCTGAGGATCCAGGTTACCTGTCCAAAAGCATTGGGTTACACATTGTCTTTGCTGCCAGCATTGCCCTAGCCCAGGTAACACGCTCCTATGGCTGGGAATAGGATTTACTGTCCTGGCAGATAATCCATCCCACCCAAGAGTAGTGAGACCCAACTCAAGTGGTCTCCAGGAGATGAGTTTTGTTGCCATTGCTTCCTAGGATATATGGATTTGACTTCTGACTTCAAGCGCTACCTGACTGGGGGGATGGGGGGTGGAGGTGGGGGTCTGTACTGTAAGAAGTCTAATGACTGAGAAATAAGAAAAAAGAAAAAGCACATTTAAACAACTGCCTCTGTAGATCTTCTAATGAAACTGCCTTGTCATGGACAAAACACTTAGAAGTAACAATGGGAAGAATAGGCATTGTTTGAAGCTATTATTTAGAAATCATCTAAATATTTAAAGGTTAATTAGTGTAATTTACCCATCTTGGTTATTGAAAAGGGTTATACATGAACAATAAACATAAGAGTTCAATCCATTTTATTTCCACAGTTGATTCATCCACATCTGTTTAGCTTTTTATGACCATCTAATTGATTTGTAGAATTCTGTCCAGTACAGATGGGCTACTGTTCATGACTACTTTCATACCATTTATATTATCGTTGCTCTGATTTTTATTCAAGGCCAAAGAGGGGAATATAAGACTGTGATGTTCACCTAAACATAACAATGACATTAAATTTCTATCTGGCTCTGAGACAAGAATAGATTTGTGGAGACAATCCACTACGAATACAAATCAGTTGTTTATACATAAATATAATAACATTTCTTACTTAATTATGACCTATTTTACCGGTTCTGCAATATGCTCTGTTACGAAGTTTTGTAGCAACGGCCAGGCTAGATCGATTGTCACAAACTCATTTGGCTCAAAAGTGGAATGACACCCCTGCGAACACCTGTGGGCGAATAGAAGCTGTGTTCTGGAGCTCCTTCTGTGGTAAGTCTATACCTAGTCTCTCATACAGCTCTACATGTGTATGCTACGTTATTTTATACGTGGTTTATACATACAGAATTTTGCATTTGATGGAGACTCTCCCACTTCCCTTTGAGCTGTCAAAATGGGGAGAAGCTGGCTGGGAGTTCTCCATCGCTCTCTCACTGTGAAAACACATAGCATGAGCAAGTCTTTACCAAGCGCTGGCCTGCAAACCATCTACTTGGCTCTGTTTCTGAGTCTTCTGGGTATACAAGGAGTAGTTTGAATAACCTGCACTGTAGTTGTCTTTATACAGAAGAACTGTTATCAACCCTAGACCTTGAATCATCCAAGTCGTTCAAAGTGCCCTTAATTACGCAGTAATCCCACCTCTGCGTAGCGTAGATGGAGCTTCACACGTCTAACCTGTGCATACAAGGGCATGTAACTCGTGTGCATAATGAGAGCAAGGTGTGTGCAGAGTTATCGCAGTAATGGGCTACACTTCCATGTAGATGTTTGCTTAAGCATGCCAGCTGCTTTGCTTGGCCACCACACAGGGAATGCATTTTGTGGTCAGTCACAACAGCCACCACTAGTAAATCTGAAGAAAACAAGCAAGGAGTTTTACTAACCAGATAAACTTCTCTGGCCAAGAGGGTAGGTACTATCAAACGAGCTAAAATCCTGAACAGCCACCTTGGCAACAATCCATACATTTTCTTTCCTTCACAAGTTTTGTGCATTCCCGTATATACTAATTTTTCAGAATTTGATGTCACCAAATAATAGCATCATAAAGTGGGAGAGGAGGGCAGAAAGAGCCTTCTGTTTAGCACAGGCTGAACTACCGTTGCGGGAAGGCAGCCTGTTCAGATGACACAGCTGAGCAGATTCTACCACCGGTAACTCCAGATACAGGGTGCAACAGCAAACATCATGTTTCCCCGAGTTATCTACCACAGCTTAACGTGAGATAAATACTGGAATTCCTCGGTGCAGGGAAAAATCTTCACTGACGTGTTGCAATAGCTCACAACAAGACCATTTTTTACATCACGGGGATGGGAAAGATTCTTTAGAGTGAACATTTGCAATTCTTCCTTATTACGTGTCCCAAACAGAAAAGGAGGAAAAATACTGTTTTTTAAATACTCCAAAGCAAAGTCTTGCAGCATGTTAAAAGTTGCTGGTGCTAATTGTTTCTTATGCATGGAGAAACAGTACCGAGCCACTATCCAGAACGGGTTGAGGGAAGCATCAGTTCCAAACCAACACTCACAAGGAGCGTTTTACCTCTGCTTTGGTTTCACAACAACAAGTATCAAACAACAAACTGCTCTGGCCTGTGAATTCCACTTTAATACAGTACAATAACATTTGTGAATATGGACTTGTTTTTTAGCTTGGCCAAAGTGTTTCACTGAGTGCCTCTAATGCAATTACAAGGCAAGCAAGCAGCAGAGAATGAGAAAAATAGGTGCGACAAAGGTGAAAAGCGATTTCAAATGGAATTTGAAACAAGACAGAGAGTCAACAAGAGACAGAATAAGGTTGTTCTAGGTGGTGGAGCTGCAGAAGAGAGAACACATAACCAGCACAAATAGCTGTGAAGGTAGAGAAGAGACCAGGGTGATGCAAGATGGGCCAAAGGACTGTCAGAGAGTGACCTTGCAGGACACTACACAGAAGGGTTGTTAGCACAGAGGAGATGAAAACAAAGAAAAAAGCAGTTTGACAGGAGAGGAAAGAACCAGTTCTGGTTACGTGGCTCTGACAGGCTGCTGCTGCTGGGGGTTACACACACCAAGAAGTCTAAAGGGTACCAGGTCATTAACTGCACAGAGGAGAGCTCTTTCTGTGCAGGAGAAACCCAGGCTGTTATCAGAACATTTCAGTGCAAAAGGTGTTCTGGCTCCTGGCGGTGCAGAGCCCCACAGTTCTGCCTGCAGTGGCTCCAGGAAACACTTTTCTCTCAGTTAATGTCAATGTTGCAGCTCAGAATCAGGGCTCAGGGCTCTGAGAGGATTAACTAACGAAGGAACCGGCTTCACCATCAGGTTTTTAGGGACACTGTTATGGTCATTTTTGTAACTCCACAAACCTGATTAATTACAAAATATTTGTTATATCCTTTTAATTCATCAGTCTCCCAGAGACTGGTATGTGACAACAGTGAATTTTGCCTGCTTGTCTCCTTCCGAGAGAGTAGATTTACTACAGCAAGAGTTAGAAAAACAGATTTACCAGGTACCAATCACCAAGAACATAGCATACCTTCATGGCAAGAAAGAAATCCTGCCACAGCTCAGCACTCCTCACTGTATCCCAGCATGTTCCACGTGACTCCAGCTGCTCTGTATTTACTCTAGTCACTCCCTTGTGCCTAAATTGACAATTCAGCTGGGCAATCACTGCTACCTTTCCCACCTGCTCTCCCTTGCTCAGATTACTGCCCTCGTCCTCCCTTTTTCTGCCATGCTTTTGGTGAGCTGCTTATTTGCTGCTTGGAAAGTGTGAGAAAGCCCTGGGATAAGGGAGGTCCTTGCACTGTTGCCAGTGGGTCCACGTAAGGGTGACACGCAGGTCCCTGTCTTAAAGCAAGGTGCCCTGGCCACGTGGGGTTCTGCAGCTGACCAGAAGTCAGCAAAGGCATGAAGTACAAGGGGGAAGAAACACTGAAAAACAAAGAATTCAATTAGACTAAACACACACTTCCATGTTCTGGGAGAAGGCATGTTCTCGTTGCTACAGTCTTCTCTGTGAAGATTTCACAGGGACTGGTCCAGTGCCTGCCACATCCACGAGTTACTGGTGAAATTCTGTACAAATCATTTGATCTTTCCTTGCCCTATAGCTCAGTTCTCTGTAGGTAAATGGGGATCATAAAGACTGGCTGTCTTGTGAGGTCGCTGTCATGATATATCAAGACATTTTTGTGATGTGTTTGGGTCCTGCACTTAAAATAATGCTGTCACATATTGTATTTGGGATGAGAATAAGCGGACTTTCTAACAGGATCTTGTTTAAATAATGCTACAGAGTAAAGATGCCTGAATTATACCGTATTCTGCTGCTGCAAGATTTTAGGTAAACTGGCCACCCAGCTGAATCCAAACAAACATGGTTTTACAGCTGCTGAAGCCAAAGAAGTTTGGGCAGAACCACGCTGCAGGTGGTTTCACCGTGAAAAGCCACCACAAGCTCCTGGAGCGATCAGCACACTTTTGCCAGGCTCTGCTTTCCCCTGCGTGTCCCTACCTGGTGCGGGTTCCTTACCCCCCTTGGCCCCGTGGCGGGGCCAGCTCCACCGCTTGGCATCACCGCCGGCTCGCGGCCCCTCATCCAGGTCGGTCCGAAAGCCGCAGCAAGACTTCGAATAGGAACCCCTTCCAAGCAGCATAGCTAAACTTTTGTTCTGGTTTGAACCTTTCTGTCTGGCTGCGTAAGAATTTACAGTTCTTTTGTTCCCTCTTTCCCCCGCCCCCATAACCATCAGTAAAAAAACTTTTTAAAGCCTCGTTCCCTTAGGAGGACGTAATTTCTGAAAGCATTTCTTTAATGGAGAATGAATTACTACCCAGTCAAAAAACACTAGTTACACCATTCTGTCATCTTGATGCTTAGATGCCTCAAAGTGAGAAAGCCCCCAAACTGAAAAACTTATATATGCTGTTTATATCTGTGTTTATTTCACTGGAATAGTGTTTTCAAATTGAAAGGAATGAAGGGGTGTGGGAAATATTGAAAAGTCGTGAATCAATTTCAATCAATTTTAATTCCAGTATAAGAGGAAGTAATGCCACTTGTCGAAAACAAAGCAATCATTTCTGACAGCTAAATTTGCAAGAGACTTATTGCTGTCTGGAGAGAGGTAAAGCTGGATGCTTCCCTGCTTCTACCTCCGCATTAATTGACTTTCAGTGCTGTTTGATTTATTCTGGTGAAGTTTCTCTGTGTCCTGTGACTCCTACTTCTTTTCCTTTAAATCATCCCTGCCACGCAAACAGAATTATTTTTTTCCCCAGAGTTTTAGCTTGAAGCTTGGACTTGGGTTTGCAAAACAGTATGCAGAAGTTTTGTGTAAGTACTTTTCTTTATGAAAAATATCTTGATTTAAAACAGTTTTTAGGACATTTTGGAATGATAATAAGACTAGTATGAAACTAAAAATAAGGATGAGATTAGAAAGAGCATCAAGTCCCACTTCTGTGTTATTGTACTCTTCACAAGCTGACTTTTCTGGCCTATGTGTACTTTGTAGCTGAAATGAACCAAAATCTTCTTACAGCACGTATTCATCATTTAGCACCCAACAATCATTTTGGCTGGTGGTTGCCTAAACGTTTTACTAACTGATTCCCTGTGAAATCTATGAAGGTTATGGATTTTACATTCATGTATTAAAAAGTTGAATGATTTTACTTCTGCTACTACAAAAAAAAAAAAAAAAAAAAAAAATAAGGAGCCTCCTACTTTGGAGGAACACCATGAGGACTCTTAGCCTTCCTGGAAGGTTTGGAAGGAAAACACAACAGTGGGTTCAGGAGCCTGGAAGGGGAGATCTGCAGTGAAGGAGTTCGCCCAAATATCTTCAGGATCTCAGCAGCAGGTCTTGGCTTTCGCCTTTTCATTCATTAATAAACTGGTTCCTCCACACACAAAGGGCTCAGGTACATCATGAAACAAACACCTGGATGTCAAACAGCACAGAACATCAGTTTCATTCAGCAACCTATTCAACGCCCAGTTTTTTTCATTCCTGATATCAACGTTTTGAACGGAAGAGGAAAAACTCGCTGCTTGGCATAGCTGCTACCGCAGCGACATAGGCGAGGCTCTGTGCCCGAGGGTGGGCTTCTTCCAGCCCACGCTGTTGCCTTCAGTCCCTTGAGGGACGCGTGCTTCCTTGTGCATGACCTGGAACTGGTACCAGAACTGATCAAAGATCTTTTTTTTTTACTGTTATAAGCAATTCTGAACATAGATGTTTTAGAACTAGAATGCATTAATCTTTTATTTATATCTGCAACATGTCTTTTGATAAGACAGTTTGAAGCAAGTCATATTTTCCACCAACAATTAAACACTGGAAGTAAGAGGTTAACAGGGTCTAATTTTAATCTAACAAGTTAACGAGGGTCTAGTTTTAAACCCTCATCCCGGACACCAGGACTGCCTGCAGACACAGGGCTCATCCACCCTGCGGTAGGCATCAGAAGCCCTGGACTCACATTGGAAAATCCCCAAGGTAAGAGCAGTGGAAGAGCCTGGAAGTATTGAATTTGCCTGGAGATGTCAAAAAAAAAAAGAAAAGAGAAAACAAATTAAAAAGTTGTGTGTACTATGTTTAATGGATACATAGCAGAAGAGGACTTGGTAAATTAGAAATTTTGAGGACAAATTCACTTACTCTGCTTGAACAGTGAGGTACAGCTATAGCTCTGCCTTTTCTACAAAATGTATGTTTTATGCATTTTTTTGTACCCTCGAGGGAAGAAGGGCTGGTCGGTGCCTCTGAGCCTGTTCCTTGTGCCAGTAATCCCTGTAACGTCTCCCGGCATCGTTAAAGACTCATAGGACTGGGCCCATCTTTTGTTACACGTGTTGAGACTGAGATCACTGTGACAAGGAATTTTCACAACTTTTAAAATACCCTGAAACAAGTACTCGGCC
>JAVJGJ010000060.1:62380965-62393408 GCA_035590215.1 Microhierax caerulescens | reverse complement strand
AAGTACTCGGCCTTCGGTTTCTCCCCCGACGCCCGTCATTACCGGTTAACGAAGGGTTCCCCCCAAAGAGCGCCCACAATGCCGAAGTATATTTTCAGACATTCAAGAGCCTGTCAACGTGACACCCAGGCAAATTCATTAGGCCAGAATGAAATACTTACCGCGGAGGCAAATCTAGGAAGAGAAACTCCAGCCTTTGTCACCCATACTTTTGTTAAGCTCGACTTTGCCAGATTTGCAGCGTGTCACAAGCGGTGCTTGCCGGGGCCATTGAGGCACCAGGAATGCATCGGCTTTGTCAGGCGGTTTCCGCTTGCATGTGACAAAGCAGCTAGCTGGCTAGTCAGCCTCCGTCGGTGTCTATTTATGGCCAATGGTCAAAAAAGAATGTCCTGCATTTGTGGCTCAACAATAATGAACATGGCTAAATCTGAAAATGAACAAAGGGAAGTGAACAGCTTTTTAAATCCTGAAGCACATTCGATTCTTGGTGTCCCTTTTTGTTCCGATTGTTTGGGCTGAAGGCGGTGAAAGGACCACCTGTTGGGCTGCCATTTTGGGATTGTGCTAAATGCAGGGATTGCATGAAAGAACACTTTCCAAAATAACCCGGTATTATTATTCACTTATTTTATAGTAAATCTGCATTCAGAACCTGCAGGAAAGTATAAGGCTTTTTTTTTTTTTTTTTTTCCAAGTGAAATTTAAAGCTGTAAGTTCTCTGTAAACGCACTTACTGCGGATGCGTGATTTTCTAGTGACAATTGTGATACTTTAAAAGGAGCTCAATTAAACCTTTGATGCAGCACTAAGTTCATCTGTAATTGAAAACTAACCTTCTGAAGTAACAAACATAAGATGAAGGAGAGATTAAGTTATACAGGACTGAGTATCTCTCAGGATTAAATTAGCAAGAGCTACTTGCACAAAATGTAACTTAAATGTTTATTTTGCTCCTGGCATGAACTTGAAATTTTTAGTGATGCGAATTATTTTTAACATCTGCAAGAATGTTATTGGGTGTGATTTGCTTTTGCTCAAAAGACAGCACTGAACTGTGCTAGAATCTTTCTGAATTTTGAGAAAGTTTACCGTAAACTGGTATAAACATTTCATTTAAAAATATGAAGGATGCATTCATTTTTCTAAGGGTTTGTTTTTGTTTTTTTTTTTGATAAAAGATACTTCATACAGTCAAGTGGTAACGAGGCTTTACTTAATACAATTGGGAGAACTGTTGCCCAAATTAAAAAAAAAAAAATAATGTGTGTTTTATGAACATCAGCTCATGAAACTGTTAGTTTTTAAGTTGAGACAGATGAATCCATTCACACAATTTAGTATCTTTAACATAATACATAAAAACATCCACCTGATTCCAATAAATGTGCCCGTTAATGTATGAACAAAGCAAATCTTTCCATGAGTGTTAAATAACCTTTCTTAAGAGCCAGTGTTAATAATGCTTGAAGTAGCAAGGAGCAAACGTGTTTTCCAAAACATGTTTTCTTTTCACATCCATGATGAATTCTGAAGTTATTTACATAATCTCCCGTATATTACCTTGGTCTTTCTTAACACAGATGCCTGTGTGAGCTTATTGACACAGGTACGCCGCTTACCAGGATGAGCAATGACCCTTCTGCGTACGTCTGAACTTACACTCTGACCTCCTGCTACACAGCGCACGTTTCCAAAACCTCTGTATGAATTTTAGCTGGGAAAGGACTTCAGGATAGGAGCTAGGTTGCACAGTGAACTGGGGGGAGAGCACAGAGGGAAGTCTACGTGAATAGCTGGATGTATTTCCAGATGCTTTCACCGGTTTCAGTTGCAAAAGTTACAGCTACAATGTAGGAGTTAAATCTCTTGGATTTTGCATCGTTTTCATCCTCAGAAAACTAAAGGCAGTTGTACATGAGCCATAAATATACTGGTGTGGATAAGAGAGAGCTTATTTCCTAGAAGCCTCCTGTATATTTTATACTAGCAGAAATGTAGCTTAGTCTATCACTACCACCACTTTTTAAAGTTAAAACATGATTTTAAATATATCACCACTGGTTAAAGTTGCTCTTAGAAAATAATAGTTTTGTTGATCAAACAAAATTGCTAGCCAAGCAGATTTTTATGTGTGCATTGAACTATATTTCCTATGTTGGAGAAGAATGAGGTTTTGTGTGACGATCAGTTCAGAGGGGGAAAAAGGTGAAGTGGAACAGCATACAATGCAAGAGTATAAATTAATGTCTGGGTGTATTGTTCACCGTGCCGTAAAGAGTATGTACTACACACAGCTATTCTATTAGGGAATTATGGAAACTGAGGCTAGCGAGCAAAAATGACTTATGTCTGAATAAAAGTATGTATCTTTGGGAGAGATACAATATGTTTGGAACCCTGAGGGTTAATGAGAGGTAAGCTGGTGAAGGGGGGAGAGGAGATAAGGGAAATAACAGAAGCTGAATAGATGAAAGAAGTGATTCAGTGGGAAGCATTGTTGATCACAGCTAGGTGTCAGAAACAAACTAGAAAAATGGGAACTGCTTTAACATTGGCAGGAAAATAATATATATATATAAAAAGAACTTATACCACGTACTAGAAAGAAAAAGAAAATAAGAAATAATAAAAGGCTTTCAGCCTTTCTTTGGGACGTGTCAATGAAAAATAATGCAAGCAAGCAAGAAAGAAAGCACTGAAATGGAATCCTCTCTGAAGGTATCTTGGGGAGAGAGGCTCATTGTCCCATCCTTTTCACATCAAGAATTTAATTTTGCATTCTCATTGTCTGTCTTGAGATACACTCGCAGTTATTCTACACTGGTTACTTTTTCTTTCTTTTCATCCACTTAGGCAGCCTACACCGGCAGAGAGGCAGCCAGAACGGGTGAAATGTAGCCATGAATTAAATCATCTGGCTGTCCCTTGCCGATGTGATTTTTTCCTAAAGTTTGAACTGTCCTCAAAGGCAGAGTGGGATCTTTCCCCCTGAGTACAAGAGGGAACTGCAGT
The DNA here is from genome assembly GCA_035590215.1 of Microhierax caerulescens. Taxonomy (NCBI): domain Eukaryota; kingdom Metazoa; phylum Chordata; class Aves; order Falconiformes; family Falconidae; genus Microhierax; species Microhierax caerulescens. The sequence continues at coordinate 62,390,393 of JAVJGJ010000060.1, read as the reverse complement.
TCTTCTGTTTCCTTCATTTTCTGTTCCCATTTTTAACATCTGCCCTAATGGAAAAATTATGGCTGGAGCATCCAGATTTCATTATGCCTCTCCTACACGGGATGCAGATATACTGTACACAGCTTGATTATCTGTTTACCCATCTTTCACTTTGGGCAACTTTCACTTTAGGCAACTTTCACTTTAGGCAACTTGAAAAAAGGTATCAGCTCATATTTTCCAACTGGAAAGTCGTACTGAAAGACTGAAATGTTACTAGTAGAACATTAAAAACCCCAAAATGCCATTTGCTTTTTAGTGCCAGGGACATTCCAGTTCCTATGTACGTATTCTGTTTACACCCATCCCCCATGAATTCCTCAGACAGTTTCTCTTATATTAAGCTTCCTTCTGGTGCCCATAGCAACACCATCGAGTACTGAAATGTTCCTGCAGGTTTTACAGGAGTCCTTTCAACGCAAGATGCTGATTCTGCAGTTATTGCACACCCAGCTACTCATATCAGATTCGTAGTCGGAGCCCTTGGCTGTGTGTGGAAGGCAATGTGGCTGGCCCTCGGCTGTCCTCGTCATCATTATGGATGAAATGTTACGTACGGTCTGGTTTGTTTGGATTTTCTTCCCATAGTAACAACCAACTTGTTTGTGTTATGTAGCTTACCTGACTACGGGAAGAAATGGCAGAAGGCGGTGGGGTTTGGAATTCGAGATGGTTCTGCACTTTTAATTACATTTCTTCATCTGCAAATACACTGACATGCAAATTGGCCTATGCCCTCTGGTAGGTGGCTCTGGAGACACTTTCTGATCTTGAAGGCAACGGTGCAAAGGGGGAAAAAGTACATTTGGTTAAAACCCAGACTGGGAGGAGTTCATGGCAGTCCTGACGGCTGGCTCCTGCAGCCAAGAGATTTTACCAGACCTTGTGTCCTGGGAGCCCAGGTTCCTTGGGACACCTGGTAGGGGACAGAGCTGTCCACATGGAGCTGGATCCCGGCCAGCACCCTGCACCCTGCACCCTGCACCCTGCACCCTGCACCCTGCACCCTGCGGGTGGCAGGGCGAAAGGGCCTGTGCCATTACCGCTGCTCCTGCCTCCCTGGGGGCGTTGGGATCGGGGGTGGGGGGGGGCTCACTAACAGCTCTTGGAGCCAGTCCGCCGGGGTGCTGCTCCCCTGCATGCTGGAGATGCCAGCAGATCTCCAGGGGAGTTGAGAAGGCTGAGTAGCTGTCCCAAGAAATGACTGGAACCTCTTATCCCCCTGTTCCAGATCTTCAGGCTGAAGAGGAGAATTGCTGGTTCTGAGCAGCAGAACCATGCCTGTTGTCTGTCAGTTATATGATTTTTGGCTACAAAAAAAAGGAATGGACAAGATGCACTTTGTTCATTCATTTTGAACATGGCATTTCATTTAAATTCTGTGTTGTGCCATGCTGCATGCTAGGAAGTGTACCCTAGGATATTTTTAAAGCTATAAAAGTTCAGTAAATGGAGACTTCCCTGCAGGACTCAGCTATTAAATCTTTGCGTGAAAGTGAGAGCCACGTCCATTAAAAAAAAAATCATATTCTGGTGAGACTAATCACATCTTTGTACTATTAAAGTATGCTTGAATTCAGATGTTAATCGCGTAAATATTTGGCAGTTTTATGCCACATAGAACAAACGCCGCGATTTGGCAGAGTTAAATAACCCCTTATCTCCGAAGTTATCTTGAGGACATGGAAATATGTGGGACGCCTTCAGGGCAAAGGCAGAACATTTGCCAGGGTGAGGCAAGAAGAATCCCTTCCCTTGCCATCACCTGGCCCGGCGCAGCCCCTCTGCGCTCCCAGCAGGAGCTGGGTGTTACTGGTGGGTATAGATGTGAGGTTTGGGCCTTCGGACAGCAAGTGCGTGAGGGGTGGCGAGAGCCCACCCAGCCCTGGTGCCCTGCGGGATGCCTTACGTGGCGGTGGCAAGGAGCCGGGTGCAGGTGTGCAGCAGGTGTGCTCCCCACAGGAGAACAAGGTCTGGTAAAAGGGAGAGCTAGGAACTCCTTCGGAGGAGATGGGTCATAAACCATCCTCCCGTCTGTTGGTTTTAGCAGAGTCATTCCAGGGCAGGGGTAAAGCTGTACAAATGGTGTCCTGAGGTACGGCGCGGACCCCTTTCTTCCTCACAACCTTCACACATCCAGTGGACGGGGCGTAATGCTGAATAACTAAGAATTTTAACCAAATGTACCTTTTCCCCCTTTGCACCGTTGCCTTCAAGATCAGAAAGTGTCTCCAGAGCCACCTACCAGAGGGCAGAGGCCGATCTGCATGTCAGTGTATTTGCAGATGAGAAATGTAAATAAAAGTGCAGAACAGTCTCAAATTTCAAACCCCACCACCTTCTGCGATTTAGCATTTTTTTTTTGCATAGTTTAATTCTGAGTTTGCAGCTTGTAAAGGAAAAGTTATTTGATAAAGTCAAATACCTTTTTCAACTTGCAAGGAGATGTTAATAACTTCTAACATCACTATTGGACAATCCTCCTGTTTTCACCTGATGTCATTCCTCCTACCTAGTGTTAAATCCCACATTACTGCCAATTAACTCCTTATGTGGTCATTGCCATGCTTGCTCGAGCAAAATCAAGATCTCAGAAAATTTCATTTGTTTCAAGGATGGCAACCTGGTGAGCACATGTAGCCCATGGGATGGTTCTGTCCACCCTCCTGGGAATACTGCTAGTGCAGAGGGAAGCAAGACTGGGGGTAATATCACATGTGTTGCAGGAACAGAGGGTCGCAGGGGAGAGGAAAGGACAAATTTGCAGCCCAGTTTGGATCTGGCAGGATTTCTTTGATCATTCGGTCAAGAAATGCTGCGTTAACATTTCTATACTGGACAGGCTCAGAGCACCAGGTTGGAATTAGAAGTGACACCCAAACACACCAAATTGGTTATCCCAGCTGGCACAGACAGGACTAGATAGGAGTTTTAAACAGTACAGAGCAAAAAATCTGAGCCAATGCATTTGGTTATGAACACAAGGGCTAGAAAAATAATTTTTACAACTGATTTTTGCTGAAACTTAGGTTTTCTTCTTGGTTTGTTTTTTTGTTTTAGGTTTGGGTTTGGGTTGGTTTTCTTTTTTGTATTCTCCTTTTTATCTTATTATGAGGGAGTATTTCTTTTATGCAAAGGAATCCTGATGCTACATAAACTTTCAAGGAGAAAAAACATTTTTCTTGTCATGGGTTTTAAGTAGGAACTGCAATCTGAAAGAATTGTCTATCCTTCATTTCTTAAGAAAACTTTTCTTCTGAATACACATTAATCCTGCAATGTTAACAAATCAGCCAGTTTGCACCAGACTGCACCTTCCTTGTATTTGAGATTCTGTGGTTTGTTATTTAGATCTCAGAATGGTCCAAGATGGGGGGCCTGATTTATCGCTGCATTAATTTTGGTTTATGCTTGCACAAAGCTGCTGCTTTTGAGTTAATCTAAATGAGTATAAAAAGTTTTCAAGACACATGCTACTGCTTTTTGAAAGTCTAGAAAGTCCCTGGCAAAAATCACAATGAAATTTTTCTCAAGATCATTTCTAACGATAATAATGAATCATTGTGTGCATGGGAAAGCAATGCACACTTAAAAAAAAAAAAAAGAAAAGAAAAAATACCAAGTGCAAGAATGACTTAATTCAAGAGCAAAACTGTGTAACTCAGGGCTGTCAGGTTGCTTTCAATGCTAAATTTTGTCCCAGTTCTTAATCCGGACTGGTAGTCTGTGTTTCTTGCAATGGAGCTCCTAGACCCCCCTTCGGAAAAACTGTTTTACTACCTGTAGGTAGTGAGAGAAAATCTGGGCTTTTGCCCAGCTATCGTTCCCTTTAAAAAATTCTCTCTGCTGATAGTCAGAATCAATATTTACCAAGTCAAGAAATGCCATGCCTTGTCTGAGCACTCCGTATGCTTGCACCCAGTTATAACCCATCCCTTTGTTATCACTTTGCTCTGCTGAACAAATGCAGGCTCTTTTCTTAACATGATGAAAAATCAGAGTCGTTAATAGTAAAAGTTATTTTTGAATAAGCAAAGCAGTAATCATATATCTAAGACAGAAGTTTGGAGAAGGAAGCGTAGTTAATTTAATAGGAACGATGAGTTTCATGCGCTGGAAGTACAAACGCTACGCAGATTAGTTGCTTTTAATCCCATTTAACTAAAGCTCCCCATTTCATTCTTCTAATCTTCCCTCATAAACAAATCCTTCCAACTTCTCAGTCATGTTTTCTATCCTCCTTGGAATTCCTCTCTATTTGTCTACATATTTTGAGCATAAAGAGAGGCCCAGGGTGAATGCGGGATTCTAGGAGGGACTCGGTCAGCATTGTGCTAAATCCGTAATTAAAAAGGGTTAAAGTTAATATATTTAAGCTACAACAGCGAATCCACTTGATCACACATGGCAACAGAAGTATTTATAATTATAATGATTGTCTTACCTCTCAAATGGTCAGACTTAGAGTGTTTAATCTGTACAGATTTGTTTTCTGTAATGAAGATATTAAGGACATTTCCAAGGCAATGCAAATTTCAATTGAGTTGGGGAAAGAGAAATATTTTTAAAGGGTTTGAACAATCTTATGCCCTGGCGATTTTGGTCTGCCAATAACAATCTCTCTCTTCTCCGCCTTCACTTTAACACTGATCTTTCTGTCTCGGTGTAGCAGGACCTGTACCTTACAGCGGTAGCCTCTGCACACAGGCACGGAGCACGCAGGACGATGCACAGTAGCAACAGCAGCTGCAAAAAAAACCCCAATTTCAAAACATTTTTCTGCACTTTTACTGAAATCCTTAAAAAACACAGTGGAAATGAAGAAAACTGAGATGTTCATTCCACCAAGCATTAACTGAATGCAAACAGAGCTTGCCTATGTAAATTTTATTGTTTAAATGTCCCCCAAACTATGCCAAAAAGCCAGCTGCATACAGTAACCCCAAAGCTGTTGACTGCAAGGGTGTAGTATTGGGCTCTGAGACACCACAGTTTACGATTACCCAGCCATAATCTGTTTGTTTTATTACCTTTCTGACCTGCAACCAAAGCTGAACATTTTTTAAAGTCAAGGACACCATCCATGCCACTTGTTTATTAAAAAGGAGCGTAGCCCACGTTCTGATTACATTCTATTTTTTGACAAGCCACCAACAAACCTGCCCTTTCTGTTGCCACTGCTGGGCATGAGCACACCACCTCGGAACCCCTCTCAGGCACCGGGACCCCAACAGGACAATGACAGCTCCCACTTTACAAAAAGTCTCTGATCTGAAGAGCTTCCCCTCCGCACAAGTTCTCAGTATTTTGCATTGTCAGACCCACAGGCACAGGGTTCAGAAAGTTTGGTGTTTTTTTTTTTTTTCCAGCCAGCGATGCTATGAAATTAATCCAAACCGGCTAACTTGCAAAAATAAGTTGTATTCTCTCCAAAGACTAATTTAGCAATATGAAGCACATATGCATGTGTACCTTACCCGCCCCCCCCAACACCTGCACAAGCACACACACGCACACATTTACGTGAGTAGATTAACTGCATCTAAAATCAATTACTTATCTGTACGCACACGTGCTATTAAGATTTCTGAAGACTATGCATAGATTTAACTACCGGTTCTGCTTACATTCCTCAAAATCTGAATCCAGGTATGGTCCTGATGCTCTTCATCCCTCTGCTATTTACCTACACACCATGAGCATGTTTTTATACAGTATATACAGGTGTCAGGGGGAAGATGTATATAGATACATCTTTCTATGTATCTGTATATGACCATCATGCATTATTTATAAAATGCGTTTATTGCATATACAAACAATAATTATTCTAAACATGCAATTATATATCCATATTTGTGTGTCGATATAGATTTTTTTGTCCTTAATGGAAAACTTGAACTGCAAGCAGCCATGTCAGAACTCAGATGGTTAACATTCACTTCTTGCTGTTTTATTGCATATTACTGTGCGCTCCTGAGCAGCAGGAGCAGATTCAGGCAATTACAATCAAGTCAGGGCACACGCCGTGGCTGAGCAACACGATCATGATGAGGATACTGATGAGGCACTTATCGAAAACCCCACATCATCCACACTCATCAGCCACAACATGTCACCCCAAATGAGGCATCAGCTGCCTTCAAATGGCTCATTGCACACTGTTTACAGCTTTCTTTGGACCCACTTTTGATTTTGCGGTCAGGACTTCGTTCAAACAGCAGCTGACTGGCACTGGCAAGCCTTGGGATTCAGCAGAGCCGACTTCCCGGGAGTCAGGAGTGTTTTGACACGGGGCCTGACCGACGGAGAGGAAAGGTCCCAGCTCGGTCTCCCCCAAACATTGGCCCCTCCGAGACGGGGTGTGTGGGGGGTGAGTTGTTTCAGAAACCTCTGAAATCAGGCAAGGAGAGGCAGTGGGAGAGAGGGGGAAAGCAAACAAACAAACAAACAGCCCCACAGCACCTCCTGATATTTTTTTATTTGCTTGCCTCAACCTTAACGAGCGGCCAGCAACAGGAATTCAGGCGGAAGCATATTGGACCAGATCCCTGTCATTTCTGGGATCCCTTGAGCCACTTTGACAGCATAAAAGGGTCCTCAAAGTGGGGACACAAGTCATGGGTTCTCTATTCAAAATTGTCTTGGCATGGGAATTGCAGTAAGCCGGGCAGAAAACTTTTACTGGGCTGCAAACCTTTCCCTGTTACTCACTGGGGTTCAGGAAGACCTTTCTTTCTTACTTAGTTATCTCTGCAAAAAGCAAGCAAACAAGAAAGACTCAGCCAGGAAGGGTGAGAATACGTGGACGGTTCCTGGGGATCAGGCCTTCGCTTGAGTGAGGCTCAGGGGTGACCCAAAAAGAAACAATTCCAGAACCGAGAGACTGAGAGAGGCTCCCTCCAGCCCTGATGATGGGTACTCGAAAAAGGGGATTAGAGACTCACCAGAGTAGGAAAGACCACGTCCAGACCCCTGCCTAAATTAAGTGGAGTGCGAGCTGTGAGCCGGAGATTGGTTATTCCCGCAGAGCATCCCCCTGGGCTGAACTACAGCTGAGGCGCTTTCTCCTGCCACCACTGCCTAGAAACAGATATTTCTGCAGTGCAGATTAAAACTCATTTGTTTTGACAAAGAGAGATTTTTCTGACGAGAAAGTGCTGTGTCATGGAGTCCCTGACACTCTGCCAAAGAGGGGTGGAAGGACCTTAGGGTGAATAGAAATCCAGTCCTTGAACTTCAGGTGTTAGCTGATGAAAACATATACTAATCAATTATTGTCAGTTCGTATTAGTTTGGGAAAGAGACTAGAAAAAATGAAGTTATTTTAGTTCACCACTCTTCCTTTTCTATCTCATAACATCTTATGAAATTAATTTATTAATTTATGACAATGACACATGTCAAAATTTCCAGATAATTGGCTTCTATACCAATTGAAAATCTTATTTTACAAATAGGTGATCTTATGAACTGAAAGCTGAAGTTATTCACCCAATCTTACACGGCCAGCTCAGGCCCATGAAGTAAATCATTACACAAGACTCCCTCTTCTGATTGTGCAATTAAGACGTAGGAATATATAGGCATAGTTACCTTTATGGTTACGGGCTGCAGCCTGCCTTGTCTGCCTCAATAGTTTTAAAATTCTAGAACACAGCACACTCCCTCCGGCTACCAAATTGTAACAGCATATTGCATCATGAAAACAGCTGAAGCAAAACCAGGGGATCCGTGCAGGTTTTCCTGATATTCGTACATACATCTGAGGGCTTTTCCCCTTGCTGCTTTCATTTCTAACCTGTGTTGCCCAATGCTTTTCCCCTTAGGGACAGATTTTTCCTGCTGCTTCCTGAGAGTTTATTTAAAGTTAAATAGGGGAAAAATATTTTCCAAAAAAGCAAAATAGGTGGTCCCAGGGGAGGCAGAAATTAATTTGTATGATCTGTTTATTAGTCTTATTTACTAAAATCTTTATTGTTGTTGTTGTTATTATTATTATTATAATAATTATTGTTATTATTATTATTATTTGCCAGGGATAACAAGCATTCTACACAAATCCTAAACCCATTAATTTCCTCAGAATAGCATAAACTTATTGTTAGGACTCCTGTCATGCTATCTTCCATGTGATGCTCAGCAATACAAGCAGAGGGAGGAGGTGAGGAGCGTGCATGCATTAGGATGGCACAGCATAAAATCCCGGAAAACTGCTTGACCGAAATAAAATTGAGCTACTCGTGCACAGCGCTGCAAAGACACAAAACTCTGTGTGAATAATGCTAGAGAAGAACTGAAGCACCGGTGGTAAAGCATCCTAATTACAAACCTGTGGTGCAGGCAGAATAATGGACAGAGCGGCAGCTCCGGCAGCGGTGTAAAAAAGGAGTGGAAGTTTGCATTTTTGTGGCTGTGTCTTGAATTGAAGTGTGTGTGTGTATGTGTGTGTGTGTGTGTGTGTGTGTGTGTGTGAGAGAGAGAGAGAGAGAGAGAGAGAGAGAGAGAGAGAGAGAGAGAGAGAGAGAGAAAGAGAGTGTGTGTGTGTAAAGAACTGGTTTTGGGTCATCATCTTACGCTCTTTGTGATGCACATTCTAATTTAGGCAAAAGGGATGCATCTTTCAAATGCAGATCATGTTTGCATTAGAAGAGCAATGAGAACACTTGTCACTTTCAGAACATTTATGTGCTAGAAGTACTGTTAGCAGAAGAGCAGTTTAGATAAATTCAAGACTTTTTTTTGCTGATCACAAACATTAAGCTTCACACCTGAAACCCTCAACCCCCTGCTGTGCTCTAATCCTAGCACCATTCACCCTTAGAGACTCAAAGTGCTGTGCCACTGCTCTCAAACATTTGATTGCCCTTACTTTGAATGCCACCACCTGCAAAAATGCCTTTTTATTCCCTTTGAGCCTCTTGAGAAGGAAGTAAAAATGATAATTCATGACAAACATTAATTAATTGTTTACAAGATGATCTTTTCTTTTTCTAACTTCTGTTCAGCAGACATGTTGAGCTGCAAGACTCCACGCTTGATGCCAGAGCTTGTCAAGAGGGCTGCATTGTTGTTTATCACTCAGGCATAGGATAGACTGCAGGTCATTGTTTCTGCAGTTCAAGTAGGACTGTCTAGCTCTTGTTTGAAGAATGGAAGTGCCATGCATGAGTTCCCCAGCATAAAAGAACTACCGGTTCTAAGAAGGAACAGGGATTTAGCTTCTAATACTGAGTAAATAAACATTTTTCCCCATCTCTTGCTCCATGTGATTTTGGAAAGGTCAAGAGGTGCCATTACAGTATTTTAAAGGCTTCAAATTATGTTTAAATAACGTATCACGAAACTCGGAGAAATCTTATCAGAATTTAAGAACCTATTGTCGTTGT
>JAVJGJ010000060.1:62320909-62358536 GCA_035590215.1 Microhierax caerulescens | reverse complement strand
CCACCCCCATTCCTGCTACAGCACGGGAGGGTCCCCAACCCCTCTCTGGTTTGGGAGAGCTGAGCTCCCCAGCAGCCCCCTTTCCCCTGCCTGATGCGCTGAGAGCTCCCCCTCCTGTTACAGTCAACCTTAACTGCAGTCGGCAGATTAATATTATTACCTCATTTTAATTAATTCCTCTCCTCAATTCAAAAAAGCACATCTGGTGCTTTTCAGAGCCAGACAAAGCTTCTTTCCTCCCATCCTCTCCTGAACATCAATTAATAACTTGGCAACAAAAAGAAAATAAGAGTTTGTTCTGCATACCTAACAAGTGGCAGAGAGTGAAAAGGGACTTGCTCCAGACAGAAATCAAGAAAAGTGACAGAACTGCAAAATCTCCTGTTTCTGCACCTCAGCAGGGCTTATTAGGTCAAGCCCCAGTGACACAGCTACCATGGCTGTGCAGGTTCCAGACCAAGGCTGTCCCACAGCTCTTTAACTTGAAGTGCACAAAAAAGTGACGTGTAACTTTGCACACTCACCCAGGTCGGTGGCGGACAGCTGGCTCCCATTCAACTGCTCAAGCCCAAAAGGTGATTTCACATTTTCCACTCTCAGAGTCGCAGTTCAGCTTCTAAATAAGAGTAGCTTCTCTTCCAGAATTCCTAAAATCTCTCCTAGTGCAAGCAGAAAGCACACAGCATCCTGAGCCCATAGCTCTGTATGGCTCCGTGCCCTGCAAACACAACGCAGTGACCAGTGGGGCTGAAAGGATGAAGACTGCTTGCCAGCTCTCCAGAGCAAGTGGAGCTCTCTGACTAGAGAGATGAAAATCAAGTCCAAAGGATGGTTTCTTATAAAACCCCCCTGAGGATGGAGTATAGCATGCAAAAGGACAACAGTTTGTTACAACCATTTGCACAAATTTAAGAGACGCAGGACTAAAGCCTGGCTCCCTGGGTGTGTCCTCGCTGGCCCAGGGTCTCCCGTAAGGCCAGACCTGCAGGCCAAGGGGTTTTGAAGTTACTGAACAAACTTTCTGTCTTCTTTTAAACTCAACAGTACTGTAAACTCAGTAATTCAGGTTTGTGAGTTATTCGAGAGCTCGGCTTTCCCTTAGAATTTCCCTCTGATGATGCCTTTGCCCCAGCGTTGTAGCAGCTATACCCTCTTGCTTCCCCTCCGAGAAATTCAGGGTGTGCATCATGCTCTTGTAATTTCATGACAATTCCAAAGTGAAGTCCTTCCTGGGAACCCATTTTTTTAATGTCCAAATACCTGTGGCTACTCTTGGTGGTGCTAGGTATATGAACAACTATATTTTACAAATCAAAACATATATGAGAACGAGATGAAAAATGCATTTATGCACATTTTCTGTGGAACACAAACATACATTTTACATCAGGTGGGAAAAGGTCTTCTCAGAGGATGGAATTTTACTAGACATGAGGTGAATTTCATTACAACTAAAGCAGATCCAGAAAAAAACAGGGGAAAAAATAGCTAGCTGCTGCTGAACACAGATTGAAAAAAATGCAGAAATTAATTCAACTGTACCAAAACATGAGATTCAGCAAATCAGCAGCACACCCACTCTCAAAACTTGCTTTAAAATTGCTATTTTATGTTTATTACACAACTGACTGTCACACAGAACAATGTGGCAAGGGAGCTGTGTTAGCTAATCTGCTGTAATCCTTTCAACTCCCTGAAAGAACAACAAGCCATTGATAAGCAGGGTCAGGCTGGGTCAGGATTTCGATAGGAGACATCTGAGGAATGCCTAGGTGCTTCAGGCAGGGGATGTGGGTGATTTAGCAAACTTGCTTTCCCCTCCACTTGTGTAACAAGCAAAGGGAGCAGACCAGGTGCTGTGGAAGGGGTAAGCTTTTGGGGGAGATAGGGGTAATAACAGAAATCCCGACATTGGCATTATTTTACCCTTTCACTGGGCAGTGGCGTTAACCAACGCCAGCTTAGGTCCGTACATTGTGCCTTGCTGACTGATGGGTAAACTGTTTCCCACATCCAGTCCTAAAATTTGCAGGGTGTTGTCAGGTGCTGTCGAGCTGCCCCATAAGCCACGTTGTCAGCCCATTGTCTCCAGTCACCCCTCTCCTGCACGCTTTGGCTATATTAAAAATATATTTCTCACAAGTGCTTATAAATTGCAGGAATACCAGCTGCACCCATTGCAGCTATCACCCATATCAACTCTAGTGTTGGTTTTAACAGCTGATTATATATATATAACCACCAAAAAATGGACGATATGCAATATCAGTAAATATTTTTAATTCATCCACCACGAAGTTCTCATCTGAACCAGAAAGATAAATGAGATAAAACGATTTGAGAAGTACGTACCTTGCACTTCTGAAATATTACACAGGCTGTGCTGGCAAAAACAACCGCCCTCCAAGAAAATATTTCATTGAAAAGTCAGTATCTGTGGGTTACTGAAAGAAATGTAGCAGTTTCAATGAAAAGACTAAAAACCTCTCCCTCAGACCTCATTTCATGCTCTTTTGTTTCCACTGAGCATATTTTAAGAACTAATCAGCCTTATAAAAGGTACCACTGTTAATCTACTGTTTGTCTTCGTCTTCACTGCAGCTGCTTAGCAGATAGAGAGCAAACAAAACCAGAATTAAGGTCATTCCATTTAAATCCTTCAGAGTGGAAGGCAAGGACTAAATTATTGCTGAGAATTACATGAAGGAAAAGCCCAGGATAAGATAACTATTGTTTATTATTTGCCAGACCCATAGTGGCACTGCATTTACATATTTGTGAAGGGATCACATTAACATTTTATGAGATTAATTGGTAGCATGGGGAGATTCTCTGCTATACTGTCCACACAACTTAAAAGTATGCTCCTGTGCTTTCACAGACCGTATGCAGTCCATATGGCTAGTGAGAAATAACCTAAACCTACCAGCTACCGAGGAGTTGTCATGCATGAAATGTTGTGACATTTTTTCACATAAATAAAATATAAAGGACATTATTACAGTTCATCATACAGCACAGGTCTGAATCACACAGGATCGTAGTAAAGACCTTAATGGATGATTTTGCTTTACTTCATGAGACACCTTAAACCTGTATTTTTCATATCTTCAAGGCAGAAGGAGTAATAACACAAAAGATCTCTTTTATGCTAATAACAGGGAATCATTTCACAGTAGTCAAATACGAGTAGAAAATGAGTGGTCAAATGAGTAGAAAATCTTTTGGCCATCAAAAATCCGTAAGATTTTCCTTCAAATTAGGAAATATTCCCTGGGAGCTACTCTATAAATAATACATGGTGGGTTTTAGTGTAATCTTTAGTATGAGAACGTGTTTTCTTTAGAGCCAACAGTAATACCACTTCAAGAAGGAAATGCTGTGTGAAGAGAGGATCTTGCAGCTCTCTCCCACTTTAAAATCAAGTACACTGGCTCCACCGTATCTCCAGTCCCCAGGAGCCTGATGGCTACGAGGTATGAGTCAGCTCCACCACTCCGACCTCTCAAGTGGCCGAGAGGTATGTCCCGGTTTAGTGTCCCGTGCCGGCTCAGGCTTCCTGCACTCAGCCCCCGCCAGGCTCACTCGGCACCGAGGCCGCTCGGAAATTCAATATTGGCACGAGGTATCCGCAAAGAAAACAAAAGGAAGGGGGGGCAGTTCAGGTGGTTGAAGAAGGAGCCCTGCCTACGATGCTCATGAGATGCTCACGGCATTGCGATCCGAGCTGGGGAAAGCCCTGGGCTCTAGCAAGAAGCGCAGCCGTGCACACCAACACGAAGTGTGTATCCTCCTATTTTTCAAGCAACAATTTTGATGGGAAATAAGCCTCAAACACCAAATCACTGTGGATTTACAGATAGCCTGGAAAGAATCCGCTTTTCCCCCATCCCTTCCTCCCTCCCTTCTCTCCCCTCACTTTTCACATCGGAATTTTTTTGTTTATCCCGTTTTGTTTGGTCTCCAAACCTCTCACCCAGCCTGCTTTCGCCCATCCGTGCTGCACTGGGAGCCACGGGCATTTAACTGCAGCCACGTACCGCCTGCAGCAATTGCCTGGACTCTGTGAGTTGTGACAGCAGCCGGTGGAAGGGGGACCCAAAGCAGAGACCTGACCCCCCCAGGGGTCCAGGGTATAACCAAGCCATTAGAACTCACTGTCTTTGCCGGCCAGGGGAGCGATGCTTTCCGCTTGCTGGGAACCAGCAAGGCTTTGTGAGGGAGGGAGGGTTTGCGTTGGTCCCTCGGATAGCTTGGGAGCACACCGAGACAATTGGACCATGGTTTTTTTTTTGGTCACATCCCTTCTTCTAACACTTCACCTGCAGGTCTTTAATTTGATATGGCTCTCCTTGGGCTCTGACATCAGTAAGTGGATGAATTGCAACAGAAGCTGGAAAGTAGGTGGAACATAAATCTTTCAAGTGTCAGTAAATCACAGGCACCAGTGGAATTTCTAGGAATATCCACAAATAGAAGATTCAGGGTGGAAGAAGAATAAAACTACTTTTTTTCTGCTTTATTTTAAGGAATGAAAAAAGAAAAATACTAATCTATGTTCCATTCTTCTTTGTGGAAAATGTATGTCTGCATTGGGAAACCTAACCTGTATCTACATTCCCCATACAAAAGACTCTTCATTTATCCATTTAGGTCATACACAGCTTTACTGTCACAGTGCTAAGGACTTTCACTGAGGAAATAATGGCTATATACAAGCAACTATTGGGTACAATAATGCTGAAGAAAACAGTTATTACTAGAGCCACTGGAGAAACTCATAAAAATTCTAAAACGGTCAGAGGTGACATCTGCAAATAACGTCACTTGCATTCTTACATCTCTGAAACATATTTTGAAACACTTACACAAAAATGCCACTAACATAATTCACGGACAATAGGACTATACAAAACCAGCTATAAACACATAATAGCAGGAAAATATTTTTCTTTATGTACATATACAAATGGGGGAAAAAATATTTCTGAGCCACATGCTGAAAGTGGTCTGAATGCAAAAAACTCCAAACCCCCATACCCACACTATCTTTTTTGAACACTGAAGACTTAACTTGAGCTCAGGATTTAACAGCCTCTGTATCTGAAAACACATGAACACACATCTTATTTTCTTGTATGTACATAAGGCCAGAAATCTTTTCCCTCTCATTCCCTGTTCTTTCCGAAAGATGCTGCTACTGTCTTGTTTATTATTATAATCATCTGCAATCATGGCATTTGTGTGCCATTTCAGGTACTAAAATAACAAGATACAGAGCTCTGAGCTCCTCCTCCACTTACAGCTGCCTTTACGGGCCAGAATGGAGTCGGGCTGGAGATTCGTAAAAAGTCCAAACACAGTGAGAGAGGCATGAATAGAGAAAGGTTCCGTTGCTTCTAGTCCTAATTTGTTGGAAAGCATTAATCAAGAAACAAGTCATCAACAGATATATGCCATCTAATGCATTACATGCATTTCTGTCAGTAAAACACATGCTGGCAATGCTAGAAACTGCCAGGTCCTATAGGCTTGAACTTTAATTCTCAGACGATGGTGTGCCGAGACTATAGCATCCAGTATTAACAGCAAACTTGGAAAACCTATGTAACACAACACAAAAGCTAGTTGCCCTGCTTGATGACATTTTAAGAAAAAATACGTTATATGGCAACAAAATTTAAATGGCTTCATGTATCAATCGTAAACCACTCCTTACTGTTTTATCAAAGCTGAGCAAGTAGTTGGGATAAAAAAGAAAAGGATGAAAAGGATTGTATTCAGGCTATGATTATAGTTAAGGAAGTAAAAAGTTATTTATTTTTAAATATTAGCCTCTTGAAAGGAAGTTTCATAGAGGTTGAATTAAATAATTTATCTAACATAAAGAAGGCATTATACTTGCAACATGTAAATATTGACTGACTTAGCTAATGAGTGGCTGTGTATAAACAGCCTCCTTCTTTATTTCGACTGGAGTCTAGAGCAGACAGCTTTGTATATTTTACAGTCTCTTGTACCTGAGCCAACAATTGATAGTGCAGGAGATCAAAGCCTTGATACAGAGATGCCAAGCGATTTGTGTATAAATGTGCTCCTTAAAAAAGCGATAAGAGCACAAAAGAAGTTTTAAGATACTTTCACCACAATTTAAATGGTAAATAGCTAATTACTTGGATGAGCTGCAGTAGTTGTACCCAATGCTAAAAATATGCCAACAGGATAGAAATTCAAAAGATGCTTTCTATTTTTCCCCCTCAAGATTCATAAATGAGAAAATATTCTACATTAAAAGCAGCCATGAACCTTTCTGTGTTCAACTGGAATATTTAATTTAATTCCTTAATTATTTCTTCAGATCTTATGCAATGGGCTAGGTCGTAGTTTTGCCTAGATAATTTAACTGAGATATTTAAGGAGAAGAGTAAGAAAAAATGCCTTCAATGACCATGAGATGCTCACTAATAACATCAGCTGCTTTGAAGTCATTATTGACACACAGAGCGATAACATTCAGTCCAAGACTCAAGCCTCATCATGATTTCTATTATAGTTATGCTGCCTAATTTATGAGCAGGCTGAGCATGCCATGCATCTGTAAACCGTTGCGTAAAGAAAAGTCAGACAAAAGTACAAAAGCAGTAAGATGTGTTTTACAACCAGCTTGCTGGGGCTGCAGAACTATAGGAACTGTTGCCCTATAAAGCCTTCAATAATTTGAAAAACTCTATGGATTACACTTTATATACTTTATATATTGCTTGAAGGGTTAATTGTGGGCAAAAGTATTATCTACTGATACAACAAAGTACTTGGCTTCTTCACTTTTTATTATGCAATAAAAGGCAACAAGCCAGAAGTACAAATGTAGCGCTCCCTATGGCTCTTAGAAATGAACATTATAACCCTCTCTCTTGACTTGTTTTCTCACACTGTATCAGCAAAATTGGCTAGAACAAAAGGGAAAGGTGAATAACATCTGAACAGCAGACACTTATTTACTTTGGTGCTTTGTAGCACCAGGAGGCACACAGGCTGGAGAAGAACTGAAAGAGAAAGGCACCTCTCCGTGCAGACAGATATTTTAAAATAACCCAGAAAAAGTAACATCCTTCACTAATTCTGCTCAGTTACAAACGATACAAGGCACCAGTCTACGAAACCCACAACTGAGTTCAGAAGACACTCGTATCCGAATGAATTCTGTGATGATTTTTATTACGGAGGTGGTTTTTAACAATACATCCCATGTTGTGTAGCTAACTATTCTTGCGTGGAAA
Organism: Microhierax caerulescens; assembly: GCA_035590215.1. Taxonomy (NCBI): domain Eukaryota; kingdom Metazoa; phylum Chordata; class Aves; order Falconiformes; family Falconidae; genus Microhierax; species Microhierax caerulescens. The sequence goes on along the minus strand of JAVJGJ010000060.1, from coordinate 62,351,256 downwards.
GATCAGCCTGGGTGCAAGAGGCAGCCAGGGTATGACGCTCAGCCTACATGTGCAATGCCGTTAGCAGAAGCGAGGAGCACGGGCCAAGCAACAGAGGAGAGCACCAGGCAGGGGTGGGTGATTCCAGGCTTTGCCTGTATGTGTGCATGCTTGCATGTGTGTGTGTGCACACGCATGTGTGCTTGTGTATCTGCAGAGCAGTGTGAAGGGGGTGTTGTAGTGTCTGGAAATACACCCACTCCAGCTTTAATCCAACTAACGAAAGCAGTGCAAGTACGCAATCCGGCAACCAGGGCACATCCCAGAGCCCGGCGATCCAAGTGCCAGCCCCTGCAGAAGTCTGTGCTCCATCTCCTGCTGCCACCGCACCTTCGACTCCAGCACAGACATCTCTTCTGCAGCAGCAGTGTCCCAGGCGCAGGCAGCAAGTTACACCACCACACCTGCTGCCTGTGGCTCGGCTCACACCTCTTTGCTTTCTCTGTGCTTTAGGGGAAAGCTGAACATAGACTTTTCTCCCCAGCCGTGGCTTATTTTACCTAGATGTAATGGCACAGGCTTAGAAAACTAATTTTAGTATTTTTTCCCCCATTCACTCTAGTTCAAAATGTTGCAGTAATTAGAAATAAATGGAGAGTGGGTACAAATCCCTTGACTGCTACGTGTATAAATAGCTGTGCTCATACTTATTGTACTGTAATGCAATCCCATGCCAGTGATAGATGAGAAGTTAAATAAACATCATCAATCATAAAACTAATAGCAAGTCAGAACCGAGGTTTTGCTGCCAGTTAAATCTAGGTTTCACCTGGGAAGGTGATCCTGGTAAAGCATCCCAAGATTTCCAAGCAGAAAGCACTGTAGCAGAGCCAGGCACAGCCCTGGACTGTGGCTGCTGCAGGAATATTTTCCAGCTCTCTCCAGGGGAAAACAAAGCCCTAATGCAAAAGGGGAATGGGATCGGGTCCCTATATGACAGAGCGGGTACCATGATGGGGGCTGTGGGATGCTTTCCACAGCGAGGGGCTGTATCCCCACTGAGAGGACCGGTTTGACACAGCACCCTGAGCTGACAGCAGCATACAGCCTCCAGCACCGACACAGCGAAAGCAAACCTGACACTGAGTGCAGATCCAAGGCAGTGCTTTACCCCTCCTCTGCTCCCAGCCCCCGTTCCTCTGCCCCCTGCACGGCTCTGGGAGCGAATGGTGTGGGCGGCGCCGCAGAAGCAGCGCACACAATTCATGAGGGCACAACCCACACGCAAACACACCGAGTCTCTCCCAGTGCTGCAAGGTGATTTCTTATTTTACATGGCCCATCTCTTTGTTTCCTTGGGAAGCCCTCCATTTCTGGGGGAGAGCTGGAATGGCTTTTGTTCCACTTGAAGAGGAACGGAAACCCAATGGGCTTAAAATAATGAGGGATTTTTTTGTTAAAAAAATCCATCTGAAGAGGAAAGGAAACCCAATGGGCTTAGAAAAATGAGTTGGTTTTTTTTTTTTTTAAAAATCGATCTATTAAACTTCCCAGATTCAGGCTACATCCAGTCCTTGTCCTCCGCAGTGCCTGCACACTCAGATGCACTTAGAAAATCCCCCCAATAAAATAAAAGTGCATAATAGATGAATGATAAAATTGATAGAATGGTAAAAAATGAATAATAATTTCTTACTGCATTTTCTAGTCAAACTGAAAAAGCGCGGACACAAGACCTGGGAGTTAAATATAAGATTTGCATTCATCTGATTCAAGGGTGGGTGCCTGGCAATAAAAAAAGGATGTTAAATATGTCTCAAAGCAAACAACTAAATACGTTGCATTTATTTAGCTGACTACAGGGGATAGGTACTAAAGGGTAACTTTGTCACAGTCTACAAGTGTCTGTGTAGGAATCAAAAATGTAATGAAGGGCTCTGCAGTCTGCTGAGGAAAGGCACCACAGGCTCCAGCTGCTGGAAGTAGGACCAAGGCAAATTCAGGCTTGAAACGAGGTATGGCCCTTTTGTGATGATGCTAATTAGTCACTGAAACACTTTGCTGAGGATAGTGGTTTTGATAGCAATTTTACTGTCCTTTCTTGGGAACACACTCAGTTTCCAGCTAGGTGCCATAGTCGGAGGAGCTCTACAGCAGCTCCGCGCTATGCAGGCAGGGTTTCATGTTGTAGGTCCCACTACGACAACCTGGCCCACCCTCCCCACAGACCTCCTTTTCACTTAGCACATTATAGGACACAGAGGCATGATGCAGCTGCATACACAGTATAACCACTTCACTCCATGCCTCCTAGGTTCACGGACTACAAGCCAGAAGGAACCATGTCTCCAGATGTGGGTTCCTTCTACATGGGAAAGAAAACCTAGAAGAAGCTGCCTCTCTAAACCCTTTTCTGTAGTATTGTGCCATGTGGTGGATGCAGTCATGCAAATAATTTGCAAACGAGAATAAACAATCACATACTGTTCTGAATACTGTCAACATGGATCTGATACCTCCACACTACAGCTGTCACGGTGGGAGTCTCTTATAGACCACCCTGCCAGGATGGAGAGGCAGGTGAAACAATCTATAGGCAGCTGGGAGAAGTCTGACTAGGAGCACTGTGTCTGTACTGTGTCACCCGCTCCCTGTGTCTCTCCTGTGCCCCCAGCTCAACACCCTGCAGCCCCCGTCGCGTGCTCATGGACCCCTCCGCAGCAAACCTCCCACATCCTTCCACGGCGAGACCCAAGCAGTGCCCACAGGACAGGTGGCTCCACGCAGAATAAGCCCGGGGCTGCTCCCAGTGGGAGGCAGAGGAGGGAGCGTGAGGGAGAACATCTCTGCACCCATGGCTGAAGGGCCAGGGGCTGCCCCTGTCCTTGAACAGTCCTTCGCATCTAAAGAGAAGTTTGTAGTAGTTGAAAATCTGCTCTTAAAAGGACTGAAATGATTTATTGCTTGACAGACAATTACAGTTTATGCAGATCAAATAAGGTGTTTCTCCTAAGATTTCACCATTATCTGACGTTTCCCAGTGGTCTGTAGATTTGATGATGTGGTTCAGTTACATTAGCTTTGAAATTATTGACCTGTTCATTACACAGGTAGTAATTTACATCCCCTGCTAATTCACAGAGGCCAAGCTTTCTCTCGCTTTCAATTTCTCAATAATATGGAATCAAACCTAACTCTGCCTTCTGATCCTGATCCCATGTCTTACTAGTCCTAGAGAAAGCTACTACTGAAACTATCATGTACTTATTTTGGAGGCTAATATCCCATTTTTCTTTAACCATTTTTCTATCAAAAAGCCTGTTCATACTCTTGGGCACCACACATTCAAACAGGATATAGGTGCCTCTACATTCGACACTGGGTGATAATCTTATTCCTTTCTGAGCACCTGAACAGCTGATCTGTTTCTGCACGTAAATCTATAGGTCTCACTGCATGAGAGGCAAAGTGGGTAACCCCAAAATGACTATAATCAGGTCACAATAAATACTTTAAGAATCTTGTGTGCATCACCACTATCAAGGGGAGGATCCTATTCCTTTCAGTGGAGTTGGATAAGGCTTAAAGTAGCCTTTGTTTTTTTGGGTAGCAATTCAATATCGTTTTAAAAATTATTCTTTCACATACAGATATTCTTACATCCTAACTCAAAAAACACCAACGCAAGCTGTAACATCTCATTTAGTAATAACAATAAGGATTTCTAATGTGGATTTCTAGATTTGGGGTAAATTCCATCGGAGTGAACATGCTTCCAGCTTTTGTTATAGCCTTATGCTATTTCTTGCCAGTGCCCTAATAAATTTTTATGTGTCCTTCACAGTCTTAGTAATTTTACTTTAAATATCTATGTTGTTCCCACAGAAATGATGAAGTGTCATATTAGGCCACTTTAGATCCCACACTATTCTGTAACACCAGATCCACAACCCTTAATACTTTAGTTAATTTAATATTTACACATTACTGCAAGAAATCTCCCCAAATGCTAAAGCAATAGTAAGAGCAAAACTCCAATCAGTAGCAGACAAACCAGATGCTGAGGCCAGGAATTGTAAACACACTAGTGTTAAGTACTTTCTGACTAGGGAGACACAAACTGCCCAGGTGATATGAAGGGCAAGTGGAAAGAAATCAATAACCAGTTCCTCTACCCTGTCATAACCAACCAGTTGGCTATAAATCAGAAGCTAACTAGACCCTCCAAAAAGTTATTTGAAAGAGAGCTTGAAAATTATTTTCTTTCCATACCATTACTCTCGTTACCTAGAAATTAGGTATTTGAAGTGTACATGTTCTTCTAGAATATTCCAGCATTAGCTATCCTTTTAGTTATACTGTATCCAATCCTTCTTTCATCTTCCAACCCCTGACTGCAGATATCAAGAGTCATGAGAAAAAAAAAAGATGGCTCATACTATAACACCTTCATTTACTGCATCTAATAAGTATCATTACTCCAGCACCAAATAGGGGATATGAAAATGAGATTAAAAAGCACCCTTTAAAATTTAAGGACACTAAATTAACCCTGAAGATTTGCAAAAGGTGAATTTCCATATTATTATGGTACTCTATGAGTTGTCAGTAGTCCTAGCAATCGGAATACTTACATAATTGCCTGGGAAATAAATGTCTCTTTTCTAATTTTCCTGCAAAATTAAAGGAAGAAATAATCAAAGATCATTAGAAAATTAAAACAAAATAGCGGTATTAATTTTAAAATGTGACACAGTGAAAGGTGCTCTGCTTTTATTGTGTAAATTGTAGAAGCAACATACAATGGTTTGACATTTTAAAATAAATATTTTCAAAGAAAAATGCTAAAAATACCTCTTTTCTATATTTACCTGTCCAATTCAACCATAGATAACCACTAAAACATAAATTCCGATTGCAATCCAGTTACAATGCACACCAAGCACAAAAGCCTTCTAATGATCTTTGATTAGTTCTTTATTAAATTCATCAAGGGAGCAAAGAAAATTTAATAATCTTCACCATTTGTCATCTTTCTGATTACAGTTTTGATTAGAACTTTCAGCTTTTATTTTCATCTTTTCTAGTCATCGTTATTACTGTGATAGTGCTTCTTTTCTCTAGTTTAAGAATGAGATAGGGCAAATGAAACAAATTTGTAATTCTGGATATGTATTTAACTAGGTGTGCTCATGCCCTGAAAAAGGCTAGCTAAGAATATGAGATCTTAAAAATGCAAAATAGCCCTTAATGGAATTTCTGCATATTCACACCATAAAAATTTTCAGAGTCCCAGGTAAATAGCATCTTGCTTAACTAATCAGATACCTTAAAAATACCTTACACACAGATTTCTGTACAAGAAAAAAAAAAGTCCAATATTTGAATGGGAATTCTCAGGTGTTAGAAACCTTCATAAATTTATTCTACTATTTTAGCGTTCAGTGTTACCATTCACTTCTTCAATGCAAACGATTAAAAAGTTGCTTTACCGTGCGTTACTGATATCCTTATCATGAAAAAACTGGAAAGAAACAAATCGTAAGAACCTAAATAGCTGAAACAATTGTCACGATACCATACTCTGTGTGAGTCAAAAATGTGTGCATTTCAGCCTCTGTTACCAATGTGTAATTACTGATACCCCCAGTGCAAAGCCTGCCCTGTCATCACGTTGCGTGAGGCAGGCCCTGGTGCGCGGGGAAGAGCTGAGGGACTTGCTTTCTTGTTTGCAAGGATCGCTGCAAAAAACCCTGCAGTGGCAAACGCTCTTTTCATCAGCGTGCAAAGGACACGTTAAACAGTCAAAATCCTGAAACAGTCCTGAACCAAGGGGTGAAATTGGGAAGCCCTTTAGCAGGTGGACATCTCAAGCACTGGGCTGGAGAACTGTCCTTTCTCTCCGTTCTTCCTCCCCAGCCCAGGGAACCTTTAGATCTTCCTACAGAACTGAATGTCTCAGAAGCAGCAAAAAGCTTGCGCTGTGCCCCATCTCTTGTGTGGACTGATAGCTCTGTGGGTCAGAAACCTGCGCTCAAGTCCCCTTAGGCAGAGGACAGACCTGAGTCCAGGCTGTGGCTTGCAATACCTGCATGTAGCGGGCTTTTCCTGATAGTTATGGGAAACGAGGGGGGGAAAGGGACACCAGCCTTGTTCCAAGGTTATGGCACACAGAGCCTGTGTGGTTGTGCAGACTTTAACATGAAGCATGGCATAGATTCAGAATTTGACACCAGGGCATGTTGGAGCGGTAGCTCCTTGGATGTGTGGTAAAGAAAAAAAAAATTTGCTTGTACTGCAAAATCTTGGTTACTACTGCAAAAGAGAAATTCAGCAATACCTCTCTTACCCAGACCAAGGTAAAGCTGAAATCATTACAGAGGAACATCTTGAGTCCCCAGGGTTCACAAATGCACAGCATGACCTCTCTCAGCCAGGACACCTTCTCCTGGCTCTTTTTGGTCACCACAAGACTGTTCCTTCACCCCTGTAGTACTACTGTAGTACTCATACCTTAGGGAAGGTGTCTTCATTACCTTGTGCATCACTTGGAGCAACGTGCTTCAGAATTGCCTCGGGACCACAATCTTAAGGATCACCAGGAACAGAAACGGGGCACCAGCCACCTTGAAAGTGCTGTTAATACAAACAAATGCAATAATTTAGTTACGAACTCCAAAATAGACAACACAAAGGGCTGTAAATGTGCAGGGCTTCGCAAGGAAGTTAGAAATGCACTTACTCCACTTCTTCCATCCCCATTACCCCACCAAAAAGATATGTCTCTCGCTCTAACTGGCTGGTAAGTGGAGTGGACCAACTAACCACTTTGGTCCGAGGGCACATTCCTTATCATCACACTGCATATTTAAGAAAAGGCCCTCTCTGCAGGAGGGACATCTTTTAGAGCTACACCTTTGAATTGTGCTTGGGGAGTTCATCAGAATTTAGATCTCCCCTTTCTCCACTTGTTTCCCCCACATACTCTACAGGCAGTTGCAAAATTGTCACCCAAACTGCTCCCCGACTTCCCACTGTCCCTTTGGAAGATGAGGTAAAAACGCCTTCTGTGCTTGGCAAAAATGTTAGAAAAACAGTAAACAGCCCACATATTTGATTTGTATGGTTTTATCAGTTCTGTACAATATAGGGATTTCAACCTTTCTGATTGTTACTAACATACACTTTTCTCTCTGAGATGCTGCTTTTTTCCCCCTGGTTTTCTCTCCTCTAAATTATTAACCTAACAGCTTAGTACAAAACAGCCTTGCCTGAAAAAGCAATTTGTATTTAAACGTATTGAACTCCTGGACTTATAAAAAATGTAGGTTCATCTTTTTCTTTGGGGTGTCCCTCTCCCCCTCTTCCCATGTTTCAGGCTGGTTTTTAACATTATGTTGTTATAGGAACTGCTCTACAAAACCAAAATACTTGTTGTGATGTTTATAATTTGCCTTATTGCAATTCCATTGAATGTTAAGCTCTGTATTTTTCAAATCTTTGCATAAATGAGCACTTTCCCTAGCTAATTGGAGCCCTTTTTCTTCCTCACAGGCTGTCTACAATCTCTAAAACGGTCCAAACAATTACGTGATGTCGCAAATGCAAGATGTTATATTGGAGCTTTCCCTTGTGCGTAGTGATGTATTTGTCATGTGGCCTCAGAGGCAGCAGTCATTCGTTTGTATCACGTTTGGCTTAGTAGCAACAAGGGGAAAAATGAGGAGAAGGAATAGAAACAACATTTAACATTGTTGTTTACAGTGCATATGTTCACTGCAGAAGCTTCGTGATGTGATGTTGTCATCAGGATATTAAAGGCTGCATTTCTGAGATAAAACTTTTCAGTCAGCATGAAAAAAAATAATCATTTTCAGCACAAAGAACTTGCAGAGAGGCAGAAACAGTAAAATCTGCAGAGGAGCTGATAGCGTCATTGAGAAGTCAAAGTTTTACACCTCCTAACTGCTCTTTATTAGAAAATGATTTATTCAGTATAAAATAGGTTTTCAAAATGATGATGGGATTAATCAACTTGTTAGCAGAGAAAGTATTGAAATAACTTCACGGTTGGCATAGCTAGTTGTCGGATCAGCTCTCCCTTTCATAGGCACTTGTTATAACAGGCAGGGGGCTAACCCTCTCAGACATGGAGCTAATCAGTCCTTGAAAGTCACTTCATCCAGTGGAGTGGAATAATGTACTCCAGCATCGTTTGTCCACCTCTACCATTTGGAGCGATGTTATTTAGATTGTCCATTTTTGCCTCATCAGCTTCCATTTCAAAGGATTATAATTTTTTCGACGGTTTCGTTTATCAGAATGTCGGGTTAAATACATTGTCTCGTACTGTCCGCTTTATAGCCGGCATTCTTAAGACCGGTCTGTGAATATACAGTAAGATAAAGCAAAAGCAGCTGCAAAGGTGGAAAGGCTATTCTTTAAGCTTGATTAAGTTCTCACAAAAAAAAAAAAAAAAAGAAAAAAAAAAGAAAAAAAAGACCGGACAAGAAGATTAATGACCAAGAACAGTATTTCCAGCAAAGAGTTAACTTAATCAACCTGCTGAACTGCAGGGTCCATTTACAATTGCTGCGCAGATGCCAGTATCTTTCTGGGCGCACGTGCCTGCCCACCCTGTGCAAACAGATGTTCTTTGTTTCATTTTGCAATATTTGTTGCTGCCCTCCCCACCACGACTGGTCGCTTTCCCCGCCTGCAAGAATCGGTTCTTTTCCCAGGTCTGGGCTGAGCCTAATTGAACATGAATAGATTCCCTGGCCCCAAACGCCATTGCTGAACTTGGAGAAGACAAAAGCTGACGGCAAGACAACACAATAAACTTCTTCACTGCTGGCTTTTCCGCGCTGTCACTCAGCAATATCGGCAAATAAAATTATCGCAAGGAAAGGTGTTTTATAAAAGAGGTACCTCTTTCTCCTAGCCCTTGGGTATTCCCCAGGTTTCTATTTCTTGTATAACTTAGCGAGTCGGATTGGTGCTTTGGGACTAGGTGTCGCTGAGACCTTTCAAATAGTTTCACAATTTCAGCATCGCTCAGTCAAAAATACCGGCTTTCTTCTAACAGTCTTTCAGAGTTTTTACTAACGTATTGGATCTAGTGAACCACGTATTAACAAGTCGAAGTTATCTCTAGCAAATTGTTCTTTTAGCTGAACTTTCCTAAATGTTTCACTACTCAACCATGATTTAAATTAATCAGAAAATCTAGGAAATGAATAAAGGTAGGACTAGGCTAAACAATGTTGACAATTTGATTATGTTATACACAGAATTCATCTATTCACTGAAACCCTCTTAGTCTGATAACTCCACTCTTTGATTACAATTATTTCATTTATGTGGTGAATGTGTTTTACTCTTGTTCTAATACTGCCTGTTACTTTAAACAATTCTTTTTGCCTGTTTGGAGGAGGCTGGTATCAACAAGGGAACAGACATCTTTGAGATTTATTTATCCAAATGCATTAGTAAAATGAGCACCCAGGTGTAAGCCTCTGTAACGCAGTAAGAGCGTGCAAGGGGCTACGTTTATACATTTTCTGCTAGCTGTGGGTGCATCCTTTGTGTCCGTGCAGCTATGATGTGTCTGCTTGATGGCCACCATAGGGCCTCCAGTGCCTCTGACTGCTTCCCTGTCTCTTCCAGTGATTCAGGTGATGTAAAAGCAGATCATGAAAATAGATTTTATTTTGCATAAATGCCTGCATCTAAGTGTTTAGCACAAAAAATGGTGCGTGGGTTTAAGAGAGATCATCATCTTCCTTGAGCTGGAAAGAGAGTGGGTCTTTCCATCAGGCAGATGGGAATATCGATGCCAGCAGGATGTTTTCAGAGTGTGGCTGTTTGCACTGCTTGCACGATAGGGTAAAACCCCCTCCTGCTCAATTAACTTTATCTTTTCTCAACGTCACTGCTCTTGTTTGTAAACACAGTGCGTAATATGCTCATTTCCTGACCAAACAGTTGAAACAGAAAGCAAATTTTTCTCTTTTGATTAAAGAAGGGTTTCTTCTTTATCTCAAAAATTTTGGTCTTGCATTAAAACAAAGAGTGCTTTACTTAAAGAAAATAAATAATATTTTAAAAATCCTCCTCCCCCCCCCCAACATTTCCAGTAAAAGCAGAAACTTTCCACAGACTTTTTGTAACTGAAACTAATTCATTTAGTTCCATGACATTCATCACAGCATACTTAACATGTTTTCAACAGCAGCTACACCACAAGGTCTGATAGAGCTTCCTACAGAGTTTGTTCTTCTCCCCCAGCCAGGTGAACATCAGAAAAAGTCATTAAACTACAGCAAAGAACAAATGGAGATGGGAGAGAAAGAAAGGTAACCACCCCGGGTCACATTTGCTGCTTCCCTCCAGGAATGGCTCCTGCTACCATTGGTTTGAATAGAGAAACGAGTTGTATTTCTTCCTAACCTTCCCCATCTAGTTACAAATGGTGTTACTGGAAAGGCTAACTCAAGTCTTTTGCACTGTAATGAGAATAACAATGAAGAATGGTACTTGGGTGTAGTAAATTAGGTCCTTGCATGCTTATTACCCAGATGCTTACTTTCTAGAATTTAATAATAAATCAGAAATAATCTATGTGGAATAGGATGCAGAATTAACTTAAGTAAAAGATTAACTGCAGTGTTCAACAGAAGCTGTTGGGTAATAATCAGCTTAATTAAACATACCTTAATAAACCAGAAGTATGAAAACACAGTAAATTTATTTAAATAGTTATCTCAGAGTCTTCACACCACAAATCTCAATGATGGAAAAGACAGATAGCTGCAGATAATGAAATGTGTTGCTCTCAAGTGTGCCACATGGTCACAGCTTTATTTAGATACAGTTAACGTCCTTTGTTTATGTTTTTGTTATGATCTTGCCAGATTTTCTTTCTGTGTCACGACTCTTGACTGCTACTTTCTTTGTTATTATATGCATTTCTTCCCCATGAGTAATCCTGCTAAAATTGTTAGCACTTCTGCATACGAGTCTGTAAGCGACTCTTCACTGAATCACCTTTTTTACACTTACATGAAAGAACAAATTGATGCTTAATTGTTTTATAGGAATAATTGGTGCTTCAAAGAAGAGCAAGGGACCTTTCTGCAACTCTCCTGTAAACCTTGTTTAAAAGCATTTTAAATTCAGTATCTTGACAATTTCTGCCTGAACACACCAGAAGAGGTGTTACTCAATAAAAGTCAGTGGAAGTTGTTAACTGAAGTAAATTCTGAGATTAGCTGAAAACAACATTGAATGCATTACATATAACTTACATTAATAGTCCAGATCAACTTAACATTGTTTACAGGAAAGCATAGTTATCTTTTTCAAAATCCACATAGGCATCCTGAAACTTTGCTCTTGCAGGAAGAACACACGCCAGGGCACAGTGACTGTGCCGTGCTTCAGCTCTTTCCTACGACACTTGCGGTATCCCAGGTGGACAGACACTTCCCCTGCTGCCTGCTCACAACTGTCGAAGCTCTCCAAGTGTCTTTTCCTATGACTCCCATGCTAAATTTAAGAGCACTGTATTTCAAATCCTAGGCTGATTACAGGTAGCTACGTGTCACGTCACCTACTGAGATATGTGCTTAGTGCTGAAGCTGGGGAAACCTGGCTGTCAAAATTTCTGTGCTGTCTAACGTTCCAGTGCAATTGGAGCAACGTTTCTGAAAGACCAGTTCAGTACATTAGCTCTCAAAGATGAAAAAATACACTTTCATCATTGAAATTATTCACTTAAAGCAGCACTTCAGCAAAACATTGTCCGCACTGACCTTGCAATTATAGCGCATCTAGTATGTACTGATTTACATACCGTATGCTTTCCCACCTGTAATTGAGGCTATTAACCAGAATGCGGAGGCTGAGCCCCACCCTCTGCATCTCCCAGATTACACAGAAGGTGTAAACTCAACAGAACCCACGTCTGGGATGCTGCAGCTGAAGTCACACTGTGAGGGCTCCTCGCCAGTGACAGTAACGCTCCTCCTGCCTGCAAGGTGCAGCTCAGCATCTTTTGTTCAGTAGAGATGCTGCCATTCCCAGTGTAAACCAAAACCACTGCTTAGTAGAAATCATCCTGGGATAAACTAATTTGAAAAAGGAAAGATACTGTGATGACATAATTCTCATTTCTAGAATTAGATTAGAACTAGAATTTTAGGTCATCATTTTTTTCCCCAATAATTTTAATACCACTCTGACTTACTTTTTAGAAGAGATGGTATTTCTCTGACTGAATGAGTAACTTATAAAAATGCTGAATTTTAAATAACTATATCCCTTTCAGATTTAAATAATCACTTGCCCACAAACTTTTCATGATTTGGGAATGAATGCATCAGGTTTATCTGGCTACTAAAAGTACCAACAAATCAAAATCACCACTTTCATTCATACAAAAATATCTTTAAATTTTTTTTTATAATACTTTGTGTTTTGTACACTGTTTGGCTCTGGTTATTAACATACTGTTTGCTAAGAATGCTGATGATCTAATTTCATTCTGAAAACGTGGAAAACGTCTGAATCAGAAATGTTCCTGGAGGCCCAGGGGGACAAGTAATAAAAGTAAAGCCATCTCGAGATCCTAATCTGGGATAGTATTTTACATTGTTCTTGCCATATAAAGTAATTACAGAATCAACTATTAGAACATGCTGAATTAGAGGCTGGATGCCACCAAAAATCACTGTCATGAAGGACAGGATAGGAAATTTGCATCTGAAAGGATTGTGAACAGTATCTATAAAGAATTGTGAAATTACTACCATATTTATTATTATAATTTTGTATCATCACAGTCTCATTTCAGCATGACCTGTAAGAATAGATTAAATTAATGTCATTTTCTCTTCTTGTTAACATCTTTATCACAAGAGCAAGCTGTCACAATTTTAGTGTCTAAAATAGTCTGTGAATTACAGAGGGCAGGAGCTGGACCTTTTCCCCATTCCGTGCCTTGGTTGGCTCACCTCTCCCGGTTCACTCTTCCTTCCCGACCACACAGGGTGACAATCAGCATAAAAGCTCTTTGTATCCTGCTTGCCGGTAAAAAAAGAAGGCAGCCTTCACTGTTTTAAACCTCAAGGTGAGTTAAAAATGTAGAAAACCAGAGCTGCATGAAAAGGGAACGGAGGAAGAGGAGGTTTGAATGGAGGCAAGGATGAGAAAGGATCATTCAAGGGAATTCAAACAAGCATATACATGTTTTCATGCACATGCACACATGTGGTTAGAATACACACTGTCAAAATAATTGCTTCTATACCTGCAACCACCCAGTCCCCCCAGATGATCTGATGATAAAAGGAAGATCTATCTCTAGGACTTCACTGGCAGTTTTCAGTAACAAGTATTTCGGACCTTAAAAAGACTGAGACTGTCACATGAAAATAATTTGGCCCTCGGAAATGTTGTCTTTTTATATATGTGGACTATGAAGAAATAGAGGCTGTGGTTGGTAAGTTTTGTCTTTTTTTTTTTTTTTTTTTTTCTTTCTCCTTCCAGCTCCCTTTTTCTTCATCAATTTCAAATAAAAAGTCAGGAAAGAAAAGAACAAAACATCACCAAGTAATTTCCCAAGCAAAGTTCTGGGACATTTTCTTGAGCATGTTTTTTTTAAAAAAAGCAAAAATCTTTAGTTTGGATGTCCGTTGAAGAAAGATTTCAGGGCTTTGAAACTAGTCAGTCACTCTTTTCTCAAACATTTTGTTAGCTTGGGTTTAAGGTACTGCTCAGTAAGTGAATATTGTGTGACATGTTGCTGTTCCCGATTCAACATTATTAATTACTGACTGAGGTGCTACAGTCCACCTATACCTATAGAAATGAGGTATATACAATCCCAGGTATGGGTTACATGAGATGTCTTACTGTTTCTTAGGAAAGTAGGAAGTGGCTGAAGGAAGTAAAACAACAGGGTTCGGAGATCGGGTAAAAGAACACTGCAGCCTCACCCCACTGAGTTATGAATAAATGTAACATATCTTCAAAGGTCTCTCAGATCACATCGTTCGCTGGGTATTTTAAAAAAGCTATTGATAAACACAGATGGTAGCTATGTACTGTTCTCTGAATAACATCAACTCACTTTTGTACCTTTTAGTTTGGAGGTGCTTTTAACAACTTAAGACTCTTGTTGTGGTATTTACGACACCAGACGCAAACATTTTCCTTCAGAGTGAAAAATTCATTTGTGATGCTTTCAGGCTCCTGGCGTGAAGATGCAACGTGACCTCTTTCCTCCATCCCCCAGCACCGTGGGGCAAACGGGACCTCCCATCACGGAGGAAAGCCTCGCTTTCTTTCAAGCTAAATGTTAGCCAGCATGAGGGACTGGATGAGTGGGTATTTCACGAAATACCCCAGCTCTAAATTCACTCTACAGCCCCCTGGCAAGGTCTGTAATGGCTCTATGCCATACGATCTTGTAAATGTACTGTTGCACCACTGAACAAATATCCGTCCTGCTGCTGTCGTGCTACCATTATCTTCTTACAGGATGCGGTATAAACATCCAGAGCCATAAAAACAGCGGTTGGAACAATGATTTCCCAGTTAGAGCTGGCTGTTCTGGATGTTTAGATACAATAGAGGTAATGTCCTTTCTCTTCTCTCCAGCCTGCTGAGCTCTGTCCTCTGGTGCTCCAGGGCATGCTCCTTTGGCCTCAGCAAAAGGGCAATGTGTTCAGCTGAATCCCAGACAAGCAAAGGGATGTAACGGGTTTTCCAGAGAAAACTGTAATTCCAGCACTGTTTAAAAAAGGCACTATATATATATTTCATGGAAAATATCATCAAAGAAAAAAATAACCCAACTGGTACCCCAGGGAGCACTCTATTTGACCCCACCAAACACCTGTGCATGGACATAATTTTGTTGAAAGCCTTGGCCAGACTGGTGCCAGGGTGCCTCTGCCCACAGAGAGCTGTGCTGAAATGCTCATGGACCTGGGGGATGCCCAGGAGAAGTAGCAGCGTGAGCTACACCATGCTCTTTAAATCTGCTCCACGGGCAAGGCTTTTGGAAGACACCACATCTACTCCCTTTAGTTCTACCCTGCTCGATAATCAGCAGCAAGGTGAAACTAACAGCGTAAAGAAGCAGAAAAATTGTTCTAACTGCTAATGAACAGATTTGGGGGGTTTCGTGCCTTCTTCACCTCAAGATGGTTTTCAGTGCTGGCAATCCAGAGGCTCTGCCTGCCTGTCCACCCACCTGACCCTTCCCCCACCTCTATCTGCCAAGCTACCTGGCTTAAAAGGAACACCGCGACCTTCTAGCAAGCCAGCAGCTGACCAACAAAGCTGACAGAACTGGGGGTGCAGCAAAGAATTAGTTTTGGGCAACCTGCTGTTCCAGCTCAGCAGCAAGTAAAGCAGTTTGCAGCGTTATTTACATGCGTAATTCACGAGGGTGCTTCTTACAGAAGAATAAACCCAAGCCTTTGTGGGAGTTCCAAACCAATCTACCTTCTCTTTTATATGCTGAACACAGCTTATTTGTGTTGGGTTTTTTTTTTGGTCTAAGACTGTCCAAAGGGTGTAACTGCATACGAGTTTCCAGAAGGATTAGGAAAATAAGGCATAATTTGATGGAGGTCATGTTGTCAAGTGATGGCTTTTCAACATTGTATGTTTATATACTAATAATTCCAGTTTCCATTGTATGTAAAGGATGATTACTTATTTAATGAAGAGACTTCACTGGAACAGAGTTTTGTCACAAGATAATGGTCTCATGCTGTTACCTAAATGGGAAAGCATTCACTGTAAAATATATACACTCTAATTTATGAGATTAGCTTGTACAAAGGGAAGATCCAGCAATGGGATGTGGGCAAACATAAGAAACCATTTTATGAGAAAAAGAGTACTCTCTTGCCTATAATGACGAGAACAGTAGCATACAAAAAAAGACTACTTTGTTGTATCTTTATCCTCACAATACATGGACATGTCAAAAAACTGATTATACCACTGCAAGTTATATGCATCTGTGGGGAAAAAGAAATCACTTAATTGTGACAGAACTGCAGAATTCAACCCTTCTGCTGTTAGAGACTGGGTAAATAAAACAAAAGGGCTTTTTCTATGAGTTTCTATGCCTCTTGGTATAGGTACTCTCCACCCCTAAGTACACGTTATGTTCTGCGTTCAGCACGTGTTCAAGGACTGCTCCTAACTCCTCTTTAAGTTCCTCTATTTCTATTACCACTACCACCACTTAATTTGCATATAGGAGCTTCCTAATATTCCTGAATGTGGTGTTAATATACAGCTGTAAACCCAAAGTGTTAATCAAGACTAGTGAGACAAAAGATCTCCCGGAGGGGAAATGGTCAGTTACATAATCAGAATACATTAAAATCTAGTAGACTGCATGTTTTTAATAAAAAAAGAGCAAAATGAAGAGCTGAATTTATAGCCAGCAGACAAAGCTGCCTTAAAAATAAGCCTGTTAATGCTTCCTGCAAGGTCAGATCAAGGGTGATGAAATGAGAATTGACCAAACACAAGAGCAATTCCCAGCTAAATAAAAAGCCAGATATTCTTTCCTTCACTGACAACAGAAAATGAACATAGAGACAAGAAGGGTTGATCACTGATGCCAAAAATGTACTTTCCATTCTCCGAGCTTTCTAAAGTCTCTTCTTTTATCCATTTTCTATTTTTCATCATATTGCCATTCTCCCTTTTTTGTCAATGACCTTTCTTCAGTCCAACTCAGCTTCTGTCTAATGACCTGAAGAGGCCTTCTTCACAGGCTGGAAAGCTTTAGATTTAAGATCCCCCTCCTTCATTAGAGTGAAAAGTGAACAGCCTCTATGTGCTGGGTGTTAATGAATGTGAAGAAAGATTTTTTTTGTATGTGTTTTACACATTATGTTCTTGACTCCTTGAGGTGCTACAATAAATTGCTGCGCTTCATTTACAAGGAGTGATAACAGAAGCAAAATGAGGATCTGGCGGCAAATTACTTCTCAGTTCACCCTGGGTCAGGCTGCTGGGGCTAATGAGAAGAGGTGCTCTAATTTTAAACTCCTCCTCGACCAAGCTATTCTTGCATTAATGCTCACTGCTATAAATTGTAAAGTCAAATGAAGGAGCACTGTTGAAAATTAACCAGTATTTTTATCCTTTGAGTACCCAATAGAACATATTTTGGCTTCTCAGCCTGGTGGCTATCAAAGGCAGCACAGCTACACCAGCCGCGCCTGCCTCACCGCGGCGGGATGCTCCACGCACGCACCGCTGCTTCTGCCTTTTCTTTACGTGAAAGGGGGAAATGGTGGGGGCTTTCACCCAGATTTTAATTTAACCCAAAGAGGAAGGTATTTAAACCCAGCCTTATTTTGTGCCCTTTGAACAGGACACTGCGCACACACATTAGAAGTCGTGCAGAATGACTCCGGCCATTTAATGCCGCCGCGTGTTTAATGAATTGTAATTGTGCACATGGAAAGACCCTGTAAATCGCTGACCCATTTACATCTATGAGCACTTTGCTGCTATAAACCCAAAGCAGGATTTGAGTAGTTAATGAGAAACTAATGCAGCACCTGCTTCTCTCATGAAATATCTTCCTAAGCCTGTATTTTGCCAATTTAACAAAATCAAATACAAATAAAATAAAATAACAAAAAAAAAGAAACAAACAAATAAAACCCCAAAACAAAAGCATAGCCCAGGAGTTCCTACTAGGTGAGTTATGCACCTTTGAAGAACAAGGTTCCAGATTCTCATTGCTTTATTTTTTACTGATAACTTGGCACAGACTGCAACGATGCTAATATATTTAAAACATATATCAATGACATAGCATTAATTTGTTGTGTGATGTGCCTGTCCTGGTACATTCTTCCATGAAATTGCTACATAACATACAAATTAACCACACTACCCTACTCTAATCATTGTAATCAGTTATGTTTTCATGTGTACATTACTAATATATAAGGTTGTTGTAGTTCTTGTGTGTGGTTTAATTGCTTGTTTTTGCATATCTTGTGTGATTGATGATGTTCTAGAAATCTTTTCCCCGAAAGGAGACTTTCTAAATTACTTTGTTTAGATGCTAATGATTGTATTTCATTAGTGGCCCTCTCATCCAGAATCATCTTTAAATGAATGAATATGCCATAATTAAAAATCTGAATTATGAATTACTTTGAAAGGAGACAACATTGTCCCGATTTCCCACTGCGACTCAGTGTTATTTCAATTATGTAAATATGTTTAATCATTCCCCTTTTGTTTTTCTAATTATTTAATATTAATGTTGCTTTACCCCTTTATTGCTACAAGAAGGGATATGGCATCTTAAATGAGAGTACTTAGACAAGTGATACACAGATGACTAGATTCAAGCAGACATTTACCAGAATGCATAACCCATTTCAAAAACAAACATGCTATTAACATTCATACTAATATAGCAACACTAGCAGTAATTGCACTTCATGCATGTTTTGTCTTTATAAACCTAATGTATTCACAATGTACAATCTCCAATCAATTTTCTTATCAAACTTAAAATCCATTTGTACAACTTTAAATTCTCTTGAAGTGCAGATTGTAAGTAATGAGATTTCTCTGCCCACAGGCTGCACTTTTTCAATAGTTATAAAAAACAGATATAAATTATAAAGCATCTGGACACAAGATCTTGTTTTCTCACTGATACAGCCAGCTCTGTTTTATAGGACCAGCAGGCAAATTCTTTCCTGTGAGTCTGAGCAACATGAAAAAATTAATGCTCCTGAAAATTCATGCTGAATATGGCTCTTTTACTGAAATTCACAAAATCAAAGGACTGTAAAATTAATATCTGCAAAATTATCAACATCATAAATCCACATAAGGATTTACACATGCTATGTAACTGATAATGGGAAGTAATTATAAAATATTTATACATCATGGAAATGCTACCTGAGTTTCTAACTAAATGTAATTATAATCTAGAATGTAAAAATTTGGCAATCGATTTGAAACATCCTGACACAGAATCCCTAGAAGTACAGTGTCTCACTCCTGAGTAAGAGTAACAACACAAGTTCAAAGCATTATTTAAACTATCTTTGCTTGTAAAGGACCTGAAACACAACCATGGGAGACAGAGAGAAACGTGAGTTTTATTCCTATACTCTTTAAAGACCACTGCGGTCCTGTTAAAAAGTGGGAACCTGTCAGTGGAAGCTAATGCATCTGTTTCAGTTAGCAGCAGCCATAACATTTGCTTAATATATATATAAAAAAACACAACAAACCTATATCTTTAATCATAGGTTTTACATTTTGTCAACCACTGGGGCCAAAAAGGACAATGAAATGTGCATGGGTATTATCAGTAAAAACGTCCTGCCACTTCCAGTCCCATTTTATTACTCTCTACTTTGCAGGTTTTGCAAAGACAATACTCCTACTTAACATTGCTGCTCTTTCAGCATCTGAATTGGACTTGGATAAATAAATAGAAATTAAAAAAAAAATTCCTAATAGCATATTTTGTTTGGTTGGTTTTTTAATAAATCTTTTCACAGGCAATAATCCTTGGTGGTCTCTTTCCTTGGATTTCTCTGTATTGATGCAGCCACAGTGGTGGGCTTTTTTCAGCACATCACTCTTGCCATTGTAATTGAAGGTCCTGCCTGCAAACCAATTTGTGCATTTTGTCAAACACACTCCCATGTCTGGCCAGTGCAGCAAGTTCTGTTATGGCATGGATTTTTGTGTAGATTTATTTTTTGCCAGTAACTTCTTTCACAGTCTTTTTTAGTGGTCCTGACATTTTCAATCAAAAAATGATGCAAGGTAGCAGCTGCAATTTCCATTCTATTACGGGGGGGGGGGGGGTGGGTGTTGGTGTGTACGTGTGTGAGACACTTAACTTCTAGAACTAATTTAGAAAAACTAGTGGAAGCAACCCGCTAGCATTTCTGCATATCAGTTCCAGTGAACTACAATTTCTACAGAGATCGCATTTTTTGAGAGAAGATACTTTCCAAAAAGTCAGAAGAGGAGAGAAAAGAGAAACAGATATCCAAACTTTTATGGGCTGGTACATTAAAAATGTAGGAGGCAAACAGCAAGGAAGCTTAGCCTGGCAGCCCCATTTTACATGTTGCATTTTCACAAGGCAGTTTAATTACAAAAATTAGGAATGGTAATTGCTATATATAAATGTAAAGTGTCTCTCTTGGCCCAGCACAGGGGATAAAACCCCCCAACCAAATCCCAAACTATAATGCCACACTCTGTTCTCAGGATTCTTAAGTATGCAAATAGTTTTCCCACTTAAGATCTCACAGACACAGATCTGGTCAAAGCAAATTACCCAAACAGTTTGCATTCATCAGAGAGGAAAAGAGATGATAAGGCAGATAAAACCAATGAATGTAGACATTTTGAACAAAAGCCTGCCATTTTACAGAGGGGATTATCTTGTACTCTAATTCTCTAGTTATATAGGTAGTAGAAACTTATTTTCATATTATAAGATAATGTGAGGTGAAATGGCAGATAAAACCTGGCTTTGCTGAAGTGAATAACAAGATTTTCATTGACAGCAATGGACTAATTTTGTTCTGGGGGGGAGTCATGCCGTGCATCGTGTTTTCAGTGTTTTCTGTAAAAATGCTAGGCTTTTTAACAGAGTTCTTTAACGTTCAGTATTATTTGTACAGCCTATATTCAGCCTGGTCAATGGAATTAATAATCTCAAAAAAAAAAAAATCAGGTAGAGTATCAGTTATAATTAAATTTTCTCATATTCATTTTGTGAATAAAATTTTCCCCTTTTTTTACATTTCAATTAAGATGGGCATAATGCATGGAATTATCGTGTGGCAGTTACTCTGTGAAATGTTAAATACGACTGATCCTCTAATAAAATACAAAAGTACCTAAAATCTTACTCTTGGTATAAATGCTCATAACCTCATCACAGAGATGTCCCCAAAAAAACCCCTGTGATTTTATTACAGCCTTTTCCTTATCAAATCTCTCACTGCTCAACATGTAGGACCAAGCTTATAACAGAACCCAGAGCCCCATTCAAAGCTCAGCCAAACTTCAAGCACCAAACTGCAAAACCGCAATTAAAAATCAGCATTAATTAAGTATCAGCAGCTGATACTGAGCGCACCTCGCCTGTCTGAGGGCTCCCTATGTAACCAAGAACCTTGCTGAATGTCACGGGTCCTCTCTACACCTTGACCACCCGTGCTCTGCACAGCAGGGTGCCCAGCACCCACCTCTGTCCACCTGAGCCCAGGGAGTGGGAACGGTGGTGCCACGATGCTTTGGTTCAGGTGGTACGAAGCACTGTCCTCCACGAGGTGGGTAGTGGCCGTTTTTAGTAGCTCCAGGAGTGCCACCCTAAAATGAGAAGGATGGCACAGCTGCCAGCTGTCTGGGTGAGTCAAACTGCACAACATCTCTTGAGTTGAGGAAATCTATCCAGATTATGAATAACACTGCAAATAATGAAATTACGAATAGGACAGGTTGTTACGAAAGTAAGGAAGATTAAACACAATGTTTGTGTTAATATGATTAACACAAAACCCAGAAGCTGAAAAAGCAGGTAAATCAACTGCAATTAGCGTGCTGGTTATGCTTCAGCCTTGTGGGTTTACGCAGAGATTATCAATGACCCATCTGAAGAAAACCCATTAAATTCCTTGTCCTCTCTGTAGCAGACATCAATAAAACCTGATCGTCATCCTCTTCATAACCACCCGTGACACGCTGAAAGAACTGTCCTGTTCCCTTTTCTGTTTCCCTTCATTTAGCATGAACTGATGCAGACACATCATGCTTTCTGAACAGTTTAGCAAATTTGACCTTTATCATTGCTCTGGCCTCTCTGTCCCGTGACTTGCTTCGTTCTGGAAGCACCATGTCCAAAGCTGGACAAAGTACTCAGCAGGAGTAACTACTCCTCACGTCCATGACCTGATGCTCCCATCAGCACCTCTCAGGATGGAGTCTGCTCTCTTTTCTGCAAGGGTTCCTCCAAATCATTTCCAGTTCTACTGCTGTTTACAATTGTTCCCAAACGGTCACCTCTGGGGTCTCCTCTGATGCAAATGATAAAGCTAGCCTGACTGTAAAGGATTTTTCTCAGACCAAAGTCTTAAGTTAACCACTAGGAAAAAACGAGATACTTGTAATCTCTACTCATTCTAGAACAAACTAATTACTCCAGATCATAAGGAGTGACTGGCAGTGTCGTTAGTAAAATGTATCTCCCCTAGCAAAGCCCACCTTACATCAAACAGCGTAAAAACTGGAATTCATCACAAAGTTCTTTTCACCTCAAACTGAAATAGGAACTTAACATTAAGAGGCATATAAGAGGTTTTAATAGAACCAGCTTTTAATTGCTTACAGCTTTTTAATCAGCTGCTGAGAATATTAAACCCAACAAAATCTTTAACCTGAATGAAACAAAAGATCCAATTTAATTTTACCTGCCTCCCCAGAGAAACTGCTTACACTACATCACAGAGATCGTTCTGGAGATGTTTTTGTAATAGCTGGAAGCACTTAAAGAAGCATCTTCAGCTTTATTTTAAAGAAAGGAGGTGGAGAAAACAATTAACCAAAGCTAATGGTTGGGGGAAATTAAAGGGTCCCAGGCTGCAGCAGAATGCAGCTACCAGGGTAAGGAAGGGGACCCTTGGCCAGGCAGGATGGTGCCCACCTGGGTGCTGGAGAGCAGGGAAAATGAGACCTCACCTGCTCCGAGTAAGCTCCTGCCAGTTTGGCAAAGAAGGCAGAAGAAGAAGGCACCGTGTAAGTAAAGCCTTACTATTGAGTTTAGAGGGATGAATATCGGAAAGAATAATTATTACACATCTAAAATGATTAGGCTCGCCATTTCAGACTGTAAGAAATGCCTGCTGAGATTGCCTGCCGCTTTCAGGGACAGGAGAACTGGACTCGGACCATCAAAATGAATTCTATTTGTCCAGTTCAATGGCTGAACCGAAAGACAGGGGAAAATAGTTGCTTTTTTGTTTTTAAAATCTTGCCTGTTTTAGCCTATTTTTAAAAATCACTTCCAGGTTCAGCAGCCTGACTCCAAAACCAGTTTCAAAATGAGACGTCAAATGATCTACTTCTGAAAATATTGAAAGAATTTCAACTTTTTTTCCAACTTCTTTTTCCCCAAACTCATTACCAAATTTGACCTAATTTTATAGAAAGTTTTTATTCCTATTCCTAATGTTCCATTTTCAGCAAATGTAATGTTCACTGAAAAAAATTCTGCCTGGCTGCAGTTCCCATAAGAAAAGTGAGATGTGTTTGAGACAGGTTTGGGCACACAAGATTTTGTGTGAATGGGGATTGCTTAAAATTCTTCTGGATCTGAAGAAAAAATAAGTCTCAATACACATTACATATTTTTGACAAAGAGCAAAGAAGTTACATAAGTAATTTTGGTTTAATCTTTTGGACTATTCAATGCCTTTTAATGAATTTCTAGAAATGTGCCAATTTCAAAATCCAAAAGCCATTTCAAAATGGTAAGTCACATTCTTTCTTGGAAAATACTGGGGTATTTCAGTTTCTCCCTCAATTTTTTTTGGGGTCAAAGATCTGCACCAGATTTGATCTGATTTATTTTTTTTTTTTTCTTTTTCTTTTTTTAGCACTGTGGTTCTTCCTTTTAAACAAAAAAATGCCTTCTTGAACAATTTTAATCATCTAGTAAAGGCTAATACAGAAGACAACTCTATGCAGGATAAGGGGAAAGTGTTTCCCAGAACTATGATTTTCCTTATGCCATTGCAGTGTTGTTTTATGTTTAAATGAAGAGCAGCCTCATCTAAATGGACAGACTGTCTAGAGGTCAAAAATCCAGATCAAAAAATTTGCGTGCCAGAAAAAAAAAAAAAAAAAAAAGGCCACTTCCCTTCTTCCCTTACTGTTTGCCTCTCAAGCTTCTTGCTGCTTTCTCAGATGCCAAGAATTTTGCATTTATTTCAGCACAGTAAACAGCTTCCAACAAAGGGAAAAGGAGAGCCCCGTGTTTCTCAGTGGTTTGGTCACCGTCCCGGTGATGGGAGTTGCACATTTCCATCCTCAGCCTCAGGGCATCAGCAGTTTTTGAGACACCTCAGCTACGAATACATTTTTAGGAATTTCCATCAGGACTTGGAAAATCTGTTGTTAACTATCGGCAGCTGTCCCTGCCATGGAGTGAGCGTCAGTGCCATGTGTGAAGAAGACAAGCCCTTTGCTTCGCTGGTGTTCAGCTTTTGTTAATGCTGGACAACAGTGGCCGACTCCCTCTACAACCTTCTACATCAGCTTTAAACCTACAGATGTCTGCCCCAGCATGGGTAAAAGAGAAGTGACACAAAATGCCTGAGGCAAAGCGGGAGAAGGTAGGAGACAGATGAATAATGGCACTGTTCTTACTGTTACGGTTGTTGTCAGAGCTCTAGCTGTGCCTCAGAAGATGCTAAGGAAAAATTGTGCTTCCTTCCCTGAGGGCTCACAGACAAACCAGCGAAGAATATACAAGATGCATTGGGAAGACCAGAGGTGGGGATGGTTAGAATTGAAGTACTTTGCCTGAAACTTGAAACAACCATCCTGAAGGAAGAGGGAGATTTTTTTTTCCAAACTCAGGACAACTCATCTTGAATGATTATTTTTTTTCTCCAAAGTTGAAACTCCAATAAATATCTGCTTTGAAATGCCAAAAAAGTTTGAAATTTCTAATTGTAGGAAGATATTTCCACTGTCTTGAAAATCCATTACAAATGCCTAAAAAGCATTTCCAAGGGCACCAGCTCAACCTAAATTGCTTTTAATACATTGTTCTCTGGGAAAGAGACTTTCCAAAGAGTTTTTTTTCTCATGGGGCACAGGGAGGGAGCAGGAGAAATGCATGCACCCAAAGCCATGCAACTCACAGTGAGACAGACTGAGGAGAGATGTGGTCCTCCAGGAAGCTGATGCAATAGAGACCTAGTGGGGACTTGAACTTACTCTTAGAGGCAATTCAGGCCATGGACATGGAGGTTTATATTTTATCAAACCATCCTGAAACAGAATATTCTACCTAGACTCAAACCAACCCTAATTAAAACATTTAGTTAAAGCAAACACATCAACAAAGAAGTGATTTCTAATGAAAATTACTCGTGTACTAGAAACAGTGTTTTCAGCAGTAGACAGTTCTAATGGAAAAGCCATACCTGCCCACATCTATTTCTTGTTTTCCCTTCTAGTTATAAGACAGTGTTTGGGACTTGCTGAATTGTTTCTATTAGGTGGCAAGGCTTGTGATACGAGTCAGGTATTTCTTTGCTACAACCCTTTTTATACACAAAGAACGCACATATTTCCGCTTCCCCAAGCACAACGGGAACAGACAAGAAACAGTTCACCTGGGCACAGTCCCAAGCTTGGCTTTCCAAACACCAGGCTGCTCAAAAGCAGCTTGGTCTTGGCTTCTTCTCAGGCCAATGCTGCTCCGTGTGCTCCTGCCTCTCCTGTTGCAGCTCTTGCCTTTCTGCTTCCAGAGCAAACATCTGCAAGCTGCGTTTCCACCCACTGCTCTTGCTCTGCGGTACCAGACAGTGCTAGTCCGCTCCCACCCCTGCAAAACCACCACCTAGTCTTTCAAAGATAGTTTTTATGCAATATTTCTAATTACTTTCTTCTTCAGGCACAGGCATGCTTTATTTCATTGTTTGCTTTCATAAAGGAGCTGTACTGCGTTTTCTGTGCAGTTGGAATTGAGAGAACCCCTGTGCCAAATAGCTTGGCCATGATTGCCAAAAATAAGCTTGCTGGAAATCATCCCCTTCAATGCCACAGACCTGTTCATTGTCCAAGTGGAATAC
The DNA here is from genome assembly GCA_035590215.1 of Microhierax caerulescens. Classification (NCBI taxonomy): domain Eukaryota; kingdom Metazoa; phylum Chordata; class Aves; order Falconiformes; family Falconidae; genus Microhierax; species Microhierax caerulescens. The sequence continues at coordinate 62,325,361 of JAVJGJ010000060.1, read as the reverse complement.
AGAACAGAGATCTCTTGCCGAACACACCTCTGACTCATCCCCACCTAATTAACAGTGCATAGTTGTTTCTTAGCCCAAATATCCTCTTATCCATGGCACAGTGGCTTGAATCATGTTTCATCTTCTAATGAAGCCTATACCAAAGTGAACGAGTCTAAAAAAAAAAGATATTTTTCAAGATACACAATTAAGGAAGCTTTACAATTGCTTGCAGGAAATTATAACCAGAAAAGCCAGCCAGGCAAGGAAAGACATTCAAATTAAGCAGCACAATAACAGCTTTCTTTGAGAAAACTTGAGGGAGAGAAAAGGTCAATCCGCCACAATAACTGGCGATGCTGGCCAGTGACTATGAGGCATTTTGGAAGTCAGATACTCCAGTACACGGAAGGTGAAAAGATGTCCTGGCGTGAAATAGAGTGAAAATAGAGGCAAGGTGTAGCCCTAGGAGTGCCTAGCACCCTGCTGGTGTAGGATGGAGAAGCTAATAGCCAGTCTTTCAAGGTAGATGAGAGGCTGAAGCAGGCAAAAAAACATAGCTTGTTTAACAAAAAAAAAAAAATCTAAAATTGTGTTCCCTTGTCTTTTGTATTTGTTCCCATGATTGCAGATCTCATTATTTAGTCCTTAACAGTGTGAAGCAAAAATACTTTCTTAACTTAAATTTTGTGATAAAGCAGGACCACCTAGTAGCACAGGGTGCCTCATTCACTCGGGAGTACATATAGTTCCAAGAAGGTGTCTGATGCTCCTGCAAGAAGTGAATCCTAGGTTTGCAAAGAAAAACTTTGTTGTCCAAGTTTGTCAAAGCCTTGCTGGCAAGCATTGGAAAAATGAGAGAGGAACAATATTTTAGTGACTACAATGTTTCAAGATTCTTTGAGAAGCTCTGCCTGGGATTGTAGCAGTATGGACCTTCCTCTCAACAGCGTCTCACTGAAAAAAGGGAGAAGGGAGAGGAAACAGAACTTCTTTCTCCTCCTTTCATCATGTACATCACTCCTATGCAGTGGTTAAAACTACAACCAAAGTGCAGGGGTTTTTATTCTGGAAATTACTCTAGTCTGCAGAGAAGGAAAAAATGTATGGGAGGAGTGGAAGCAGATTAATGGGTCTGGTAGGGAGCACTGCCTCACCATCCTTCTGAGTAATAAAGACTGGTGAACCAAATTTATAGAAAATAACCATTCCCAGCAAACCCCCAAACCACCATATGAGATAGGAAATGCAAACATCATATGCCAGCTATCACAGAGCAAACAGCAGATGTGATCTTATTAATCCCTGATTCGATATTATGCAAATTAAGAAGCATATTTGTCTTTTCTACGTATCCATCTAGCCTTTGCTAACAAACCCTGTGTTAGCTCCAAATGAGAGAGCCAGCCAGGCCTCGGGATATTTTGACAATGTTTTCTGGAGGGCAGTATGCTAAGAATGACACCTCCATCAGAAGAGGGCAGCTCGAAGGCCACAGCAATCTCATTGCAACCAGCATTTATAATAGGAGTCCTTGCTCCAGCCCTTCAGATAGGATGGCCTTGACCACTCATCCTGTGCCAGGGTGTTGGGAACTACCTACAGACCACACATAAATTTGCCGCAGAGAGAGGGCAAAGAGCCTTGTAGCTCCCTCTGTGTGCTTTCCTGCCACACTGCTCTGGTGGCTGGGCAGCTAGGCAGTTTTCAGGTTCAAACCCAAATTGCAATAATTAAACATCTTGCTTTTCTGCCCAAGACAATGTTTCTTCTATGTTGTATTGGAAATAACAGATTCTGGTTTGCTATCCTATCCAGTGGTAGCACAGACCTCAGGCCAAGGCAGTTAACGCTGCCATCAGTGTCAAATCGATACAGTCAAAACTGCTTTTGCCCAAGCAATATGCCATATATATCTTTGCCATTTCATGTGACTGTCATTTACAGTACTGGCATTATTTCTTCCCATCTTGTCTTTTTTTCTTTCAACTGCTACAAAGCAATGTCATATACGTGAATAATTTTCCAGTTTGACCACCAGCCTGAGATCTGGCACTTTTGTACACTCTTTTCACCAGTATTAGCAACAGTACGTGCTAACTAATCTTTTGGGACAACACCATGCTCAGCTTGTTATAATCAAGTTCATGCTATACAGAATCAGGTGGTTAAACCATACCAAAAGCATTTAAATAAATCTGTGCATTCCAGCATCTGCAATATATTCTTTGTGGAAATCTACCCTATAGGTTACTTAAAGGACATTTCATGAGGACAGTAACTGTCATGAGGGGCAGCTTAGTTATGGTCTCATGTGCAATGTCCCCCAACAAAAGTGGTTTTTTTAAATGGTTGAGAAAATGTTATCAGCTGCAAGAAAGAATATTATGTTTTAGTTGAGAGACAGAGAGAAAGATTCAAACCCATAATACCCTAAATATTGTTTCTCCCTTATGAAGATGTATAGCAGTACTGAGATAAGAATACATAGGAAAACTCCCACAAAATATTTGGATAGAACATTGCATGAAATGCTGGCAATGTTATGTAAATACTGATGATGATTAAATGCCTAATTAATTATTATTATTACTTGTATTACATCCATATTTGAACACTCTAATTACGAACACGGTTCGATTGAGTTCAGTGCTGTACAAATATGTCAGGGGAGAAGCTCCATTTCCCTGGTGAGTCTGCAATCCAAATAGCAAATGCAAAGTAGAAAGGGAAAGAAATTCAGGAAGTAATTTACCCAAGGGCACACAGCAAGTCACCGTCAGAACTGCAGGAAAAACAAACAAACAAAGAAACCAACTTCCCAGCCTTAGTGTTATCAGACCACGCTGTCTCTATTCAAATCATGAATCACATAAGACCATGGCTCTGCTTACCCTCAAACATTTCTTCCTTCTCCTTCTGCATGCCCTGCCACTATTCAGTTTATAAGTCAATGGAACTATCTGAACATAATCAGACGTTCTGAAAAGCACAGACATTCTTCCCACATATCACAACGTAAACTGGAAGTTTAGCCCTTCCCACGCTACATATATTTTATCTGGGATAATACGTGTACACACACAAACAAAAATCAAACAAAACCCAGAAGGTCACATCAAAAACTCAAGAAGTCACAGAAAATTATCAAGGGATGAGACAGCCTAGGATACCCCAAGCAGAAGAGAGCACCCTTGCACTGATGTTTGGAGGAAGTCAAAAAGGTGCTCCCACACAAGGAGGTTCCCAGACCTGAGGAGGCACCGATGCTGCCGCAAGGTTGGGATACTGTTCAGAACAAAGAGCAAGGCCAGCCAGGCTCAAAATCAGGCCAAGCAACAATCAGTAAGGAGAAAGATGCACCTCACAACTTTGGTCATGGAGTAATACAGTAGTATAAGCTGAATTCTTCAAAATTTCTCTGTGGTTCTATGTCATTTTTAACCGTGCTACCTGAGAGCTGTTCTCAGGTTGTGGAACCTTGCACTGGGTCAGTGGTACTGCTGATCCCGGCTGCAGCATCCCACTGACCCAGGACTTGCTGGTTCCACAGCTCCCAGGTAACGGGCACATTGCAGCTGCGGTGTGCGGCTAGAGCAGGGCACACCTCAACCGTCTGGCAGCGTTTCCACACTTCTCTGCTTTTCAGTGGAAGGGGGCAGACGCTTTAGCTGCAAGGAATACAGAAATCCTGGCTAGAGGCTGAGGGGAGGGAAGAGCCACTGGAATACTGGGATGAACAAAAGCAACTTGTGTAACTGCACTTTCCCTGGAGCGTTTTTTCAATTTCAGTGGAAAAGAATGAGAAATTTTAGTGAAATACTTTTGGCCAAATTCAGAAAATTCAGATTTGGAAATGTTGCCAAATTCATGTTGTGATTCATGTTGCCACTCACCGCTGGGGATGAGGCTTCCTGGGCTCAGTACAAGGCAGTTTCCCTTCCAGCTGAAACATCCATCACTCCCAGTCTTGATAATTAATGTGTGCCCCACAAAAGCCAGCCAGATAGGGAAGTCCAGCTCAGAGAGAAAAGCAGATGGACAACACAAAGTTTGCAGGTGGGAGTTCCTGGATGCATACTTTTAGTAGTAAGTGAAGTGTTGGTCCAACAAAAACTTCAATTCTCTAGTTACTTTGAAGTGTTGTTCAACTCCAGCCTTGACAACTTCAGTCACCAAAAAAAGCACCACTTCAAATCCCTGGTTTGGGTTTTGCCATCTCAACATTTTTAAGGAAAGCACACAAAATTATAAAAAGGAAAGAAAATAATCATAATTTTATCATTGACTATCTTACCCGACACTGAAGAATTGTTTCAAGCAAGTTTTCAACAAGCCTTGTAAAAAAAAATTATTTCCACTCCCTGTTATTCACAGTGGTTTACATTTGCACCCGACTGCAAAATTCATGGACCAGCCTCTGCAACTGTATTTAGAGACACTTTAAATATAAAAAGGATTCCCCCCCAGATC
>JAVJGJ010000060.1:62278454-62297742 GCA_035590215.1 Microhierax caerulescens | reverse complement strand
TGTGAGTGTGGCAGGGCAGGAGCATCGCCGCCACCCCTGCCTGCACTGCGCATGGTCCACGAGTGAACTTAGGGCCTCTGTTCCCCAGGCTGTCAGTGCAGAGCCTTTCACAAACACTAAATTCACATAAAAATGCTGTAAAGTTTTATTAGGGAAAAAAACCACCCTTTAAACAGTTGGCTGAGCTCTCCACTGAAGGGAACCTTTCTGCTTGAACAGTCAGAAGTACTGGGGCCAAGACAAAAGTACATTGGAGAGTTTAGCAGAAACTGGCACCAAGCTAAATGGTAATTTCCACATGCCAAGTATCACCAACTCCTCACTTTGATTATAAATCAGGTGTGCCCATGTATTTTCAAAACTAAAACCAACAGTTACCGAGTTATGCCTGAGTTCATGCTTCACTCTCACACAGTCCAAACTAAGCCAAGACATTATATAGCACCATATATTAAATGAAACTGCTCTCAAGAGCTTAGCAAATTAAACTAAACAATCTTACATTGCTCCAAGTGCTCTCAGCATGGTTCTTTTCTTTTTTCCCCAGAGAAGTAACACACAATTTTAACTATTATAGCTGGAGACAAAATGAAAAAGCCAGCACTCACTCTTTTCGTTTCGGCATCTTGTGTTACCACAGAACAGATAATGCAGCAGTAAAATGCCATAATTTTTTTTCCAAAGGCGAACCTTGGCCCATTGGGCTTTTATGTCTAATTTCACAAATGTATACAGTGCCTATACATATACTAAGGCACATAGGTAGATAAGGATACTGAAGAGGCCAAGAGTCTAATTCTGACTGATTTCTACTGAAAATCCCTATGTTTCCCAGACAAACAGCACAAAAATAAAGAGAATTGCCCATGCACCTTTGACAAATCAAAATAAAGCACTTACATATACTTTTATGCACTGTGTATCTTTAAAAAAGTTACCTTCATGAATTAGATTCAAGAGGAGAACGCAAGCATCTTAAAACCACTTTAAGCACCCAAATCAAAAATTCAGACCCTCAAAACTTTCTCAAGTTTCTGCAAGAGAAATCTCCTAGGAGATTAAGTTTCTGCATGAGGAGCAAGCAGAAGTGCTCGAGTCCTGGAAGCACTTGGCAATTTCGTGTCTACCCCATACCTAAACCCACTGATGTTCCCAGACAAGACTTTCTACCACCTGCTTTATCGTCAAGAGCTGAAGCATCAGATACATGCTGAGGATGTCCAGCCTCCGACAAAACACAGCCAGGGGGAGAAGCCATCCATTCCCTCATTCCAGCTCATCTCATTCCAGTACTATCAGAAGCATTTCCTTGGGATACAGGATCAAACCCTTTTAAAATCCTGTTCTCCACATAAGCATCTTAAGCGTCATGTCCTGTTCTCTAGAAGCACATCAGAGGCACACCTCACCCTTCACACACGATTCAGGATTTACAGGGTTACAAAGTAGAGGCTCATGCTCCTTATCTCCACGCTGACTTTGGAGAGGTGAGAGGGGAAATTCGGTCAGTGGCAAGGCATGGTACTCACCCGGCAGCACGAGATGCAGTCCTGTCCTTAGTACTTGTTGGTATTTCTTCCCACAGGTAATTTGGGTAGCTCTCTACTGTGCTCCCGACTTTCTCCACACACTAAAAGAACACAGGATCATAGATGGGAGTTCACTGCATAGCAAGACACCTAAAAGTCGGATGCTGCCTTGCAAAACCTCCTCTGTCAACCTAAGCCCATTTAAGGAGCTAACAGTCTAGGTTTTGAGCACCTGATAGCTGTTTCCTTAATTTTCAGTTAACTCAATCAATCTGGTTTATCACTTTCAATAAACAGGACTCACATGTCCACATACCTTTAGAGACTGAGGCCTGGGCTGATTGTGAAGCTGTAGTTTAAGGTCCTATAGCATTAAGAAACCTTAGGAAATTTTATCAGATAAGGCATTCCTCAATATTTGCAAAAGACTAAAATAGCTAGAGATAAAAAAACCCAATCCTCATTAAAATATTGTGAGATCTCACTCTGCCCCTACACCAAAAACTGTAAAATAGATTATGTAATGCAAGAACAAACTATAATTGGATGAAGTGAGACTAAAAAATTGCAGGTTTATGTTCCCCCTAATATTAATTCTTTGCCAAAGCACTTCATTAAATCTCAGTTACAGGTCAGAGTTGCACCATGAAATAGTGGGATATGTTAAATAATTATGTACTAAGCGTGGGTCTATATTGCCTCACTTTGTCAAAAAGGCAAATGTGATTTTGTGAGGCAAAAATTCCATATCCACCAGACATTTATAGATCAGGAGAAGGAAATAGATTTGGCTGCAGGATCCCCCGGTGTTCTTCCTCCATAAAGCATTTTCTCAGGTTACCTATGAAATCAGTGAAGCAATAGCACAGCTGTTACTAAAACATGCAGCTAAAAATTTTAAAACAAATAAAAATGTACACCTTGTTTCTTCACAGCTTAGATGAAAAAACCACTTGACAATTCTTTTGTTTTCAGTAATTTGCCTGGGCGAAAAGTCAGCTGAGCCGTGCAAGGTAATAAAGATGCAGGGAACATCTGGGTCTGTAAGGCCAAGGGTGATGCTTAATTCTTCCCTAACGCATGGGAAGAGCTAGTGCTGAGGAAGGGCGGTCACACTGCGCGATAGGCTCCTTCGGTCTGCAGGTCTAAGACATTGGGCCAGAATCTGTGCTCTTGATAAAACATAGCACCCCAGGTCAGTGACATTTTCAGTTGTCACTCTGGCCAGTTTGAGTTGGCTTTGAGTTCCTCCCGCCTTGGCTAAGGCAGGGCACGTTCTTCCACAGCAGCTAGAGCAAGAACTGATTCTTTTTTTTTTTTGAAGTGAAAGGGTATTCTTTTCATCAAACGGTTTTAAAGTTTGAAATGCACTGAAATCTAGAATTCATAATTTTTTTCTGGTTTAATTTAATAAAATAAAATTAATTGCATTATTTAGAGATGGTTTTATTCAGCTTTTCTGCTATTGAACACTCAGACTGGATAATTGGCTACCTTATACATGCATAGTCGTAAATGAAGCTTAAAACGTGGTCCTTTAAGCATAATTTGGAGGAAAAAGCATCCTAGACAGATGTCTACTCCATGGTTTATAAGAGTATGTGATACCATCCGCACTTTTCACAGCTAAACCCTTGAAAACTGGGAGATTGACAAAGGGACCCAAACGTGAAGAGCATTCATTAAAAGATGTAAATAGCCAAGATCCGTGCTGTTTTGTTTCAATCTTCTTTATCCTGTTGAAAACAGGAAAGCCTCCTGTCATGCAGGCTCAGGGATTTTCAGGGCCCAATAAAGGTTAGTGACATTTTCAATTCATGTTTGTTTTCATTCTTCTAATCATGAACCCTGTGTCAGCCTGAGAAACCAGCTGAGCTTAATCCATAACCTTTTACAAGTGAAACATTAACTCACAGCATGTTCTGTTGTCTTTTTAAAGCAATACAAAAGCAAATGGAGAAAAAAAAGACCCACAATATACATGATAAAACATAGCAGCAGCCAAATGTGAAGGTTACTTGAAAGCAGTTACAGTTGTGAACAATAGCATATTTTTTTGGTCATTAAATCCATCATGTTCCGATATCATAACTGCTGTGTATTTCACAGGAGTATTCGGGACAGAAGGCTAAAGGCAGAAATGTAGAAAGAGCCAAGTAAAGATTATCTGCAATTTTATCCTACATTTTCACAAATATTGTGACACATTTCCATACCATCATTTTTGATGGTTAATAACTACGGAGAAAATACCCAGCCAGTTTCTCCTCTTTCATTCTACAGATTAACTAGTCCCACTGGTTTTCCCCTGCAGGTTGCATGCAGTTATATAGACAACGTTTCAGGTTTTTATGGCAATGCAGTGCAACAGGCTGGGTTTTATACAAGGCAGACTACTGGCCACATATGGCAACCCTCCTACCCCACTGAGCATGGGGAATGACACACACTGAGCAAATCTGGAGGGAAGAACAGCTCCGACTACAAAGCACACAGAGCCAAGGAAGGATAATTATTTCTCCAGCCTGTAAAAACCATTATGGAGAAATCCTGACCTCCCATCTCTCTGTTGGATAACAAATACAATCACACATGTATTAAGGAGGTTCTCAAGTTACAAACTTTTATTACCCAGAACAAGAAACCACGTTAATTCCTAGAGAAAAAGAAACAGCCATCGGAAGCAATCTGAAAACATACCAGTAAGACATAAATTAAAGGCTATCTGATTTCATAAAAACCAACATACTAAAGATGGCAAGGGAGCCCTCAAAAGAGGTGAATATTAAGTTTGAATTAATGTATGTACCACAGATAGCTCCTGCGAAAAAGAAAATTGGGGGCGGGGGGAAATGAAACCTAAACACTGCCTTTGTGAAGTATTGCTGATATACCTGAGATTATAAAGAGCTGTAAAAGTAGAAAAGAAAGCAGTTGTTCAGCACACAGTTAAACTAAAGAAGCTGATGGATTTTTGTGTTGTGGCCAACTGCTCTTTTGACTGAGTTAATGTTAACATACGGCATGAGCCTACTCGACGTTAGAGAAGGCACATACACAAGGCCTTACTGGCAGCCCAGCCACGGGAAAAGCTTCAAACAGAAGTTTTCCTTGATTAGATACCAGACAACCTGTACGGGAGGTAGAGCTTCACCAAGCAGTGGCATCCCTCGTGCCTAACGGAGCACAGGCTGCAGCACTTCCCTCAGAGATGGCATTCACGGGATTGATTTCTTGTCCTGGCCTGACCACCTGTGTCCCTAACACCTTTGGATTCTCGATTCCTGTGCGAATGGATTTGCAAGAAAAGCTGGAAAATTATAGAGGAGAGGGAAGGAGAGAAAGGGAGAACAAAAATATCTAAAATGTAGGCAGGCAGACATTGTACACACACAGCCAAATCCTAGAAGGGCCATTTAGCAAAGCAATCTAAACCATCCAGACTTAATTAGAGAAAGTTGACATGGGCAGCCAAAAAGCAGAAGGGTGAACCATCCGGGGCATTACCCCACCGACGATGCACCAGGACATGATGCTGTTTCCCTACCCAGGCTGCCTGACCGTGCGTTTTAACAGTACCTGTGTGCCTGCTGACCAGCACAGCATCGGAGCTCTTCATCTAGCTCAAGGGTACGAAAAATTAAAATGTTGAAGCCGAGACTAACAGAGACAGCACCGGCTGCATGTTGCTCTCTCGTGTAGCGAAAGGTTTGGCATGGAGAGCAGGACCCATCGCCTGCAAGCAAAACAAGTCACTGTATCTGCAAAATGCTTTTCCCTCTGGTTTGCCAGCCAGAGTTACTGGTTAGACTGGAAGTTGCACAGCCATAACTCAGCCCTGCCTTCAGAAGCGGAGCACAGGGAGAGACCAGAGCTCCAAGTCCTACTTAATTCTCTGGCCTGCTCCTGGGGCAATGTAGCTACTTACCCAGGGCACAGCGTAGCATTACAATCAATCCCAGAATGAATAAAAAGGGGCTCGGGAGGATTAAAAAGGCTTTTATGGCTAGGGATGTAAATACAAAAGAAAAAGAAAGTCCATTAACAGATGAGGGGATGAAATTAACGGCAACTTAAAAATGGATGAGATAATAGTCTTCCTAAATAAAAAGTAGAAGGAACAACAAGGACCTGGAAGGTCCACTGAAAATAACCATTGGTAATCACATATAAGCCTCTACATTAAATATTTCACTCATCCTTATGTATTAAGAGAATTAGCTGACAAATTTACATCTGTGTGTGCATGCATGACCTGTGATGATATTGTAGCAGAGTTTCCAGGTACTTCTCTAGTCAGACTGGTATCCTTGTGGCCTCACCGGTCCATCCATCATCTATCTGCTCTTCATGTTGGCTAGCCTGCCCTATGCCTTTCCACCCTTAGTGCTTCTGTAATTCCTTTCCTGATTTTTTTCCCCATCCATACAAAGTTTAAGTAAGATTGTCAGCTAGTTTTTGACAGAGTCCCTTTTTCTCTAACCGTATTTCTACCACTAAAAATCGTTTTATCTTTACAACTTATGTCAGTGTATGTGCTTGATCTTTTTTCAACATATTCAGGACGGTTCACGTCTGTTCAGTCACCATGGTGCAGGTCATCACACTGTTAGTGTGTCAGAGATCAGTTAGGACAGTCCCACCAATGGAACTTCTGCTCCTTCTATATGTCAAAATCCTTTCACAGCAGTTTCCAAATAGATTCAGTATTCCTGTTGAAATGGTGGGGGGTTTTATTCCCAGCCCAATCGAAGCCATTCAGTCTCACCTGTTGCTCTTCACACCGGGATTTGGTACTAACAGCAGAGGTCTGTGGTGAGTTCAGTGGTGCACTGTTGAATCTTGACAGCTGCCAGCATCCCTCTAAGCCTTTGAGGTAGAAAGGTGTCAAATGCTTTCTAAATAATAAATAACACATGCAGCTAGTGGGCGGTCATGTTTTTCAGTGATGTGGTTTCAGCACCACGGATGGATTAGGTGCCTTACCCTTCCCTGACACAAGCTTTCTGTAGCACGGTGACATTTCCAGCATTTGCCTCCTGTGATCCTGTAATACAGCGAGATGAATTTTACCTCGAAGGGCTATCAGTGAGATGGCTCAGTTGTAACACTCTTATGTCCGCTTCATTTGATATGGTTAGAAAAATTCCCTTCATCCAGTTGTATGGCCAGTTTTTAAACATTCCTACACAGCTGCAGGTTTTTCACAAGATAACATGACAGGCATCAGACAAATCTTGCAATTTTGCTGGGGCATTCTCTCTCTCTCATGCTTTCCCAAGCTGCACTTTCAGGTAAGCACGTGTCACATCCCTGGAAGAAATGATTGCCTGTGTGTCCCTGACTTTTGTCTGTGTTTCTGCCATCCTAGACTGTGAGTAGCTCTGGGCAGGAATGCAGATTGACAAAGTGAATTCTGCAACAGTGCCAGCATTCACCTTTTACGATATTCAGCCAGAAAAAAAAAGCAATGGTAAGTCTAGACTCACAGACCTTTTTATTCTTATTTCTCCCTTTTTAGTTTCACAAGTTGCATGCATTTTCTCTGTCCTATTTTGCCAACCTTTACCAGCCCACTTGCTTCTATGGTCCCTGTCCTGTATCTGCTCTTTATGTGTGAGCTACTTTTAACCATATCTCACCAGCTCAAATACTTGCACGATAGCAAGTGGGCTTTACAGAAAATTTTTCACTGCAACACAAAGTTCATTTGGGATTTTCACCTTTTAACCCTTCATGGTGCTCACACTCAGTCTGGACATCAAGTTGTTTCACGTGTTTCTGAGAAAGTCCAGAAGCTGTGTCTCTGTTTAACAATTTGAAACTAATTTTATGTGAGTCAAAAACTGATGGTCTGGTCTTTATCTTAAACTTGAAAATATCTCTGACCATTGAACATCAATTTCTGGCCTTGGTTGGTTTTTATTTTATCAGGATACGTTTCTAGGGTGTTAACTGAGGAGGGATTTGCAGTTGACAGGTGATTAGGACTGTTAAAATCAATTAAGTGTCTTTCTGTCTCATTTCATAAACCCAGATCAATGTTCTCTATTCCTTTTGCGAATTCATACTGTTAATAATCCCAAGCCCTGTTACAGGAGTGACTGATAGATTTATTTACTTGGTCATTCAACGTGCATCTCTTGGTCATAGTGATTACAGAATTAGAAAGACTGACAGTGGGGGGTGTGGGGGTGTGTGTGAAACAGAGCAATACACAGTGCAAGCAGAAATTTCAGAGGCTGGAACCTCAGAAGATGGTGAAGTCAGGCTTCTAGGCCCATTTGAACTCCTGAATACCGAGACTGAAAGACTGATGGCCCCAGCGCTTCCCTCTGCCTCAGTGGGAGCTGTTGTATGCTCAGCATCTCTGAAAATGGCCATTCAGTGTCCTGGGTGCATTTAGGGTCTGGGACCTGTTCGTGAACAGCTGTGGAACACCTTCAGTAGCCTTGCCCAACAGCAACTGGAAGGAATGGGACTAAGCAAGGAGAGAGAAAACAGCGCTGATCACCATGAGCTCATTACTGGTCATGCACTGCAGATGTTCGGCTATAGTTCCCAAAGGGGAAACCCAAAGCCTCCACACCCGGTGTGTTCAAGCCAGCGTTTCTCACCCACCACATCCCCTGGTTTCACCAAAAGCTGTGCCGAAGCTAGAAATAGTCTTTAATGGCATAACTCTACTGCTCCTCGCCTTCCCAGAGGGGTTCCCCCCTTTGCCAGATGCCAATTGCGAGAATTCTAAAAACTGTCGGCTGTACCTGTGCCCTGAATGCAGAACCGCGCGTTTCAGGCTGTGCATCAGGCAGAACTCGGAGCAAACTGAGCCCAAAGTCAGGAGGCTCGCTCACGAGCTAGCAGGAGGTGGGGGTCGAGGCCGATGGGTATCCTTGATCTTTAGCATACCATTTATTTCATTACATCTAATTTGGTTGATATTATCAACATTATTACACTGATAGTTGTTCCAACTCAGACTAATTTAATTGATAGAATTCTGTGTCCTTGCTATTATATGAGACAATTAGCTCTCATTAGTTCACATTTCACTCATTTTCCACTGACTGATTGCACTACATACTGATACTTGCTAATATCAATATGTAATGCAATCAGTCAGAGGAAATGTTGGTACAGTATCTCTAAAAACTATCACACTTATCATTCTGATTGTCTTCAAAGTACCAATATTTTCCTATAACTTAATGGTTTCGTAATGTAATGTTTTGTATTAATAACGATCTTTTTAAGGTCACACAGTTAATCACATACTGATTAAACAGCAGTTAACTAATGAGGATGGCAACTTATTAATAAATTGTAGATGATACATTTCTGTTATTCAGTGTAACCTTTAAAGAGCAGAGCTAAGACTAAGGGTTGACTTAAAGACTTTTTGCCTCCCTTTTCCTATTTCTTCCCGAGTTGTTTTTTTCCCCCCCTGAATTCTAAGGTTTTTTTGTATACTATTGTCACAGTCCTGCTGTAACCATATGGAGAGCTTTAGCAAAGCAAGAACATGCAGCTGACGCTTTGATAGAAAAGGTGAAGAGGTTACTCGAATTGTGCTACTGTTAATTTGTCCTTTAAGCACCTACAGCAGGGAGTCTATAATGGTAAGGACTGAAGCACGGACATTTGTCTATCAGATTATTACGTCAGAAATGCTAAAGATTCAAAGGAAAGAAAAGGGCAAAAGGCTTTTTGTAACCAATTTTATATAATCCACTGAGCTTTCACCGAGGCCCATCTGTAAATGCACTAGCAGTTTACTCAGAAAATTGCATACCTAAATTTCTCTTCTTAGACTTTTGTATACCGCTGCTCACTGGTGTGAATTTGTGGCTGTGTTTATAAACAATAAACTTGCAGTCTTTACATTTATATGAAGTATGAAATCCCTCAATGTGCCAGTATAGTACAGATCATTCTGTGAAAAACAATAGTCCAACGCTCACCAATATACCGTTCGTTAAATCTCAGCTATTCAGTAGCAAACACATTTAATCACCTCTACAGTTAGTCTGAAACAGGCTCATAATCTTTAAAAGAAAACAACTGATGTGGGAAATGTAAAAAAGCATAAAATAAATGGTTTGCAGTTTGGGACTTTAAAAATTCTCAACAATTATATTTTAAAGACAAAATCCAAATTAGTCTTAAAGAGTAAATCCAAATTAGTCTTGCTATGCTAAATTTGATGCTAAATAATGACAGAGGACATTTAAATACCATAGTTACTATAATAATCCCTGTTTGAATCATGGCTTCCATGAACTGGGCTAAGCCTTTAGACAGAAACTAATTGCTACAAACACTAATTTTCAAGTCCCTTTTGTTTCCTATTGCAGGCACCTCTGGATGCAGAAGGTACCCAATTAGCAGAATTCATGGTTCTGATTGTGCATTGTGGGGCTAGTATAAACACTGCTGATTACTATTCCACTGTAATGGTTGATTTTTATTTATTTTTTTTTCTGATTGCTTAATAAGGCCATCTATTCTGCATCAGGCACTGGCAAGGCTGCTGGTGAAATCAGTTAGGTCACTTTTTCTGGTCAGAGTAGCAGGAGGAGCCTTGTGATGGTAACAGATGACTAAAGGCATAATTATAGGCTATTTAACCACATCTGTTTCCCCACTTAACATTGTTTGCTCAAGTTAGATTAGTTAAATAAATCAAAAGGAAAATAACGGTGAAGACACTAAAAAATTACTATTACATGTGTAAAACTCTAGTGTTTGTTATAATTACAGAAAACAGAGTTTACACTGATTTTTAAAAGGCACTAATTTATATTAGAGAGTTTCTATACACATACGCTCTGGCTGGTTGCTGCTGCTTTATAGCCTATGTTATTTAAATACCTATTTGTACAGAAGAAGTAGTGGAAACTGAAAAAAGAAATGAAGATGGCTGTTATTTATTGAATTTATCTGTATGGTTTTATCCAGTATAATAATTATATGACAAGTCTTGTAACTCTTCTTATGGTTTTGTGGTTAAGAACAAATGCCCAGCATACCGCCACCTCCTGTCAATGACAATGGGAAGAGCGGAGAGCTCAGAGTATCTCTGTATGTTTCTGCAGTCACCCAGGGATTCTGTTTTCATCCTTTTATTTATACAGGTAAATCCCTTGTTGTCATTCCTTAATATATTACTGCCTCATGATCAAATATAACACATAGATACAAAAATGCTGTCAAAGCCCATGTTGCACACAGACATAGGGCCAAACCATCTAGAGCGGCAGGTACAGACATACCTATATGTCTAGCTAACATCAGCACAGGTGTTCTGAAACTTCCCTACACTATTTTTTTTTCTGTGCAGGAAAAATGACATAATGTAATCAAAATGTGCATTAAAAAATTAACATATCAAGGGAGACAGCTTTTTTTGGTGGTTGGTTTGTGTATTGGTTGGTCGGTTTTGAACTAAGTAATTGAAGAACCAGGACAAAACTGCATTTCTTTATGACAGCTTACCAGCAGGCGGATTTTTAGAGTTACCACCAGTGCAAAACCCACTGAAAACATTGATGTTTGTCTGACTAAGGCAGATGTCCTTACATGCTCAGGCTATGAGTCCTAGCACAAGGTCGTCATATACTTGAAAATGTGCTTGACTTAAGGCAGTAGAGTTACACAATCTTATGTTGGATAGGTCTATGGCCCTATTTCTTTAATTTGTCATTTGTTTATTTGAGTGTTTGGGATCTTTTGACAGACCATTGGAAACTTGGGGTATGGTAGGGAAAGCAGTTTGGTTTTTCAGGTTTCCAAGTCACGTTGGGAACTGGTTTTGCTGGATACAGTGGAGTGTAGTGATGTGGCTCTGCATCCTCGGTTAGATACTCGCACCATGTCTGTAAACATTAGACAAAAAAAAAGAGTTGAAAATGAACTATTCTAAAAGAAAAACATGGATTTGTAGGGAAGGTGGAGCATGCAAGTGGTACAATCCTAATTTCTCAAGTGTGGCAGAAAACAGTGTCCTTTCCAAATCAAAGGTTCCGGAGTCAGATACAAGAGAGGGTGTAAGGAGCAATGACACTGGGGTGCTTTGCTGGCAGGGGCTGCCATCACGCCTCGGGCAATACAGACAGAACCTGCTGACTTGATTAAATCTGTAGGAGCTACGGTTGACACAGGAGATTCTGGTTGTGTGAAATGATCGGATGGCAATTTTTGCTTGGTAACAAGTATGACAATGCACATCCCTACTGCACATGTGCATGTGTACACATAGGCTCGCCCATGCATATACATCACTTAAGGTCAGAAGTATGATTATGGAGGATTGAGAGATCCACCACCCTGTACACTGTAAAAGCGTCTGTACTTCAATTACACTGCCTGTTCCTGGGATTAGACTCCTCATTTTCATTATATTCTCATTCAAGGCAATACATTCGACACTGACCTTATTCATATTTCATCCATTTCCACACTGCATGAAGAAAATGAGACCACTGTTCCTGTTACCACTGCAGCCCCATTTCATGATTTTGTTTTCCTCTGATATAGCAGCTTCCCTTCTAATGTGCCTTACTCTCGGCTCCCCCCTCTACGTGCTGTGTAACAGCTTGTCTCCAACTCCTCCCGTGCTAGCCAGTCATGTCTCTTAATACACATCTTGCAAAAGAGCTGATTTATTCTTTGACCATTTCTAGCGAGCTGTAACTAAATAGATTTGCACAGCAACATTTACCCTCAATAGTTGTGGACACTGCAGTTAAGTTCCCAGTGTCACAACTTCCCTTCTGAACCTCCACAAAGCATTCAGAGGAAAAGATATGGATATAAATACCTTTAAGCCACCTATACTATCAAGTGAATTTCTTAATGACTTTCAGGATAGCCTCTGAAGTGCTTTGTGCCGTGCCTTGTGTGGACACCCAACATTCAAACCCTTCCCATCAAACACCAGTACTATTAAAAGATGGTCAGACCATTTGCTCTGCTTCCTATGTTTTAGGCAGCTATCATTACTTACCTGGGGCTTTCTCTGGTGAAAAAATCAGGTCCTTGCTAGCCTTCATCACTTTAGTCGGTCTTGGGGACAGCGCAGCTTCTCCGTCTGGAGTAGAGCAACTCTACAACATCCTCCTAGGTGTGGGCACCATGGAGATATGCAGCTTTATGCTCACACATGGATGGTGGCTCAGGGAGTGAGCATGCATTTACCAGGAAGAGGAAAAAGAGGGATACAGCCGCAAACGCGAGCTCGTACAGTATCTGCCCAGATCTCATGGCAAAGCCACTATTGGTTCTGCAGCTCGTGTTTCCTGTTACCACCAGGTTCAGGGTGACTCCACTGCTGCTGTAGCGTGAACATGCTGTCATTTAATCAGACATAAACACAGTAGGCAATCTGTGGCAGCCACGATTTTAAATGCAATTTTGTACACCGTTTTCCCCGGGTAGCTAGGCTGAGAACGGGCAGGAGCACCAAATACCTGAGACTGCACAGGTCTGCCATCTGCTTTGCTCCCTACCCCTAACAGTGCCACTTGCTGGCAGGCAATAACTAGTGGATGACAAAGGACAATAAATTCAAGATACATAATCACTTTCCTAGGTGCAGTATTTTCTAATAAAGCTATTTCAGGGAAATTAGGGCTAGCACATAGTTTTTTCAAACTTACAGAAAAACATATATGCTTACTTTGCTCCAGGTTCCAATTTTCTGTTGCAATGATCAGGAACTCTTCTGTGAGTTGACCTGTGTTTTTGGTAGATGCAACAGCTCAACACCTTTGCATGTGTTAATGTTCATTTGCCTATATTCTAAACCCATTCTCACAGACTTGCTAATCCTTCATGGTTACTCACACAACTTTTCTTTCATTTAACTTATTTTTTTAATTATTGTTACAAATTATCATCTTGATGTTTTTCAATAAATGTTCACCTAGTTTGCTAAAATGGTAGAGAGACCAGGAAAATGTGACATCAACTATCTTGTACTGATAAACATGAAGATAGTGTGCTGCAAAGTGCATTCAGAAGTATTTCTGGCTTACACCAGGTGAGTTTATCTGAGAGAAGACAGTGTTGTTTCATAGGGTTTTGGGGAGGGGCAAAAGGTTTTCTCAGGTTTTTTAGCTGCACTGATAAGTACCAGATTTATCTGTGGCCTCTACTGCCTTCAGCTGTTATAAAGCGTACTCAGATGGCAAATAATGTAGTTATAGATGAGTCAAAAATCTCATTTAGAGATGTGCTTGTAGCAACAATTACTGGGGTTTGGAAATGGATTTATCACTTGAAGGTTTGGAGCATTTGACCATGGAATCACCTGTTTGTTGGTGAGGTACAAAAATATCTGCATCTCATTCACCAGGTCTTTCTTCAGCATCTGCATCTGTAATATAAGGTAAAGTAACATCTTCTGGCTTAGTCCCTATTCAGCAACATCAGGAACACTGCAATTATCAGTTTCATCTCCCATTTAAAAAATAAGACTTTTTTCTGTACTATAACCCCACAGCATCTGTCTCTGTTGTGACTGTTGGCATTTATCTCTCCGACCTTTGCCTCTCCTTTTCTTATTGCTGGCAGTGCCCTCTGGTTTACGGCATCCTGGTACCTGCAGGCAGTGGATACAGAGCGGCCCAAATGTTCTCTGCTTGTTTACCAGGAGTCGGGATTCACTTCAGCTCAGTGAGTGTCCAGGAAGGAGGTCCTTATGGTATACTCAAAGTTTCCTTGTACCAAAGTACACCTGTATCTCACAAATCAGATGTCCCTGTTTCCAGATCCAGGCTTAGACTCCAGACCAGAGTACACCAAAACAAACAAACCAAAAGTGTTGATCTAAACATACCAGAAACTTTTGCTTTCATTCAAAAGGACTTTCCGAGGCAGAGAAGGATCAGCTTTACTATAACCATACGTGTGTAATCATAAGTTTACTATAAACATACGTGCAGCCTCCAGTTTATGTAGGAAGCTACTGCTCACACAGCAGAGGTGGTAGAGAACACAGCACGTGTTCATGTGTCGGCTACAGAAGCTGGGATTCGGAGCATGATTGTCCTCAGCTGCAAGGGTGGGAAGCCCTGACAAAGTGGAAGCACAGGTAACATGACAAACTAGCGCCAGAGTCATTTGTTATAAAGGAATCTTTTTTTGCTTGCATAGAGGATGAGAACCAGCCCATCAGCCCATTGCCAGTGTTTACGGGGCAGAGCTGGACTTTGGCAAGACACCGTTAACCAAACGTGCTGGCAATATCACACGGCCGGTTAAACAGTCATTTTCAATTTACGTAACTGTTACATTAATTTTCACTAGTTGGTTTTGGGGTTTTTTTCACTTATTTTTGCTAGTAAAACTTATTGGAGATAGTATATATTTACAAATAGTAAAACTATTTAGCAGATAGTTCTACTTCGCAGAAATGCTCAGTTTTTCTGGGTGCAATGTGCCCAGAAGACATCTCTGTCCCTTATCTATATCTTGGCAGATTTATATTAATTGCTGGAGTATGCTCACAGTACCTAATCATTTTTGTATATGTTTTTTGCCTGTATTTCATTGTTATACAAAGCCATTTGGTTAAAATCATAAATTCTTTCAAGTTCTGATACCTATATGATCATTTCAGACTGAAAAAATTACCTGACATTGTAAATATAATTTACATTCCTCCTGGTGACACTTCATACCTCCATTGTACAACTGCAATTGGGTTGGGTTTGATTGTTTTTCTTCCAAAGAGCTGATGACATCATTGTAGCCTTACATGTTTGTAGATACCCAGCTTATCTGTTGGCCTTTGTTTTCCTGTTCTGAGCTGCACAATAGGGTTGTTTTCAAGGTTTTGCATGGCACTAATACACGCAAAATAGCTCAGGTCCCTACTGTACTCCTTAAAATGGTGCTTTTTTTTCATCCCTTGCCTTTTGATAACGATTCATCTTTTCATAAAAGTAAAAAATAAAAATTTATAGTACCCAAAAACATCCTGCTTTTGGGTGGGGGAGGCAGGGAGGGTCCTCCAAAGCTCTTGCATGGTTTTCTGTGCATCAGTACTTGTACTGTAAAATACCCTTGTACCAATGGTGCTTTGTTTTCTGTTTCTCCGCTATGGTTGTACTAGCAAGGCACATATCTATAACACTGGCTACAGTTTGTGTTTGATCTTGAAACCTTCCATTGGGTCCCTACATTACAAAAGTACAACGAATTGGTCCACTCTTCAAAATGTGCTAATTGTGAATCAACAATTCGTGCAAGCTGGCAATACACCCATCTATTATTTCTCTAGATTCTTGATTACACATAAACCCTGTCACTAAATCCAACATCCTGCTGGTACAGCAGATGTTCTCAGGCCACGCTGCAGCCTTACCTTGTAACTGTTAAAAGGATAGTTCTTACAGAAAAACATTAAAATTGGCCATACAGTATCAGTCTAAATGTTCATCTAATGCAGCATCCTGTGGCCAGAAGCAGATGCCTATGAAAGAACACAAGAACAGTAACACCCCTCCCCCCCAAAAAATATAACAGAATAGAATATTTTTTAAATAGAATGGTATATTTTTAAAATACAGTAGAATATATCAGTTGGAAGGGGCATGCGATGATCATCTCATCCAAGTGATTTTTTTTTTAGTACTCTTCCAGGCTTACTGTAGTCGTCTTTCTTCCAGTTCTTGTGGATGTTTTCCATTTTCCTAAGAAGATTTAAGGATCTTACAGTTGTTAAACAAGGTCTCTTTCACACCCATATGATGAGCAGCAGGAATATAGGATACTGCCTTTGCTGCCGTTTAACACTGTCTTGGTTGATTTGTTTTGTGCTGAGTTCACACATCTTCAGGATGTAAGTCACTTTTGCCTTCCTACTCAGTCTTCAAGCTGAAGTCTCCATACCTCTTCTAGATAGACTGGTCTCTCTCATAATCATTTACTGAAAGTACCACTCCTGTAAATACAGAATAATATGGCACCTTTACTCAGAGCTGCTCAAACAACAAGTAACTCGAACTCAAACATAACGTGTAAGCCACAAATATGATAATATAAAATCAATAAAGAAACAGAATTATTTCATGTGCTTCCCACCGATTATAAATCCTTATTTTATTAGGTATTTTAGGTTTGAACAGTTAACAAGATATATAAATAAAATATTTTAAAATAGGTAAATTATTTGGCTTCATACATTAGCTAATTAAATTCTAGGAAACAGACATGTAAAAAGTTATCAGCAGACAGAGTGCACATTATTTTAAAATCAAAAGATGCAGTATTGTTAATCTAGATAGCAATTTCAAACTTTAGATTTTTAGAGCAAAAAGTCTGGATGCAGTTTTTTATTTCTTGTGTAATAAGTAATTTAAATCTATTGAAATAGATACCTCGCTATGCCAAGTAGTGTTACCAAGCAATCAAGATCTGGAAGCACACAAGTGTCATTGAGGACAAAACATATAGATCACGTATTCTGAAAAGTGTGTTACCCTTTTGTGTCAAAAATATTATCCAGCAACTTTGTTCCAACTGGATGTCTACCAAAAAAACAAGACAAGTTGAAAATCAGTGGAGTTAAACCCCTTGGAGAGATGTAATACTGTGAGTATAATTGAAATTTTAATAATTACGCTCATGCTGATAATTACCAAGAATAGTTTGGTATAGTAGTTACAGAACTCACCTTTCACCTCTGGGTCTTGGATTTGATTTCTACCTGGGACTGTATAAAAAGAGTTCAATTATCTCCATCTCCCTTTTAGTGGATGGATTTTCCACCCCATTCACACTTCAGAAATAAACAAGAATAAAAATAGAGAGGGACAGAAAGAACATTTTATGGCCCCTAATTAGCTAATTAGTGTGAAGTTGTTGGGGGTTGGTTTTTTTGTTTTTTAATTAAATTTGACAGGAATGTAATACCATTTAGATCATTTGGGAAAGAAAAATGACTGAAAAAATGCAGGCTGAGAACAAAGCTCTTCTGAAGACTTTCTACTACAGTTTGTTTTCATATTCTGAGTATAAAATGCAAAAATTACAGCGGTCTCATAATGTAAAGATAATAGACTGTTGCTGTGCAACAGCCTCATAGCTATGTACCCAGCCTTATCAACACGACACAAACACTTTAGCACAACACTTACTTCTATTCAATCTAACGTGTAATGAGAAAAGGAAATAAATTACAGCTTCTGCACAAGATTAGCAACAGAAGTTCAAGCAAATACATTAAACCTACTCAATGTTTTGATGCTGGGTTTTAACTATCCCAGTTGCAGGCATCTATACATAGCAGGAACACAACAATTGCTATAATATGTAGGTATCTAAGCATGTATGTCTCTGATGTGAAGCTTTCAAGGATTTTGTGAAGTTCTACTCACTTTGCACTGCATCTCTCGTACACCATGGTAATAAGAGCTGGACAATACCCGAAGCCCTAATGTGGAGCTATGAGGCATTATGCATTCAGGAATTTAGGAAACAGTGAAGCTTGTCTTATAAAAAGTGAAAGCTCAAAAAGTTCTGCAATGCTATACAAAAATTAAGCAATGAAGTTCAATATTTAACAACAATCACTGTTTATGAGATACTGCGATGAGCCTCCACCAATTACTTACCATTTACTATGCTAAATGCTGATTTAATCTGAGAGTTATGCAAGTCTGAAAAAATAAGCCATCAAAACCCACCATGTTTCCATCTTAGACTCAAGCTGCATTCCTTAACTGTATTAAGAAGATTAGTCTAAATGGATTTTTACCCCATTCCTATCTGGAAGCAATACCATCATTATCTGTACTCTTCTTTCTAAAGTGTTCTTGATATCTAGATAAAATAGGAAATGAAACGAGACCTAGTCATCATGAAGAAGAGTATATTTGAGAAAATTTGGACTCTAGTACTTAAATACCACAACACAGGAAAATAAATGCAGTCAAAACTTGGAAATGAACAGGAATTTTTCCATGGATTTCATCAAGATTCAAGAGGAATATGAAATAAAGAGGAGTAGCAGCAAGAACATGAGAGGGTTCACCTTAGCTTAGAACTGAAATATGCAAAACATGCTCCAGCTACTGACGCCAGCACCACCCGTTGCTCCATTCCTCTCCCCTTTCCCCTGGCCTTTAGTTGCAAGTGCTTTGATTTTAAGTCAAATGGTGAATACTGTGTAGATACATGCTTTGTCCCTCTTTTTTCCAGCATGGTAGGGAAGTATTAGGGGAATGGGGAGAGCTGGGTACATTGCAGTTCAAGCATAAGGCCAAAAATCTGAGAA
This sequence comes from Microhierax caerulescens, assembly GCA_035590215.1. Classification (NCBI taxonomy): domain Eukaryota; kingdom Metazoa; phylum Chordata; class Aves; order Falconiformes; family Falconidae; genus Microhierax; species Microhierax caerulescens. The sequence continues at coordinate 62,278,932 of JAVJGJ010000060.1, read as the reverse complement.
ATGAGGATTCACTAGCTCTGTTAGTGTCAAAGAGGAGGCAGATGGGTAGGTCCTCACCTGCTGTAGGACATGTCCTCGTAGCTTCCTGTTTTTTTATTTTTAGTCTACATTATGCATAGTTTTATTTTTCTTGTAGTTCCCCTGGTACAAATCAAATATATGTCTTACAATTACAATGACAACCGCTCCATTTCATTCTGAGCACCTTATATGCTCGAGTCCTCATACCTGGCAGAGCCAATTTAAGTTTACTTTCTCTAAAAAAGTGTTTTGTGATTCCTTATTTCTCTCTATGCTGAGACAGCATCACCCTAAATTGACAAATTAACCACAAGAGGGTATTTGGAATCATTTATGTTGGAAAAGACCTTGAGAACATTGAGTCCAGCCATTAACTCAGCACTGCCAAGTCCACCACTAAACCATGTCCCTCAGTGCCACATCTACATGTCTTTTAAGTACCTTCAGGGATGGTGAC
>JAVJGJ010000060.1:62243146-62278340 GCA_035590215.1 Microhierax caerulescens | reverse complement strand
CCTATCACTTGTTACTTGGGAGAAGAGACCAACAGCCACCTCGCTACAACCTCCTTTCAGGTAGTTGTAGAGAGCGACAAAGTCTCCCCTCAGCCTCCTTTTCTCCCGGCTACACAACCCCAGTTCCCCCAGCCTCTCCTCAAAGGGCTCGTTCTGCAGACTCTTCACCAGCTTTGTTGCTCTTCTTGGAACACGCTCCAGCACCTCCATGTCTGTCTTGCAGTGGGGGGCCCAAAACTGAACACAGGGTTCAAGGTGCAGCCTCCCCAGTGTGGAGCACAGGGGGACAATCACTGCCCTGGTCCTGCTGGCCACGCTGTTTTGGATACAAGCCAGGATGCTGTTGGCCTTCTTGGGCACCTGGGCACATTGTCAACTCATATTCAACTGGCTCTTGACCAGCACCCCCAGGTCCTTTCCCACCAGGCAGGTTTCCAGCTGCTCTTCCCCAAGCCTGTGGCATTGTGAGGGGTTGTTGTGACCCAAGTGCAGGACCCAGCGCTTCTCCCTGTTGAACCTCATCCAATTGGCCTTGGCCCATCTGTCTGGCCTGCCCAGATCCCTCTGGAGAGCCTTCTGACCCTCAAGATCAGCACTCACTGCCCAACTTGGTGTCATCTACAAACTTACTAAGGGTGGACACGATCCCCTCATCCAGATCACCAGTAAAAATATTAAACAGAACTGGGTCCGGTACTGAACCCTGGGGAACACCACTTGTGACTGGCCAGCAGCTGGGTGTAACTGGATCCACCAGCACTTGCTGGACCTGGCCGTCCCACCAGCTTTGTACCCAGTGCAGAGCATGCTTGTCCAAGCCATGAGCAGCCAATTTCTCCAGGAGGATGCTGTGGGAAATGACGTCAAAAAGGCTTTACTAAAGTCCAGATAGACAACATCTACAGCCTTTTCCTCATCCACTAGGCAGGTCATAGGACATCCATTTAATAACAGAACAGTAATTTATTAAGCAACACTGAAGTTTGCTTTCACACTGCTAGCAGGGTACCTTGTTGTTGAGCCATACTTCCATTTGGTAAAGATATGAATTGCTCCCATTTGCCACGTCCACAGTTTTAAATGTTACAATTACAATGCATGAAAACACTGAGTGCTTTATTAAAAATGGAGAAGTGTTGAATTATCCCAGTTTTCCTTTGTAAAGCAGCAGGATTGCTCATTCTCATTCAGTGATGCATGAAAGGCTTTCCTGAGAAGGCTGTCAAATGAGACTTGTGTTTCCTTCTGTGAAGTAAACACAGTAGCCCCTGCATAAAAAATTGCAACAATATTGGCAATAAAAGTGCTGATCACATGGACGTAACAATCTGTCTGGCAGTGCAAACATTTAACAAAAAGGAGAAGAAGGAAAAGATAATGCTGTGGCCGTGGGGGCTGCAAGATGGGAGGCATGAAGACATCTGAGAAGAATTCTGTAGCAAGTCTCATTAAAAAAAGGACGAGAGCCAGAGGAGGGGGTTTGGAAGGCCTTGCCATGTGTGTTCCCATTGTCTATGAGCGGTGTCGTACCCATGGGCACGGAGCTGCAGCATCACCCAGTGTGCGCCCGCGTGCCTGTGCCCTGCTTCCTTCTCCGGCTACGTATCGCCTGGGGCATTGCCAGTCACCTGAAAAACACCGAACAAACCTGCATCCACCAGAGCCTTCCAGACAAAGCTACCTAGCAATTAAAATGTATTTTGAAATTCTCAAAGTGGTAAAATGCATAAATCTACAGGGCATGCAGGAGGCACTGGAGGGAATAGGGCAGGGAAGAAAAACCCCCATGGCTAAACATAATCAAGGACTTTGATATTAAATGTATAGGTGCTATAGTGCGCCCACAGAGTTTCAAAACAGTGAATATAAGGTTTTCCCTCCCTGGGTTTTAAAACAGGAAAAATACTAAAATCCAAGTGAAACTGTGAAAACAGGGAAGCCATTAAAGATATTCTCACAGTAGGACAAAATAGGCCTTCTATTTAGTGGCTCACAGCTAAGGGGTTTGCAAACTGCATAGTTATCAAGTAAGCGATAGATGAAGGAACTTAAAATAGTAATTTCAAATCTGTATTTCTTTGGCCTTGCTCTATTTTGCTTCACAAGAGAAGTTTACCTGCAAAATGTTTAGCTAGCAAAGAATTCTGGCCTTGAAACCCTCGCACCTGCATTACTCTGGTGTCTCCTACATCCATGATTTCTTTTGGAATATAAATACTTCCACTTCTTCAGGTATAGCTTGACTTACGTGTGTCCCCAAATCCTCTGAATTCTGAAGAAGAGAGATACGGTGTTATTGGTCATTCTGCATGTGCTCTGTATTAAGTCTTGCCCCTGCATTAAATTGTCCTTCTTTTTATCTTCATAAGCATGTCAGTACAAGTGAGGACATAAGTAAACAGTGTTTCAAGTGCAGGAGCATGAACGCCAGGTGTCTTGCAAATGCTGTTGCTTTTAGTTTGTGCACCGACTCACAATACATTCCATCAAAACCAGCCCGCGCTTCCATCTGCAACTTCACATTTATTTTTGCTATCACTAAAACTCCACCCTTTCCTAAACCTGCTAACTTCTAAAGAGCTAACCCCCGATTTCTATCCATCCTATTGATTTGCTTTCCTGTGCCATATATATGACCTTACACTTGCTGGCATTTAATATTTTGTCAGATGCAATTTTTCACAGTCATACATCTTCTAAGCCGCCTTTTTTTTTTTCCCTGCTCTTGTGCAGTGTGTGTGTTAATCTCTTGCTCATACCTCGATTTTCCTTGTGGTTAGCTCACTGCTCTAGACTAGCTGATTTTCTCATGTGCACAGCCAACTCCACTGTGAAACCTGTTGCCTGTCACATACTTACACAGGGCTGCCACGGGGCTCTGACCAGTTGCTTGCCCTGGGACCTGGCGTTATAAAAAACAGGGGCCTGGGTCATAGCTATCCTCAGCTCCTTTCCTCCCTCTTTGCCCAGCCTATATCGACCACCTCCAGGCTCTGCCAGCTGATTTTCCTATTGCAAAATGTAAAACCTTGTGAAGAGGCGGTGGGTGGGCAAATACTTTGATGGAAGAAAAGCAACTCCATAGTCCTTCATATATGGTTATCCTCTGGGGATAGCACAAGTCTAAAGAAGCGCTCGCACACGTGCATACATGCAATCAATATGATTTCTGCAAGTTCCTTCTGTCTTCTCTCTTCTTTAAAGTCCAGATTGCACACGGTATTTTCCATAGGCGTGAGTTGGTAATTACATACCAACTAAGACAGTGCTCGTCACCGCGGCTGTCAGCGCTCCCCTCCGCCAGCATCCCGGCGCCGCTCGGCCAGGATGGAGCCTGCCAGCCAGGGATGCCCACCTCTGGCATGCAGATCCCCGGCACCACGCAGCAATCCCTTGGGTTCAGCCTCTTCCCTGCACTGCCCAGCTGCAGCTTAAACTGGGAGGATTCCACTTAGGACCAAATTAGCTACAGCAGGGACTGGTAATTTGGCTGGGACAGTTACCTGAAGTAGAAATACCCTTCATTTCTATATTAACTTTTCTTTTTCCTTCTGCTTACTGCTGTTGGTTTCTATGCGGTCTGTGAAACAACGCAAACTTTCCAGAAATTTCCTCTTCAGACAAATGCAAATTTCTTCCACCTTTATCAGCATTTTCCTTGAGTATAGATTATGTTTCACATCAAAATCAAAGTACATTACAACATACACGGCACTGAGTGGCAGAAGGAAAAGAAATCTGCCTTAACCCACCCTTCACCACTCTTGGCAGACTCTGTGCCAGTTCACCTGGCATTTTGGATTCTCTGATTTCTTTTGGAAAACAACTGGCTGGGATTTTTAGACACCTTTTTTTCACCGTTTCTTTGTAAATAAGCATGCCTGCTCCACACTAAAACATGCTAGCTTGGTTAAGGAGCTTTTTCTCCATTTTTCCACAAATACTGTTCTGTTGAAAATGGAGTCCTAGGGCACTGGTTCTCTGCATGTCTTTGTAAATTGACTCTGCTTTTTGTTGTTGATGTTGTTGTGTGCCCTCCCTCTTCCCTCTGTCTTCTTCATATTTCTATGGCTAGAAGACAAAACTGAGCTGGTTATTGAGACAGTATCATTTATTTGTGTTCTTCAAGCAGGCTGCAGCAGAGCCAGAAGATAATGGGCACCTCATTTATTCAGGCTTTGAATGATCATATTTAATTCCCAGTGACAGCTGTCTTCACCACATTAGCATTGCAAATCAGCTCTGTTTTGTAATGGCCTTCTATTGAACATGATTCAATTATGTGTGGTCCGTAGCGAGGCAGGATACGGTCTTAGTATCTATAGCAATATTTCTGCAAGCTGCTGCTCTTTACACTGCTCACATTTAAGCTGTCTGTTTACCACAATGCTTTCCTTGAACTAGACTGAACTCTCTTAATTTTGCAGCTAAATAAAGAAGAATGAATATAATTTGTAAAAGCAGTTATCTGGTCAGACATATTACATACCCCATCTTCTTTACACATGCCTGGAATCAGGAAACACTTGTTAAAATAGTTGTTGTTATGCTTAAAACATTTATGTTACAAAAGTCATTAAAGTGGATTTCAATGGTTATACAGTGTTAAATGGTACTAAGTACTAAAGCTCAATGCTGGCTTGAAGAAAAATGGTAATAACATACCAAACAAGTAAATTTTCTTTTAGTGTCATCGTTTCCCAGGAAAAGGGCATCAGGGCTTAACATTTGTATAGCAAGCTAAGAATCACAAAATTTCATAAACACAGTTTCAAAAGGTGTCAGAAGCCCTATTTAATTTACTGTGAAAGGGTTAAATCCTGTGAACCGTATATTCCACTTTCTGCGTCTTGGGCTGGCATGTGCAGATGACATTTCAGACTAAGCTGCTGAAGGCCTGGATTACAACACTGTAGTTTAATAGGTTGTGTATCTGTTATAATACAAAAAGCTTTCTAAATTCTGATTTCATGTGTAAGGCAAGTTCTTCTATTGTGTCAGGCAGCTCAAAAAGAAAAGCTTTTTCTGCACAGATCCAGCAAATACATGCTTCAGTCTGTGCAAGGCAAAGCACAAACCTTATTCTTTTCTCCAGGATTTCCACCCCTGTGATCTCTACAACATTTAGCTATTGCAGAAATCTCATTATACACAATAAAACTGTCCCCAGCCTCAGGGCTCTCTTAGCATTCTGCATCTTGGTGACAAAGTGCACCTATAGCAGAAATACGTTATTTATTCCACAGAGTGCTAGGCCATCAATCTAAAGTATTTTGAACAACAAAAGGAAAAGTTTTTTGGGCATACAGTAACTTTGAATTGTTTAAAGGCACTCTCTAGATAATGATGACAGAGTTGTTACAGTGTCTCTTCTGTGGGATTCCTGGTTGGGGGCTGGTCCTGGGCTGAAGCCATAGGCCACCACGAGCTGCCCCAGCTGGGCTGGAAGGTCACAGACACCCATGCCAACCACATCACTGCCTCCAGTGCTGCTGCATCGGATACTGTGGTGCATTTATCATATTTTAAAGGATTACATTGGCTTTTTCTCTTTTTTTAAGCCTTTGTTCACACCTTTGCTCTCCTCTGACAGGTTCTGTTGTCTTTTTTGTAAAGATCTGAGACATATTGATTTCTCATGCTCCTAATTTAGCTGATGGGGTTTTACTACATTCTTGAAACCACAGACCTTATGTGGGAGTAACGACTGCTTCATCACTCAAACAGGGGACTCATTGCATTTTTTAAGGGAAGACCGATTTGTTATTAATAACTGCGTTTTTTACGTATACCAAATTGTACATTCACCTGCCTGGGAAACAAACTGGAGTTTATGGAAGCAGTTTGATTTGTTCGTGTTATGCCTACAGCATGAAAAATGTACGCATGTGCAAGCAAATACCTGTGCATGCTATTTTTGCGCATGGTCCTTCTTGAAGCTGTTCATGGGACTGCGTCTCAGCACAGCAGTGTACCAAGGGTCAGTTACTTTAGCAGGGTCCCAGGCCCCAGCCCTTGGAGGTGTTTAGAGATCTGGTGCCCATCAGCTCAAGTGCTCAATGAAAAATCTTGCTACGCTTTTTAAAGAAAAGCTGTGCCAGTATTTTAAAAGTGAGTCATGGATCCATAGAATGGTTGGGGTTAGAAAGGACCTTAAAGGTCATCCAGTTCCAACCCCCTGCCGTGGGCAGGGACACCTTCCACCAGACCAGGTTGCTCCCAGCCCCATCCAGCCTGGCCTTGGACACTGCCAGGGATGGGGCACCCACAGCTGCTCTGGGCAGCCTGTGCCAGTGTCTCACCACCCTCACAGTAAAAAATTTCTTCATAACATCTAATGTAAACCTACCCTCTTTTAATTTAAGACCATTACCCCTTGTCCTGTTGCTACAGGCTCTACTAAAATGTTAATGTATAAATATATTAATATATTAATGTATAAATTGTATCCAAGGTCAAAGTATGCTCTGCTTAGACATCTAGAAAAGGAAGATGTCTCTGTTTTTTCTAAGCTGCTTCGACCTTTCTGCTGATTAGAAACAGTCTACAAACCAAATGGAATAATATAGATAGCAGACCATGGAATAAACCAGTCTCTAGAATATATTATTAGAGTCATATTCTCTAAACCTTTCACAATCAGAGATATTTTTTTTTAATCTATTAAAAGAAAGTTGTTCAGTTTTTTTTCCTATATTTTTCTTTTTGTAATAATACCTTAAATGACTTAAACTAAAAATACTTCTTTTAACAGAATCCAACATCAGGGACAAAACATTTTTAAGGATGTATAACAGAACAAGGAAAAAAAGCAAAAAGCAAAGCATGCACTACGAGCTGTACAGCGAAGAACAAAGTGAAAGGCTTTGGAAAACAAAGTCAAGGAGAAACAAAACCTTATTTGTGCCTTTCAGCTTCTTTCTCCCATAGGAAAAATGGAAGGAAAAATTATTTTTTGTAAAATATGTATTTCCAGTCTGTCTAGTAAACAATTCAGCTATGGCAGGCATTAAGAAATCTTGTACATATCAGAATATGTCCCTTTTTCATCATGGTCTTTCACCTCAGAAACATTGCACTGTGCCTAGAAAGGAAAAGCAATTGTGATGCCCACACTGTGGTAGGGGCTGGTGGGGCTCCTGGTGGAGCATAATGTCGTGCTACAGCAGCCTGACACATGGGTCACACTGCCTGACCCCATTAGGTGGCTCTCAGGTTCGTATTTTCAGATGCTGACCTTCATATTAAAAAAAAATATTTTTGCCTGTTTCTTTGCCTAGGAAAAAAAGGTTAATGTTACCACAGTACCCGTCTCTCATCTAACGCCACACACAGAACCATTATTAACCCAAATTTAAAAGGAACTACAAGTCTTATAGATGGCTGCGCTCCTACAGGTTTCCTGAAGACCAGCAGTTAGCAATGGGGAGGGAAGGACAGGAACGCCTGGCTGCCTGAGGGACGGACAGACAGCCTCTGCAGCCGAGACACAGGCAGAGGCAGGAGGTCAGTGTGCCTCACCCCAGGCACCCGCATCATTGCTTGCCTTTGGCCAGTCAAGGATGCTACAGAGGACATGGAGGGAGGTATAAATGATGCTGCAATAGTGGGCCCTGGGGGTCCTAACCTATAGGAATCCAGGCTTCATTGGTTTCATCACTCAGATTTTTATTCTGCAATAAGTAAGCTGTTTTCACGTGAAAACTGCACAAACAGAACTAACACCACCTCCCGAGTATGCACTGCTGTTACGTAAAACTGATCATGTTCACAGTCAATTACTACAGAAAATCAGGGAATTTCTTTCTATATTGCTGTATGTAATGGATACTAATGACAAGTTCCTCCACCTGTCATATAATTTAGTGTAATTAATGTAATTTGTTCTGGTAATTGCAAGAAGGTCAGGACAGAGTTCATGAATCATGAATCACTTCCACATCCCATTTCAATATTTATCATCCTGTGCTATCCATAGATACCATTAATATATAAACATCTTAATTGATAAACAATAACGTTTTCTATAAAATAAAATCAACCTTTCACCAAAATAAGGAAATGGAAAGCAAATCCTATAACACCTTCTCGGTCTTCAGCTGGAAGCACATGTTCTGCAGCATTCACACACCATCGGCCACCACTCCAAAATCTCCTAGAGGTGCCAGCCAGCCTTCCAAAATCTTTACCTATCAATTCTATCACTGTAGCACTTTGAAGCTGTTTACGCTACTTGTGTCTGCCCCAGATGACTTATGTTGCAAGTACAGAGGAAATTAATGCAGAGAGATCAGAGTGGGGGAAATAAAGCAAGCAGCATGGCTCAGCTTGATCTTGGGAGACTGTTCTCACACTGTCTCATGTGTTAGTCAAGTTAAGGAGAATATCAAGCAGGGATTTGGAGGATAATGAAATCGTTTGGGGGCGCTCATAGGGCCATTCCCCTTTCCCAGCTTAGGGGGAGGTATAGAATACTATGGGGAAAAACCCAAACGTATCTGCACGGAACTTCAACAGGTACATGGAGATGGCTGGGCTTGTGGGCTAACTGGGGGTTGGCGGTCACCCAAGATCTTGAAGATTAGGTACTAAGTATGGTGCAAGAGGTTGCAAAAAGCCTTGAGAATGAATCAACAACTTAGCTGTAGTGAGGCAAGCGAAGGGGAGTGGATTTTGCAAAGCAAGGGAATTAAATGCAAGGATGATCTTTGCAGCAATATGAAGAATTGACAGAGGAAGAGAATTACAACAGAAGTAAAAAGTACGTCATAGTAACTGAGGCACAAGATAATGCCAACTTCTGCTGCAGGGACAGAAAGACAGGAAACATTTGGAATATTGCAGCAAGAATCACCAAGACAGTCTGAATGGGAGAAATAACCTATGAGCAAACCCATGCTACGTGCCTTGCTGACAAGCCTAGCAGTGTTCAGACTCAGGAAAATGAAACTGTAGGCTGCAATTAGAGTCAAAGGTTGGTAGCTGTCTCCGAACTGAACTTGACTTCACAGGCCTCTTTGAGGACCTACAAGGAAGTTGGTCCAAGATTTTAATTTGGACAAAATAAGCCAACACTGGAGTAGAGAAACAGGTTTGTGAGGCAACAGCCTAGAAAAGATTGTCAAATTCATGTTTTCACAGGCAGATATCCAGAGATACAGTTAAGGAAAACAGACAGAGTCCATACAGAACCACTATAGAACTCGTAAGAAAGGTGAATCAGACAGCTTCTCCAAGGAAATCCTTCCCGGAGCAGTCAGAAGTAGGAAAGAGTCAGAAGAGGACAGAATCTGAGCAAATGAAGGGTTGAGAGGAAATAAACAAACGTGTCACAGTCACACTTGGCCAACAAGTCTGAAGGATATGGTTAGAATACTTGTTCACTAAATTTGTTTAAAAAGAAGCTGTAGTGACAGAAAGGAATATCAGTCAAATGTCGATCCTAAAACCAGATGAAGAGAATCGAGGGTAGAATTGGAAGACAGAAACTGAAGCAGAGTTTGGTAACAGAGCATCTATAAGATCAGACATCTGTGAGATGAACAGGAAGGAAGAAGTAGGTGGGCAGAAAGGTCTCATAACTTTAGAACAGGGATCTAAACCATTCTTTTTATTGCGAGAGAAGAGTGTGAAGTTATGGGCAATGTTGGAGGAGACCACCCACGTGGTCCTCAGGTAGAGCACAAAGTAGGACAGAAGGCTCACTATCCTCGGAGAACAGAGGGAAGGGCAAAGAGGAGGAGAAAGAGTCATGACACATTTTGTCAGCTTTGTGCAGCCAGAAATAGGCCAAGTCCTGTGGGAAATGGATGTGGATGCCAAATGTGCAAAGAATTGGGGCTGGAGTTGTCAGCGTGGGATTTGGGGAGCGGTCAGGGTGGGGACTGCTGGGCTGCACGGCCACAGCTGCCTCTCCTGGTACACATCAGGGACCTGCTGTTGCCTTGCGCAACACAACACAGTTATTTTCCCCCACTGGGAGTATGACCTCTTTTGTTCTATTTTTGTGTTCTTTATGCTTGAAATTTTTAACAGGGTATTATCTGGTAATTATCTTGGTGAGAATATTGCCTGCATTGTAGATCCCCTGAAGTGGGCTGCTGCTTAGTTCTCATGCACGGTCTCCAGAAAAAGTTGAGTAAATTCAGTACAGAACCAAGTCAAATCTGAGAATAACTTGGGAAAGCACAAATTATCCATTTGGAAAGATTCTGCAGTTACTCCATCCACAATCCTTGTGTAAGTTGGTAACTCCATCAGCTGTTCTCCCCAAAAGAGCTGATGTCTGTCTGCACACGGGCTCTGGACCTTCTGGGAAATCCAAAAGCAATTGCTTCTCAGCACTTTGTTAATATGCTCTAATAAAGGATACTGCAAGGAAACATCAGCACTGTAAAAGGCAAAACTTATTGATGCTAGTTACTGAAAGGAATGGAGTCAATATAGGTAAGGTGGAAATAAATAACTAGTTTTTAAACTGGAAAAGCTGTGTTTGTTTTCTTAGATACACAACTCAGAAGTTTTCTTTGCCAAGAGTTTTTTTACCACTGTAAAGTCCTAAACTGTAGAGAAGTATATTTTATAAATTAATTTCTAACAGTAGAATGCCAGTAAACAGTAATATAGTCCATATAAGTTAGAAAAACAAGCAGTCAGTCCACAATTGCTGATGTAAGAACAGGTAAACTGCTTATTTATTGTTTACCAAGTTCCCCTCTTATTAAATAATTTAAATACTAATATGGAGAAGTGGTGGCCAGTAAAGCACACACCAGTAATCCTTAAATGAACATCTAATATTAAATTCTAGCAGGTCTCAATAAGTCCTCTAAAATCGATATACTCTGTAAATTAATATATATTTAGTTTGATTTTAATTGATCTTCATCCAAACCTCAAGTATTCATTCCCTGGCTAACAACTAGGAGCAAAGCCATGTAAAAGATCATAAAATTCTGTCTTAGAAGATGAAAAGAAAACCACTTTTTCTTGGTTTCCCACTCTGTTCTGGAATACAATTTTTCTGGAATACAAATTTATTTTCTCTTACATTCCTTTCTCCCATATAGATTCTCTGTACTTGATATATGATAATTCCCAATCACCATTTTTAAAAGGCCTTTAAGGGTACTATAGATAGAACAAAAAGAAGCTATTCTGAGAGCCAATTCCCTGGCTTCTCTGTGGACAAAGAAGTCAGATTAGCAAACTGCCATTACAAAAGCAGCTCTCCAGCATTTTCTCAGTTTGGTTCAAATTAACAGTTGCCAGCTAAAGCAAGGAGATTGAAGCTGGGAAGTTAAACGAGATAAAACATACGTCAAATTGCTCGTGCAGAGCAAAAGCCAATCAAATACCCAGCTTATCAAACTCCAATGCAGTAAAATAAACAAAATATGGTATTATTAATGCACCAGGGCAGTCCTCTCACTTTCTGAGGCTTGCTGGCTGCCAGTCTCATGAAGACCATGGCCACTCAGAGCTGAGCACCAGCACTGGAGTTAAAACTCAGAGGTGAGTGCTCTGAAAGCAAAGCCTGCAGCTCCGCAGCTGAAGAAAACTCCGCATTAGGTCAGAGGCCAACAGAATGTTATGACACAAATGGGGTCGATTATTTTATGCATTCAGAGACTTTAAGCAAGATAAACTATTTTGATTTTAAAATGCCAGGCAATATTGATTCCACCACCTCGCTTTCGTAGTTAAAAATGGTCACTTCAAAGTTGCTGATATTGTCTCAGTAGTTTTTTCTACAAGCTTTTTTCTACCTATATCTCTCTCTACCACTGTCTCCTATCAGATATCCCAACTGCAAGTGAACACTCAGGAATAATGTTTCTGAATCTGATCTCAAAAGCTATTGCAAAAACACTTGGCTACAGACAACTGCATTTGCAATTGACAACTGCGTAGTTGCACATGCCCATACGTGCAAGCAAGCAAAACCCCCTAAACGCTTAGTTTCTTCTATATTTTTTTTTAATGAAAACTATTTCAATGCCATACACTAAACCACTCTGGAATAAATAAGTTATCTTATTTATTTATTATTAACTAAGTAATTTTAAACTTAATGACAGCCTACAGGTGCCCAACCTGGTGTAGTTCTGTGCATCCTAACATCGTGCACTACCACACAAAACCATCCGCTGATTGAGGAATGCTGCTCATTTCATCTTCAAGGAAAATTCCTCCTTCTTATACAACAGTGCCTTAATACTAGCGATGGACGGAGAGGGTTGCAAAATAGGGAAGGCATTGGCACTGAGATATCCAAGACGTTCATACTTTAAATACATTGTGACATAACAAGATTAAATTTATAAACAATATACATCACATGTGTTCACCCAACATGCCAGAGTACATTAGGATTACTAAGGTCATATATATACACCCTCAAAACCTCTATCATACACCTACCCTTTTGCTTCTCTTCGTTAGGAACAAACAGTGTTCTGAGCTTAAAGAACAAATGAGCTAAAAATCAGTGATGTCTTCATCATGAATATTTGTCCTTATCAGAATGGAGGCTCCTGGAACAATTACTATGTATCTAGGCAGCAGCACTACAAGTGAATGTGAATTAGCATCGCTACAGATTATTCCAATAGTTCCTGTCCATCACAAACAACAACAGCGTCAGGAAAACATAATACTACCACATGCAACCAGACAGAGGATATATCAGAAAGCACGTTTTCAAATCAAGAAACAAATCTGGGGACTACCCAAAATGCTAATGCAGAAGGAAAGCTACAAAAGCTGTGTTCAAATTTAGAATATTTAATTGAAGTTTTTAATAATTTCTGAGAACTGCATCAGAAAAATTCTTATTTGTACAACACAAAAGGTTATAAGCAGACAAGCTATTCAGAGAGTGACCTTGCCAGCCAGTACTGGGGGGGATAAAAAAAAAATGCACCATGCCCTGTCACATTCTCCAGCACCCTTGTTGCTCTACCTCCCCATAGAAATGTCATGCAATTTACAGAGGATAATGCATCTTAAAATGTAGTCCATACATAAAAAACTTTGGGACAACATAATTAGCATTAACATGAAGAATATTTTGCACTTTATCTCCATCATTTCTATTCTAGCAAATGAAGAGAAATATGCCTGCTCCCCCCATCCTCCACCCAGTTACTAGTTACGACTAGTATAACGGCATGCAAGCAGTACAACAGCACTAGATCCTGTATTATATACTACATTGCTGAGCTAAGTTTTACAGATAAATGCAAGGAACAAATGTGTTGTCCAAAGCATTAGTTTTGGATGAATATTATAAAAAAAAGTCTCTCAGCTCTGCTTGTTAGACAATCTTTTGACAGCAGAAACTGTATTGCTAAAAAAAAGTGAGCGGGTATTTTCAGGGATTATAATCTGCATATTGTTAAAAGAATTGACAACAATTTTATCAGTATAATATATCTCAGGAGGAGAGAAACTTTATTTCATACCTTATTTATATCAGTTTCATATCGGTGGGCCATCATTTATGTGACTATGTACAAGCCAAACACCAGCTTCATTTTTGGTGTCCAAAGCAAACTTTTAGAGATAATGGTCACCAAGATTATAGGTTTCTTTTACATCATGCTCAAATTTTTTTGAGGAAACTTTTTGTCCTGAACATCGTATTCATATTATTTTTCTTTGTTAAAATAATTTCCAAATTATATCATTAACATTAAATACCAAATCATTTACAAATATGGCCAAGGTTTACTACCTGCGTTTTAACAGCATGAAGAAACAAAGCCTGTGGAGTCTTGGATGTTTTATTCAAAACTGCAGAATAACAGCAGGAGCTGAATCCTGCTCTTTTCACCCAACACTTTCTCTCCACTAGCTCATAGAAAGTGAATCGACATTGATACTGGGTGATCCAGACCACACGCTAGGAATTTTCCATTTTGAGTATTCCTACTTCGGCATAAATGCAAATCCCATTTCTATTCTGGTTTCATCGAACTGTCATTCCAGGAGTTCAAGAAGTGAGTTCAGAACGTTTCTGCAAATAGCTGCTTGGTTCCACCAGCTGCAAACATACATCAAATGTAATCAGAAAGGAATCGGCAGTGACCACGATGCATCGAGCATACCAGAGCAGATGAGAACTTAAATGCAAAAGCTCAAGACAGTAGTTTGGAAATCTAATCCTCATGGATACCTGCATTCAATTTTCATCTCAATTTTTGACACGAATTCCTCAAAGCACCTACACATGGATGCTGAAGCACATGCAACGACACCCAAGCCCCGCTCAAGGACAAAGTGAAAGGGTTCTAAGAGTGTCCAAGTCCCGAAGGTCGGGATGTCGATATGGTGCCCAAGACAGCGCTTCTCTTACACTGCAAGTTTACCACCCAACAGGACCCTTCAGCCCATCGCATTGTGCAGTATGTCCAACACTGAATAAATGCAGCTCTACACGGCATCTCCAGCTGGCCCGACCTGCCACACCAGCCGCGTTAGCCCTACAGCTGGAGCCCAGCGCGGTGCGGCACACGCATCCTCTCATGGGGCCAGTGCCCGGTGTAGCACGGCCAGACCTCTTGGGCTGGAAACAAACGGCAGCACAAGTCCCAGCCCCGTTAGGAAGCCGCCTGAGTAGCGGGGTGCCCGTTCAAACAGGCTTTTTCATTCTTCGGCTCTGAGAAGTGAATATTCCAGGTAATACAATAGTACCCGTCTATAAATTTTAAATAAATAGGAGAACACTTGATTCTTGACAGTTCATTTCAGTGTTGCAGTTGCTGATGGCAACATTAACAGCCAGCCTTTCCATTTTCTGTCATTACTCACATTTCACCAACTCTGAGGGTTTGATTCTGCCTCAAATATTTAGGGCTTTTTTCGCACAATGCTTTCACCTAGCAGAGCAAATTTAAACTATGACTTGCTCAGCTTTGCAGCCAGAAGAATCTCCTTTTCTCTCCTCAGAATAAGGGGGAGGAAAACCCTGTTAACATTTTGCAGAGCTTCCATGTGCCGATACCAGAGTTGCATTTTTGTTCACATGGAGCCTCGAGACAGAAAGCATCATTGTCATATCAGCTTTGCAGGCCCATGAAGACACCCACGTTCTCTGACCAAGCTGTTTTCTGTTCCCACAGAAACCACATATTTAGTGGGGGCAGCCCTTGAAATGAATGGAACTCTCGGCATTCATACCGCAATAAAGGACGACAAACACCTGGATTACTGTTCTGCTGGTACTATTTTATAAACACAAAGATGTTGAAAATGCTGAACCATTCCTTCCTTCCCTATTTTTGCTTCACTAAAGCAAGACTGTAGCAAAACGGAATTAGCATCCCTTGCTAGGTTGAGGAGACACATATCTCTCATTTGCCTTTAACCCACACTATACTTACTGCTTTGAGTCTCAAGCTGGATGTTCTATTTTATTCCTTATTCTTAGCAACATTGCAAATATTTGTATGCTATTAGATATATGATAAATGCCTAAAAATAACAATTTGACGGAAGGTTTTGATCGGATTATTATTGAAAGATTAACAATTCTGAAGTGCTCAGTTACATGACATTTGATCATGCAACCCTTATGAAACCTGGTTAGGTTTTATACTGAAAATAGGCCAGTAGAAAGGATAGCAGAATCAGAGCTTACATATTTAGTATTGAATAAGCCGTATTTTCTGTGCTGTTTTCCATAAAAACAGACATGCTAGATCAAACTAAAAGATTTTTCTCAGCCAGTGGCCAGCAGCTGGTGTTTAGAAAAAAGAACACATGAAAGAGAGTAGCTGCCAGGTACTCCTGTTTTAAATCATCCATCTCGTGTTTAATAGCTCTTCATGGTCTTTCCTTTATAAAATTGCTTAATCACTTTTTGAACTTTTTTGTAATTTTGGCATCCCATGAAAATGAATCTTAAAATGTAATATTGTTATGCAGGAAAGGGCTTTCTTTTGTTTGTTTTAAACCTGCTGCCTAATAGTTTCCTTGGGTACCCTGCAGTGAGTAATCATTCCCTATTCAGTTTCTTCATGTCATTCATAATTCTATATTCCTCCATCACAGCCGCCTTTCGTTGTCTCTTTGCCAAGCTGAAGAGTACAGGTACAGTTATATCTCTTACACAGAAGCTGTTCCATACCTCTAATCTTCCACTCTGCTCTTCTCCTTGCCCTTTCTAGGTTCTATATCCTTCCACAAACTTCCACAAATCATTCATTATGTGCCCATCTCATCGATATGTGCATAATCAAGCTTTCTGTTTCTTCTTTTTATTATTCTTTTCCCAATATTTCCTAATACTCTGTTTGTCTTTCGATGGCTGCTGAGAATTGGGCTGATGTTTTTAAGGAATTAATCAGAAGAGCTTCAAGATCTTCTTTGCTAATTTAGAGCCCACCACTGAGAGCGTCATTATTAAAACTGTTTTATCTCAGGAGGATTACTTTGCATTAATTTGGCCTTTTTTCACCCAATCATTCAACACAGTAAAATACTTCCACAACTCTGTACACTAATCTTTGGCCATCTTGAGTAATTTCATATCAGCCAAAACCTCTTCATTCATTCCCTTTTCTAGATCAGTTAAGAATATTTTGAATAGCAGACAGCTCCATTCATTCCTCTACTGAATCTTGTGGAAAAAGATTATCTATCCTATTCCTTCCCACCCCCACCCCCACCCTGCCTTTTGTTTAACCTATTGCTGATTCAGGAATAAACTTATTCCACATCAGGTAATTTTCATTACCTTTGGTGAGACATATTAAACATTCAAGTTGTGCCAATTATTTGCCGTTACAACACATTAAAATATTAACATACTAATTCTGGTCTTTGTTATAATTTCAGCCAATTTGCTTGCTCTCGAGTCCAGACTCACTAACGAACTTCAGTCTCACACCCTACAGGTTCTTTGAAAAGCCTGGCTTCACAGCTAGCACTTTCTGCTCCTCAGGTGTCAGCGCTGATGTAAGTCACAGTTATCCATTACAGGGAGCAGTTCAGCACTTCAGGTTTGATTTCTGCTAGAGTTCTTGGATGAACACAATTTATTTCTGTTGGTTTGCTACTATACGTATATCAATTTGTCCTAAACCTTTTTCATGACGGCTAACTCAGAGGTCCTTAGTTTGTTCTCCATACAGAAGGGCTCCATCATGAAAAAAAAAACCACCTTTTTTTGCTCTTTCCCAGTAAAAAAAAAATAAATAAAAAAAAAAAAATTTGGGTTAGGTCGGTCTTTTGCTAAAATCTTGTCTTTCTTGAATGCTTCTTTTACACTCTGTCAGAACTACAGAGTCAGGTTTTTTACTTATGCATTTTAAATGCTGTTATTACTTGTGCTAATGCTTTTAGCAAGTTGAGGCTCAACAACATTTTTGGGCAGTTTCATAACAGTTTTGCATTGCCTTGCCAAGGTTTTCTGTTTTCTCATTTGAAGAGAAATTCCACAACGGAAGATGCCTCTGGTAGCCTTAAACAGTCTCCTACAAGGATGTTACTCTTTGGGCTGCTTCTCTTAATTTCTTTTGAGAAAGGTTCTTCATTTGTATGTACTTTCTTGTTGTAAATTATAGTTCAGCAGGGAGATGGGCAAGAAGTTGTGTTTTTTCTGCCTTCGGTGATACTGAATTTGAGAAGGCTGTGCCTAGTATTGCAGGGCAGATATTCATTATGATTTTAGAAAAGAATTCCAAGGATAAAATGGATTTATTTTCATTACGAATTTCTAATAATCTGTTGCTGGATGAAAATAACAGCCTTAAGACTTGTAACCACTGATGCATATGTGCACTGTATGGCACATGGTTAACACTGAAATCCAATTTAAATCATTGCCTTTAAATAAGGAAGTGGAATAAAACATATGGAGCCTGGGATTATTTGTGAAATATTACATTATGATTGCCTTAATCTATGATGCTAGCCTTTTTGTTGCTGCTAAAACAGCATTTATTTATTTTGAGAATATGACTAATCCTGCCTTTTTCATGAACTAGCAGAACCTTTCACCTGGGCTAAAGATTAAACATTGCCTTTTATCATTCAACGTGAAGACAGAAAATCTTGCAAGCAAAAGAGATCCTTCTTATCATTTCAGCAATCTCTGTCTTCCAGGTTATTGAAATGAAAAAAAAAGCAGAGTTCATTGTTATTTGCACCACTAAAGATGAAAAAAAAAAAAAAAGAAAAAAAACAAAAAGATAACTGTAGTTTTCCAGTTAAGAGCTTAGAAGAAATTTGTACTAAAACAATTTTGATGCCTGTGGCTATCAAAATGGGTGACCTCACAGAAATTATTTCAATCTGTCAGCAACTTGTTCTTATTATTTGCACATAGTGTGGAAAATTCAGTACTTTTTTGTCAGAAATACCTTTGCATTCTCAGCTTTAAGTATATCAAAAGGAAAAATACCCCCAAAAATGAATTAGTGAACAAATGTTCTGTGTGACAGTAATTGCCACATTGTACTGCCCATAATGATAATTGAAGCTTATTTTCAGTTGATCATAACAAATTTTTATCTATATAAAGTGCTAAAAAGCATCAATCTTCTCTGTTCGTGCTTTACCAATGACTGTGTCAGACCTCGAGTTATTTGAAAACACTGCCCTATGCATGAGCACAACAAAAGACACTTTGGATTTGGAGCAAAACAAAGGCTACAGACAAAAACTGATTCAAAATCATTATTTTAACAAGATGCATTTCAATGAGTGTGTTTTTTTTAAAAAAGTGAAAGAGGGTCAAAAGTGTAAAAATCTCAATTTTATATAAATACTGACTTGCATTTTTTGACATCTTAAATTACTGAGAGTTGCTGCAGCAAGAGTCCATGTCAGCAAATGACTCAGCTCAGCAGAGAAAGAGTCGTCAGATCACCCAGATCACAATTAAATTGGTTCAGGGACATGGATAGTACTTTATAATTTTTTCTCTACCTCTTTTGTTAC
The DNA here is from genome assembly GCA_035590215.1 of Microhierax caerulescens. Taxonomy (NCBI): domain Eukaryota; kingdom Metazoa; phylum Chordata; class Aves; order Falconiformes; family Falconidae; genus Microhierax; species Microhierax caerulescens. The sequence continues at coordinate 62,259,392 of JAVJGJ010000060.1, read as the reverse complement.
CCGCAACCACTTTTTCCCCCAGCTCGGTGAGCTCCCCCAAAATAAGAACAGAATGAAGACAAGCCTTGTTCATTTTACCCAGAGATAAATTCACTAAGGCCACCCCAGCACAGCAAGAAACAGCAGGTAGGAAAAGAGGTTCATATACGTGAACGTGTATTGAGTGGTCAAAAAAACCTGTGCTGTGAAGCAAATTTTGAACAGAATTCAAGGATGAATAAAGGTGACTAAAGACTATGTTTGGGGCTCTTACTTTCTTAAGTGAGTATGAAACTAGCAACAATTTCCAAGACCACCTGAAATTTAAATGATAGGAACTGAAGAATGGCAGCGCCACTGCCAAGAGGAATTTTCCATCCTGTAATTACATGGATTGCAACCAAAGCCCCCTTCTATGCACTTCACGCTGGAAAAGCAATATTTTTCTTTTGAATACACTTAAAATATAATAAAATATTGCACACAACCATCTCATACAAGAACTCTAGAGAAATCAAATTTAGACAGTCTAAGGTACAGGCAAGCATCCACAAATCTATGCACACACAACACTGAAAATAATTTAATTTCAACTACACGTAAATATATTTTTGTAATAAATGGTTAATTAAAAACCACCCTCTTTTCCTCTGCCCTTTTTAAAATTAGTACATTTTCTCCTTCCCTCTGTACCTCGACCTGCTGATTTTTACTGCCATTTTTAGATTCTTTTTAGTCTTCCTCCATTTCCATGTGTATTTTTTTTATTCATCTACTTGACTTCCCTCCTCTTTCTATCCCCTCTTGATTTACCTCTTTGCATTCAAATAGCGATGCTGCCTGGGACACTGCCTCTGTCTAAACCAACCTCAGCTAGTTTACACCCATTGCTTTCATAAGAGGGTGCTCGGGGCATAAATGCCTTTTTCCCTGGCACCTCAGTGTCCATTACATCCAAGCACAGTCTTGTCACACTGTGGTCTAAAAATAATAATAGAAAACTTATTGGCTTACAGATCTTTATACCTGTTTGCAGTTCAGAGAAAACAGTAGAGATCTTACTGTGCTAGCTGTTTTCTTGCATTTTTGTTGTTCAGCAGCATGTTGCTAAAAAAGAAAATAAAACCAGGTGTCCTTTTTCTCCAAGTGATACTTCTTACCTCCTCCTCCTCCCATCTCTGCCGTGCTGGACCATTCGTCCGCAACAGAGGCACTTGCCACACACACCAACCAGTGAAACACGGGGCCGGGAAGGAAGAGTGGGAAGCCTATTTATCTTGCAAACCCTGTTTTACAATTTCACCACTGAACTTTATTTGTGGTTTCATGGAGTTCATGGAAAGAGTTATAAAAAGAAGTCCTCTGATGAATATTAAGCCATGCTAACATCAGTGTAATGCTTGAAAACAGAATCCTCAGAGTGCTTGGCGCAGGCACAGGTTTCAGTCGAGACAGAAGCCAGAGAAGTTCTCCAGGTATCAGACAATTGCCTGCACGTCTTTTCTTGCCAACGTTGTGAGGTTTTCAAGGACAACACTCTGCCCCAGTACTCCTGCATGTAATTAACTCAGAGTTTAATCAACGGGATGTGTAGCTGAGGAGCTCTGAAGAGACTTGTCTGGCTATAAAATATTAGAATGAAAGTTTTTGTTGCTGAATATATGTCTACTCACAGAAGCTAACAAGTGTTTGCTGCATTTTCTGCATTTTGGATATGTTTAATCTCCACTTATTAAAACCTATTGGTAAGGAGAGGAGGTTTTTCTAACAGAGGGCTAGCAAGGAATTCATTAAGCCTTCTCTATCATACTCTGCCAATGCTTTTACCAACACGTTCTTGAAAAAAAGTCTGCCTTAGCTTGTGACAAGTCCTGTATCCCAGAAGTACATGAGCTCAAAAAACTCTGCATTTGCCCACATTTAGGCAAAAACGTTCCACTTGGCCAAAAAAAAAAGAAAAAAAAATCCCTGGATCAAGAAATACATTAAAATCTACCTTTTGGTCTTCCCCCCCCTGAAATTAACAGAATAGTACAGTTGCCAGTTTATATAGGTTTTAATATTTTTTTCAAAGGAATAAATTAAATTCCTGAAAGTGAAAGACTAAAATGAAATTCCTGTAAACAAGGGATTTCTTCTTCAGAAATATTTTACTGAATAACAAAAATGACAGTGAATTCTGCTGGGAATCACTTGTCATTTAGTATTAAACTGAGACATCCAATGCATCCATAAAAATAGAATAACTGGCCCGTTAATTTGTTAAGAGAATTGTAACCTTTATAAATATCAAAGTCATAACTGAATCCTAAACAGCAAAAGCCATAACAATATTGGTCGCTAGACACTTAAGGGATGTGTGGATACTCTCCTTGAATAGTTTTCTTCCTTTTTTATGCCTATTTCTTGGTTAAAGTGTTAACTTGCCACTGATTCCCTTCTCGATGGGTTGTTTAGACCGCAATCTCCCTGCCATTAAGAGTTAAGGCAACGCTATGCACTGCATGCCCTTTATTACCTGTTATTTATAAAGCAGTAAAGTGCTTTACTAATTGATTAAACAATCACAGTAAGTTTCTTTCTAGAGCCTGTGTTAAGTTGTCAAAACAGTTTCATTTTCAGGTTCATAGGATGCTTTTGTGCAGATATTCTGGCACGCTTTGGGTAAAGAACTATCCTCCTGACACAGAAGAAAACAATCCCACCACATTTACCTTTGCAATATGCATCTGTACATATTCGCCACATCGCGTGTTATACCTCATCGTCCCACCTAGCCTGAACGTCAAATGTGCTCTATTTGCAAATTTGAGTTGCAGTATTTTTGGCTACTCTGCTACTTACAACAGCATGTTCTCTGTGCACAGAGCCTTCAAGTGGAGCCACGTGCCATGACGAAGAAACAGTGACCATCCTCTGTTAAGATGCAGTCTGGCACAAAAAAAAAAAATAAAATAAAAAAAATGTAAGCACATCATGCTTCCTACAGAGACTTTAATTCTAGATTTATTTTGTGTTTCATGTTTAAAATGAAAATTATTAGGCCTTGAAAGCAGAAGCTACCCATGGAATATGGCAACACGATTTCCAAGACACTAATAAGACATTTACGAAAAAAATCTTTAATTTCTTTAGCGTATTATTACCTGCACGCAAGCAGATTTGGATGGCTATGTGCTTATTGCATCCAACCAGCTAACAAAGCAACAGTGTACCTGGAAGTCCAGCTGGAGGCAGGAAGAAAGTTGTCCTGGTCATGGATGCCAGGGCACACAGAGCTCTGCTACCCAGGGCAGGAGGCAGCTGCTCCACACACCGCGTGAAGAGGCGGCTCAGCGCTAAGTGAGAGAGCGTGAGGAAGAAGACAAAGGTAAATTGTAGAGCATCCTCTAAGGGCCCTCAATAGCAGGTTACTGCAAACCAGGAGAGGGGTCCAGTGGCTAAGGAGCGCTACTGGAACGCACAAAAACGGCTCGCTCAGTAGCAGTGAAGAGGGGGTTGATGAATATTAACCATTCTTCCCACAAAGAGAGTTGCAAGAGCAATTTGTGAAGCAATTGCTCATATGAGAGAGAATCAGTCAGACCACCTCAACGCCTACAGGTAGTTTGTTTTGTCTTTTCCTAGCGTTCGGGTACACCAGCAGCGAGACCAGAGCAGTGACCATTCTAATGGTAGAGACCTTGAGCTGGCAGGCCAGAAGGAAGGAGATAGCAAGTGAAAAAGATTTATCTCCTTTATAACAAGTCACAAAAAAGGCATGGACAACTTCAGTTGCAGTTATAATGGAACAACAGATCAACACAAAAACATTCTCATTATCACCATAGAAAAAACAAATGAACAGATCATTTTTGATATGTGTTAGACAGACATCTGCCTGAAACAAATCTAAATCTTGACAGTATAGTCAAAATGGGCTAATTTTGACATTTATAGCAAGGAAGTATCTTTTGGGGGGGAACTTAAAGTTGCTGCCCAGAAACCAAATAGCTCTTCTAACATGGCACAGTAGGGTTAAATAACTACAGGTTTGCTCAAAGTGGCCAAGATAACGTGAAATGGTTGCTCTTTGCCTGAGCATGCCTGTCACCTGAAGGACTGGAAAAAAGAATCCTTATGGAACTACACTAGAAAGGGTATTCAAATACCCATAACAACTGACATGGGGTCATGTTGTGGCAGTGGTACTCTACAATTTTGCTGATCAGAATAATATTATGCTAACAATTGCAGAATTTAATTTCCCCCCCAACCCTGTCAGTGACATTTTGCCTTTCCTCTTCCCCTCATCTTGCAGGGTAATGCTGTCACGTAACAGCACTGCTGAACAGAGTTGGGTGGGAGGTACCTCTCTTCATTTAGAAAACTTCAGTAGTCTAAGTGATGGCCAACTGTAATAGAAGACGGTGAGATATTTCTTTGGAAAAACACATTTTTTAGAAGTTTTATAACAGGAAATGTCCTGCAATGTCAAAACAGAAACAAATTTATTGGCTGGATTTTCCCAGAATTATTAAATACAGATGCATGCTTTTTCTGTTCCAGATTGCCTTACAGCAGATCTCTTGGACCAAACCAGAATTCTGCAGGGAGACAGAGAACTGAATTCTGCTCATGTTTATCCGTTTCCTGTGGACACTGATAAATGAACTAAGACTCCAATCAGTGACCAGGGTCAGCAAATGTCAAAACAGTAGGAAACAAAAGTCAGTGAGATTTCAGACAGGGCATCTGTTGTGGCGAAGCTGGCTGTGTAGTGGCAGTTGACTGATGCATGATCTAAGCAGCACCGCTCATCGCCCTGATGACTCTAATGTAACGACTGAAGCCAGTAAGGAGGACCCTGCCTCTCAAAACCTCACCTGAAAAGCTTGACATAATTGCTCATCACCGCTAAGCTGTGAGTCTCCAAGAACAACGTCAGCCCTCCTGTGTCCAGGGCTGTGAAAGAGCCACGAGTCTTCCCAAGGGAAGGCTTTCCGTGCCAACGTGTGCGACGTGCTGCAGAACTGCCAGGTGGAATAAAGAGGATTGTGAGCAATGGCAATGACCAGCCGCCCTGCAGCAGCACAGATGCAAAAGGGGACTTACCTCAGCAAATTAAAAACCCCCCCCCCCCCAAAAAAAAAAAAAAAAAAGTTATTTCTTTTTTGGCAAACTCAAGGAAAATTCACACCACATTTCAGGCTATAAAATTGCTCAACACATTTCTTAGGATTCTCTGGGATGAGATCTCATCGGTTTGCTGTACCTCAAAGTACACAGGAAAGTGACTGGATTGGAATGAGCAGGAAAAAAAAAAAAAGAAAAATAACAATTAATTGGGTTTTCTGATGTTGAGGTGCAATGTTGTTCTACAATATTCCTTCATGCTTGTGCAGCTCACTGGAGACAAAGATGTAATTATAAGCAAAGTGTGTCCACAGAGCAACCAAAACTTACAATCTGAAGGAAGGGAGTTTCCCAGCTTTGAAGGCAAGTTATAGACTGACAGACGAGGGGGGGTTGACACCACTGCTGCTTCACATTGCTTCCTACATCACGTTTACAGTTACGCAGTGAAAATTCGCCAGCATGACTGACAGTCATCTATCACGATGTTTTAATTTCAAATAGAATAAGTCCAAGTGCAGATATACACAGCAAATTATTCCAAAGAGTAAACAAGACAAGATTATCATAAGTACGTGTGTTCCTCCACTTTTCAAATACAGTGCTTTACAAATAACACAGCTTTCTCTAAAGTAACAGTACTTTTTAAAACAATCTTTTAGTAAACAAGATCGTAGCCAGGAAATGGTCTGGTAGTCCTCCCTGGATTTAGTCTAAATTCAAATGCAGTAACAAATAACATGCATTTTTAAAAGGAACCTTTCAAACCATACTGCTGTTCTTATGCCTCACAGTTAATTCATTAATTAAGGCGTTTCCACGAAAAATACTAAGGGCCAGAAAGTGGAGTGCAGCAGGGAGGAAAATGAGATTGACTTTGACTGTCATAATCTCTATACAGCTAAAGGAAAATATGAATTTGTTGAGTCTGAGAATCTTTCCTTTTCTGAAGGACAATTTCCATCTCAATTTTTTTTCAAATTCAAGTATAGACCAGAAAATGGGTGGTGCTTTTCCAACATTACATTTTCATTATGTTAATTCAGGCAGCAAGCATCCACTATTTTTTCGGGTCAGATAGATATTTAAGATGATTATTTTTTTTTACATTTATATACACATTTTAAGAAATTGCATGCTGTCAGCTCCTGCTATTGATTTCTATTCCCCTTCTGTAAGCTGATAAATGCAAATGCAAAAAGTGTATATCTGCTTGGTGACATTCCCAATATATAAATGCATACTTTCAGCAAAGGCATGCCCTTTCCCAACATTATTTTTTTTTTTTTTGGGTTGCATTTAACAAAATAACTGCAAATATCAGGTATTAGAAGGGTTGAAGCAACGTTTTCTATTTTGTTGTCTTTAGAACCCCATCTTTTATTCATGACTTCTCTCTTGGTGCTGGAAGGGAGGCTGTGTTGCTATAGCAATGCCCTGCATATCCTTGTGGATAGCTTACAGTTTCACTTTTTTTAAACAACAAAGAGCCATTGATACTACATGTTGCCAAAGGTTACAAAAGTTGAATTCTAAAATGGAAATATTTCTTCTATAAGACTGCGTAGGATATATGCCATGCAAATTCAAAGCTTCAAGTAAACATACAGCCCTTCTGTGAATACAGATGAACCTAGTATAGTACTGTTTGGCTTCAATATATTATTCAGGAAAATGTATTTAAGATATACTCGTTATCTACTGTTTTCAAGATATAAATTTTCAAATATGTACAACCTACTCTCACACCTTTCTGACCTGCAGTAGAAATAAAACCTTTTTTACATTTTAACAGTTCTGGATAATAAAATGCAATCTCGTATTCCAATTATGATTTAATGGTAAATACACTCCCAATGTCAGGGAACAGTCACCTTATAGAAGCTTCCATGCCCACAATGGATATTAAATATAGTTGAGTGTCCTTCAAGACTTCTCAAGTATGGTTTTTGTTCCTACCCTAATTGATTTCTCTTCTGTCAGATTTGAGTCCCACAGATAGATGTTTACACAGTACAAATTCAATAATGGTTCAACAAGTTAAATCAAATAAAGAGTTAGATGGAAAAATTTAGGGTTACAGTCATAAAAAAGAAATTTATACTGGTGATTCAGCAGGCAGCACTACATGACTCAGAACAGCTCAAGGAGGGTAACACGGGCAAAACATCCCCCATCACTACGGCGGAGCAGTAAATCTGAGAGGAAATCCAGACTTTTCACCCTCAAAGCACCACACAGTTGGAACAAACACCTCCCGTGCTGGGTTTAGGGCAGACACTGGCTGCCTGGCTCCCACCGCACTGGCAGGAGGACCCCAGCCTGGCAGGAGGTGATCCATGGGGTGATTCAGTTTCCCGTGTAATCCTTCTGGCACCACTGCCTGGCAAGCGCAAGGGCCAGATTCAACCCCTAAATCACTGAAACACTTTAAACAAGCCCACCTCACACTCCTTTCTGCAGAAATCTGGCACACGAAGGCCACTGCTCAAGAGAGAGGAGCAGTGCCAGGTGGAGCCCCTCCTGCGCCGTGCAGGCTCGCCCCAGCCCGCTCCTCCTGCAAGCTCAAGAAGATAGCTGTCCTTCAGCTCAAAACCTCTTCTTTAGTTTCCAGATCTCACTGGATTTACAAACGCACAAAGAGTTGCTAAAATGACTGTAGGAGCAGAGTGCAGCTGGGGAAACAAAGGAATATGTGTCAAATGTCATCCTGACCTGGACCGTTTGGGTACTGGACCATCCATCTCCACTATCAGGCAGGAGTGGGACACGCAGGCTTAAACAGTCTTCGCTTAACTGGAAAAGAAGGAATAGAAAAACCATATACCAACCATTCGCCACAAGCAACACCCCCACCCTGGCAGGGTACCTACAATTGTCCTGACCCTGTCCTCCTCCAGGCACTCCTAACCCCACACTCCTGCGGAGGACCCGGTCTGGTGGCGCTGGTGCTGCTCTGCCACTGGGGCAGTGACACACCATATCCACCCAGTGTCTTGTCTTTGTCCCAAAGGAGCTTTGACTCCTCTTTTTTTTTTCTCCCCTGCCCAAAGCCTGAACAGCAGAATTTGATTATGGTGGCTCCCCCACACTCCTGCGGAGGACCCGGTCTGGTGGCGCTGGTGCTGCTCTGCCACTGGGGCAGTGACACACCATATCCACCCAGTGTCTTGTCTTTGTCCCAAAGGAGCTTTGACTCCTCTTTTTTTTTTCTCCCCTGCCCAAAGCCTGAACAGCAGAATTTGATTATGGTGGCTCCCCCACCCCAGGAAACAGCTAGGCTGTTTGAGCTTTCCCCAGCTTAATTACAACAGTTCTGTTCTCCCTGGTTTTACAGCTTTGTTTTATGTCCCTTGAAAATGTAAGAAGCTGCCAAGAGGGGCAGGTTGCTTTGCCCCAGCCCAGCAGCCCCTTTCAGCCATCGCTTTCCAAAAGAGGCTGTCAGGGGGACAGGGGAGCTCTGAACTTGGCTTCTCAGAGAAGCACTGGTCTTTCTCCTCTTTTACACTCGCAGGCAGGCACATGAGGAAGTATTACCACAGAAGAGTTTGGGAAAAAAAATACATTAACTTTCTTTTCTTATGTGATGACAGTGCCACAAAGCCTGCTGGAAGTTCCTTGCTGGGAACTTTTTGTGTGACCCACAAAAATGGTCCGTAGAAAGAGTCTTTAGGACATGGCTTCATTGCTTATAAGAAACCAGGAGAAACAGGAGGGCAAGCCGTGTTGCCCAGAACCCAAGCTGTCTGCCTTCATGGCATCTGATGTCACCGTCTTCTTCTGAAGGATCTAGCAACAGGAAACGACACGTGTGACACTGCCAGGCCAGGAGCGCTGCACTCAGCCACACCGCACATAGATGTGCTGTTGGCACCAAGGGCACCCAAAGCAAAATTCTCCTTAAGCCTCCTCTTGGAAGCTCATCTCCAGCCTGTGGCAGAGCCCAGATTTTGGCTGTATATTGGTTATGACTGACTGGTAATGCTGAATTCAGGCATGGGTTACACCTGACACAGAGACGCTTATCTCTCCGTTGAAACATGAAGCACCAGTTCCTTCTAGACCCCCTTCACTGGTTTAGCACACCTTTCCCAGAGCTCAAAGCTGTGGGCACCCTGGGCTTACGTTTTGCCAATGGTTTCCTTTGTCATCTGTCCTTCGCAGGAGTCCTGTCGGGCTGGGGGCTTCCAGCAGGATCTTCTCAGCAGGAGACATGTCAGCACAGCAGGGAAAGCAACCAACCCCCTGATTAAAATAAAGGTCTTAGTCTGATACAAGGCATGCAATACTAAATACAATTAATGATGGTACATAGGCAGATGCCCCAAACTAACCTATGCAGTTTTTAATGATTTGCACCCCTCAAACCCCGGCCAAGCTGTGGCTGTGAGCTGGAGCTGAGCTGGAACCCCAACTAACCAGGTTAGCAAAGCCTTGAGTTGGAAAAAACCTTGCAGCTACCGTGTGTCTTCTACACCCATTTCCTGGGGCTCTCCCTGGGGCAGGCTGCCTATTCAAACCAGCTTTTGTGGATTACACAAACCAGCAGTTTGAGGTGATCAGAAATCTTGTTTTGTGGGTTTGTTTGCAAAAATAATTACCTTTATTGGCTATTTCGCGTTCAGAAGGATGTTTCATGTATAGTGGCATTTAGCATTTGAAAAGCTGCTAATTCAGTACCAAATGTATTTGTTGCCTTCCTTTAGCCAAGGTTACTACCTTTGGTTTACCCTGCTTGCTCTGATCTCCACTGCAACTGAACCTGGCATCGTAAACTCCTTCCCAGGAGAGATACCTACCCCCCCCCCGCGAATCACCTGCCATACCGATTGTCGCTTGTCACCCCTGGGCTCTCAGCTGCCTGTCTCTCCTCCCAAACCCTCTCTAGCCCCATTTGCATGTTTCCCTCACGCTGCTAGTCTAACTTTTGATCCCTCATACATCCTTCTTCTCTTCTCTGACATGTCCTACAAACATCTTCTTTACCATATGTCTGCTCTCACAATTCTAGGTCCCCTCTTAACGTGTTCTTAAAGATGAAGGCTTGGTTTGTAGCCATAGACATACATGTAAAAATTACTCCTGGATAAAAACAGTTCTATACTCAAGATTGGTTCTGAGCAACAAAGAGATGCCATAGTCTAGATTTATAAAAGCCTTATTTTTACCGCATATGTCCCCACTTCACCGTTGTGTTTAAACACAGGATTTCACACTACAAATTCTAAGTAAACCTACATGCATTGGACTTCCTTCCGAAACAGAGATCAGTGCTTATTGTCAGATAAAAACTACGGAAAGATGGAGCTGAAGTTAAGATGCATGCAGCAATGACTTGGGGTAAAACCATTACAGGGCTGAATTGTAACCGTTCGAAAAGTCAGGCTTTGTAAACCCTTGGAAAATCAGGGTAAGTCACACTTGAAATAAATCCAAATATATGAAGATATCTAGGGTATCGTTATATGTGCTTTTTTTCCTTTTTTTTTTTTTTTTTTTTTCACATTCAAATCACTTACCTACTGGCCTGGAATAACATGAGCTAATAATCATGAGATTCTGATTAGGCAAATACGGTTGTTGAGGCCAAGTTAAGAGACCTGCAACTGTTCCATGGAGCTGTATCGAAGCTTACAGTTTTAGCATAGCCTTTAGAGAATTTGTTCTTAAAAATACAGTAATAGGTGTTATAGCAGACCATAAGGAACTGAAAAATTCCACAACTGAAAAAGGGCTTTTAGATGATGGAGGATTTTAGTGCTTGTACTCCCAGGTAAAATCCACTTTCAAAAGCATACTTCATTTTTTACGTTTTCTTGGCCTCATGACAGAAAGGATATTCTTACAGTCATTTGCAGCTAATGAAAAGATGCAGAAGCTTTTTACATGACCCAATTTTTAATTATTTTCAAATTACTTTTTCACATTGAAATGCACTATTTTTTAAAAGAAAATAATAATTCTGAGTCCATCACATTTTCTGAAGAATATCTCTGTAGCTTTCATGTATCAGAGGGACTTTTCCTCTTGCACAAACCAGAACACCGTGTTCAGTGCAGTACAGCATATTAAATGGTTATGCTGAAGATAGATATCCTAGACAATTTTCTTGTGTCATACAAAAATGGTAAGGATAGGTGCAATTCTAGGCAACCATATTCAACATCTGAGCTGTGTGTGCAAATACTTTATTATATTGATATTGGGTGATTTCCAGCATGATTCAAGTGTTAACCTTGGAAAGAATTTCACAATTTGATGTGAAAGATGACTTTAGAAGAACATATTAGGGACTAGAGGGACACAATGATGTGTCCAGGAAGCCAGGGAGGTGGGTGCTGCAGATGTTTAAAGAGAAAGATTTCCCTACTGAAAATAACAGATTTGAAGAATAAGTGTGGCCATCTGGGCACTGCTGAGACTTGCAGTACTGGCTAGCGAGGGCCTAAGCATTATGCAGAAGCTATCTTAGTTAGTGGCACTAACAGGCTTTTCGTCTTAACTGTTAGTTAACATGATCTGTTGCCTGTTTTCCCAAATTATGCTTGTAAATTAACCCCGTCAGTGCTGTCTGAGCTTGCAGAAATGAAGGGCATGAAAAGCAAGGCCTTACTCAACCATGTCGCACACTCCTAAATGAGATGCTGTTCTCTTGGCCTCCATAGTTCTAATAAAGCATTATGCAAAGAATTACTGTCTTCCATTTGTTCACAACAATGGTGTCTTGCATCTCCCTATCTTTCTCACTTTCTGACAACAGCAGTTAATAAGCGGTGTGCCCTTTGCAAACTTACAAAAGCCATCAAGGCTTTCCAGCATCCCAAGGAATTTCACAGCATCCCTCTGGGTCTAGAAATGATGAATCAAGTTTCAGCAATTTCTCTTCCATTTTGTTTCGATTTTTTTATTTTTTATTTATTTAATATGTAGTTTAGACCACATCACAGTTGCTAGTAAGAGTAAGCAAACAGTTCATTCAGTATCAGTTTGAAAAATTAAGCTGCTATTTGTATACCTTTCACTTGGTACTTGCACACACTTTAAAATTTGTATGCATGTGTTGGATTAACACCAACATTTCAGAATGTTCCAGAAATCTGAAAAGGAGACCACAGTAGTGCTCCAGCACTGACAAGGACAGTCACACACAGGATTCAGTTTCTCCCTATGCGATCCAGAGCACAACTTTAGAACTAAGATTTAACTGTTTCACAAAAGCAGTCCCTTAAAGAAGTTCCCAAAGAACCCATCTGGTGCTCTGGACATTCCAGCTGGAGCCACCTTGCTTCATATTAAAAAATAAACCCCTCAATATTCAAGAACAGAGACTGAAACACAGGTCTTGCAGCACTGGTTGAACTGCCAATCCCTATCTTCTATGCCCAACAGGTATTTAAAATACTTTGTAACACACAAAAAACCCAAGATTAAGTAGGGCACAGGGCACAGATTTCTATTCTAAAACACACATTCCCAGCCTCCTTGTTAAAGAATTCTACTGGGATGCAGGACACCCGTGTTGCAACCTTTTTACTGCATAAAAAACCAAGAAGACCTGAGTGGACACGTATACACTCTTGGTGGCAGTCTTGGTTACCGATTACAAATAGATTCAGGAGTTTTCTCCTTGCTTTTCCTGTGGATGCTCCCTAACCCCTTAATATTTGTATTCAATCAAAACCAATTCCTCAAATTCTGCTGGAATTTGCAAAGTTTTTCCTTTCTCTTGAAACTGACTCCTGAAAAAAACTATCCTATTGGGCATATGAGGTATCAATCAGGCACAGAGGGCACTCACATGTGTTCATTTTCAATTTTGAAAACCAATTAACAATAGAAGAAACACGTGCCAGGTACAAAGAGTGTCATGTTTACTACTTTATAGCAGGATGTTTTACCATAGAAGCTATGGAAGGATGAAGGGAAATTTTCCTTACTGTCCTGTCATTTTCAGCTATAGCGCACATGTTTGAAGACAGTTAATAGCCAAAAAAATTATGACTTAAGTTAGCCACATTCATTCATTCTTCCACATTCATTGCATGGTTCTAGAATATTGATAACACCATAGGAAGAAATATATGCTGGGAATCCCATAGACCCATATGAGTCTAACTGGGTTTATGGGGTGTAAAGCAGATAAGCTGCCCCTCTGGGATTCCAGTGATGTGTGAACAAGAGATCCTATAACGCCCGATACAGAAACCAGTTGGCAAAAAGCAAAAAAAGAGCATCCTTTCTTAAAGATTGCTTTTCCATATGTCAGGACCCTTTACTGTGATGGAAACAATCTGGCAGGAGCAGTGGAGAAATGACCGGAACCATTTTTGATCAAGGTAATTTTATCAAACTTTATACCAGAGGGTAACCACAGGAGAGAAGAGCATAACAGAATTAAAACTGATACTACTGAGCACACACGAAACTGGTAATATTTGCAAAGTTGCAAGTTTTTAAGTAACATAGTCCTATAATCAGTGCATAAAAATAAATGCAAGGTACCTGTTGTAAGAAGCCTGGTGAAACCAAACCCAAGTTTTCTGAGACTTAGCAGTAGCAGCAATTATTCTTCTAAGGTGATGTGTGAGGCTGAAGTGGCTGTTACATGCAGGCACAGGAGGTGGTGGTGTGCTGCCCTCCAGAGACTGCACTGATTGCTTCTCTTAACACTCTTTTACTATCGGCAGTAAATTCCGGCGTCCTTGTTTTGCCCGAGGTCCAAGCAGCTCCGATGTCGTCAGTTCTGAGCTGCTGTAGGCTTCAGTAGCCATGTGAGGGAAACTAATCATTTTCTTCACTGCTGCAGCTGAACTCTGATTCTAAAGGCAACAGGTAGGTGCAGTGCCTTATGCTTTCTGTTACTGTGCATCTGGAGGTTCTCCTTGACCTGCAGTCATAAAACCCAATTTGAATATTTACTGTTTGCTCATACAGAATCGCATGTCCCCACATACTGTTTCTTTGTGTTTAAGAAAATAACATGAGAGATTTGACTGCATCTTATCTTACCTGCTTAGTGGCCATCAAAACGTACCAAGGTGAGGACAGATTCCCACTCATCCTTCCAAAGCCTGTCTAGCTGCCCGAGCTCGTGTTGTGTCTTGGAACAGCTGTAAAATATCACAGCTGCAATGGCACCAAAAGGCATACAAAGTCATGGATGATTGTGTAATGGAGAGAATATCAGTTTTATCATTAAAAAAACAAGCCTTGGGAAGTAAGACCTCTGGGCTCAAACTCTGACAGCTGACTTTCTGGCTCAGTCATGCCTGCCACTCTACACAGATTTGGTTTTTCATGATCTCTCTCTAACCTTCTCTGAGCAAATCAGTCTCAAGTATCTCCTCCTTCCTGGTCCTCTGTTTTACCTGGCTCCCTCTTTCTTTATTTTGGTCCCCTTTTCTCCATGACTTTTTAACCAACCTGAGCATTCCCAAAAGACTTCTTTCTGCTTCATGTCTTTTCTTCCTAGAATTCTCTCCTCGGAATGTTGATTTCAACTGTATGCTTCACAATCCTGAAAGCACAGTCTATTCAAAATTAATGAAGTGTGGAGTTGAGTAGCCCACAGTACTTTTCAACTTTTACTGCTTTAGCATCCTCTCCCCACCGCTACATCCATATCTCCTGTTTGCTCCCTGAGGTCTCTGAGGCTATGTCCGCTGTGTCTCAATTTTGTTAAAAACACAAACCTAAACAAAAAAACACGGTACAGAGTATTTGCTGTAGGGTATGAAAATGTCAAGGAAAAAATATTATTCATTTCTCTCCTTCATCTTCAATCAAAATGGAAATTCGTTATTTACAAGAATCTGAGAGCTTGTCATATTGTCTTCTGCTGCAGAAAGCTCACATGCATCTTGAAGACAGGAGAAGTGATCTGGAAAAGGCAGGGTTAGCTCTTTGGGGGGTTGATTATAAAGCAAGTTCACATCTTCCAAGTGCCAGACAGCTCAGTCCCAAGGGGTTTTCCTGAAGGAAGTGAGGAATGAGAAAATCATACAGTCACACATACATGGTTCCCCCTAGCTGCAGGGATGTTTGTCAACCATACAAATTTTTGATGAACATCATTTGATGTTGATGATTAACATCAGTTCATCAAATGAGCAAATTTGACAACCGAGCTCACAACGCCTAATTGGGATTCAGAATGTTTCTCAAAGCTCTTCTGCTAATCTTCTTGGAATACCATAATCTCTTCCCCAAAGGACTCCAGGGAGAGCAAAGAAAGACGCAAGGACAGGGGTAGCCTTGTATGCTGTCCCTGTTCCAAGCCAACCAACAGCTTTCAAGCCACTGATCGAAATGAGCCCACCTTAGCGGCAGCCCAGCCAAAAGCGGGAGCAGGCAGCACACACAATCACACACACAGAGCCCCTTTCATCCTTACCTGTGAGACAAAAAGCTCCCACTACCTGGTGTCCAAGTGTGTCAACAGAGTAGCTTTAATGATTGCAAAGAGCAGCTGCTAGTTCCAGCAGGTGTAAGTTAGAAGCAAAACAAAACGAAAATTGAAACATGTATTTTATGATCACTGAGCAAATGCAATTAAACCCCTCTTTCAACAGAGGGGGATTTTAATATGGAACAGATTTGTTATTTAGGAGAGTGACACAACATAGTATCTGCCACTTTCTGTCTTGCATTCCCCAGTCTTTGGTCGATGTTTGAAAAACATTGTTACCTTTATCGGAATAATAGGCACGAACAGCCAGATGAGAGGAATTTCATTCTGCACTTAATTTGCTTAGCTGCCATTAAGTGAAAATGTCTGCACACAAATATGCGTGCATTATGAAGGTGAGCGCTCTACCTGAGGGTCCCACACAGCTTTATAAGCAACGTGCAGCCATAATTACACCGATCGCAAGCTTAAGGGGATGCCAATCCCACCGGGAGCAGAGCCACGGCCAAGCCCTACGAGCCGTACGGCTGGTGTGCTCCCGAAGCCCAGGTGGTGGGTGCAGAGCACGGCGCAGGGAGGACCCCCGGGCACAGGGCGGGGGGCAGCGCAGGGCTCAGGGCGCAGCGCAGGGCTCGGGGCGCAGCACAGGGAGAAGCGGAGAGCTGGGCGCAGGGCCCCGGGTGCGGCGCAGGGCTCAGGGCGCAGCGCAGGGCTCAGGGCGCCGGGGGTGGGTGCAGAGTGCGG